>OX402065.1:4619076-5219076 GCA_947859365.1 Archips crataeganus | reverse complement strand
CGTCCGCAGTCGCGCGCGATAGGTAGTCTGCAACGTTATGTTCGCTTTTTATATATTCGATTTTATAGTTATATGCGGACATGAAAATTGCATAACGTTGCAGTCTATTTGCTGCTAATTCAGGAATACCTTTCTTACTACCGAAAATCGAAACTAGCGGTTTATGGTTTGTCCTAAGCGTGAACGGTATCGATCTACCATATAGATAATAATGTTTTTTTTTAATTCCGAAAATAATTGCTGTTGCCTCTCTCTGAATCTGAGCGTAATTTTTTTCACTGGCAGTAAGCGAACGGGAAGCGTAGGCGATGACGCGCTCCTGGCCGTCTGGCTGCGCCTGCGCGAGCACGGCGCCCAGCGCTGGGCCCGCGTCCGTCGTGAGGATAGTGGGGTACGCGGGGTTGTAATGCGCGAGCGCGCGCTCGCTCGCAAGCTCCTCTTTTATTCGATTGAATGCCACATCGTGTTCCTCCCGCCAGTTCCACTTACAATCTTTTTTTAAAAGCTCATATAATGGGTTTAAAATGCCCGAGGCATTAGGCACGAAAGACCGGTAATAATTCAGCATACCTAAAAAAGACTGAAGTTCTGACACATTCTTAGGGCTTTTAGCTTTAAGTATCGAGTCTACCTTACTTTTTGATTTATGAAGGCCGTGCTTATCTATAACGAATCCTAAATATTCGACTGATTTTTTAAATAGTTCACACTTATCTTGTTTTAACCGTAAACCTGCGTCTTGTAATCTGCTTAAAACCTGTTCTAATCGTTCGATATGTATTTCCCGGGTTGGGCCTGTAACCAATACGTCGTCAAGAAAAATACAAATTCCCTCAATACCTGACAGCAGTTTCTCTATTACTTGTTGAAAAATACACGGCGCGCTTGATAACCCAAACACCAATCTAGTATAACGGTACAGCCCTTTGTGTGTGTTTACACAAGTCAAGTCTTTCGATGAGTCATCTAGCTCGCATTGATTGTACGCTCGCGAAAGGTCTCATTTAGAAAATTCCTCACCGCCATGTAATTTCGAAAAAAGATCTTCAATTCGCGGCAATGGGTAATTATCGATAAATAATGCCTTGTTAAGAGTTACCGAATAATCTCCACAAATCCTTATATTGCCGTCCGGCCGCAGCACGGGAACGATAGGCGTTGCCATTTCCGAATGGTCGACTTTCTCCAAAATTCCCAAATCTAACAACCTATTAAGCTCTTCTTCAACTTTAGGTTTCAACGCCAGCGGTACCGAACGAGGCTTAAAAAATTTAAATTCAGCATCCTCTTTAACTTTTAAATGTATTTCGTATTTGTTAAACTTGCCCAGCTCGCTAGAAAATACGTCAGAGTATTTACTTTTTAATGATTTAACAACGTCCGCCTCATTACTTAAATTATTGCAGTTCAATGCGCAAAAATGCAAATCAAAAGCGCTAATGAAATCGCGTCCTAATAACGGCGGCTGACCTATTGTAACTTCAATAATAAATAAGTTTAAATGTTTTGTTTACCCATCAAAAGAAATAGGTAACGTTACGCAGCCTAAAGGCAATATTTTACTCCCGTTATAACAATTGAGTCTTATGTTACATTCTTTTAAGGTATATTTTCCTTTGAACGATTCGTTGAAAATCTTAGCGGGTAGCACGGAAACCGCGCTGCCGCTGTCTACTTCGCATAATATTCGCTCGCTACCTACCGACACGACTTGCTGCATAGGTTTACCGTTATCACATCTGATACTATAAATAAACAAATCTTTAATACCTTCATGGATGTCGTCGGATTCCTGAGCTATGAAGTTGTTACACTTTTCATTAACTTTGCACACACGACTCAAATGACCCTTAGTATTGCACTGTTTACACGTATAATTAGCATATCGGCATATGTCTTTCGAATGGTTCTTAAATCCGCACACCGTACAGCACTTATTCGGCGCGTAGTGGGCAGCGCGCGGCGGCGGCGTCGGGCGCCGCGCATGCAGCGCGAACACCTCGGCCGCGGGTGCACCCGCTCCCGCTGTCCGCGCGGCCGGGCCAGCCGCTTGCATGGCCAGACGTGCACTGCGGGTGGCTTGAGCTAAGTGTAATGCTTTGGTGAACGTTAGCTTATCAACACTTTCTGCGAATAGTTTTTCCCTTTCACGAGCGTTCTCCAGTCCGAGAACGAAACGGTCTCGTAACGCCGTTTCCAACTCCTGAGTAAATCCACAAAACTGTGCTAGTCGTCGCACTCGCGCCGCCCATTCGGCTAGATCCTCACCCGGTCGCTGCTCTGCTTTATAAAATGTATACCGCTCAGCAAAAGAGCATTTCGGTGACTGGAAGTGATCGTCTAGTTTTCCTAAGAGACTTTTATATTATACGGTGTTCAATGTCTTAGGTGACACCAGGTCTCGTGCGACGCGGTAGGTGTTTTCCACTAGCGTCGTAAGAAGTATTGAGCGTCGCTTCGTACCAGCTTTATCGGTGTCATCCGTGAGCTCATTCGCATAACACATCGATTCAAATCGCTCCTTAAAAATACTCCATTCTTGCGTGCTGTGGTCGAAACTGAGGTTGCCACCGAAAACCACTTTTGAGCTATCTCCCATTGCGATCCCGATAATAAAACTGTTTCCTTTTATAATTGTACACGCGTTAGATACGTATTCGTCGCCAGTTGTAGTATTTTTGGGTATTACTTTCAGTAAAACACGCAAGTATACTCAACACGGTTTAATCGTTGGCAGCAAACTAAACTAACTCTCTTTACAAACTACCTACATATCCTAAAATACTACACAATGATTAATTAAATAATCATTCTCGGCACAGCGACGGACCCGATCATTCGGGTCCATAATCTCACAGACCCGTAGGAAAACAATAGACTATATTAATTCCCAAAATGGCCCTATTTTATTCTGACCTACTCACTGATCCAAATTACAGGGTATTTATAGTGAAAATAAACGGATCACTCACGTCTTCAAACGAGTTTAACTCTACACTCACACACACACTCGTTTTAAGACGTGAGTGATCCGTTTACTTTCCCTATGAGCGAGTCTCACGGTAGTTTCATGTCTATAGGGTACTTCCACGTGACCCTGTTATCGTCAACAAATGACCTCCATCGCTGGGCATAGACATCCCTCAAAGAACGCCACAATAACCAGCCATCCGCATCAATCGGACTCCTGCGATCTTTTAGGTCATCAGTAAACCTCGTGGGGTGGCCTTCTCACGTTGCGTCTTCCGGTATGTGGCCACCATTCAGAAACATATTGGCATTTTTTTATGGCTCGTCTACACAATCGTGACTGTTCATTTACTCACTGTCGCCTGTTGATCATTGGCACGCATTCCTTTGATGTACCGGCAATTCTCCGATTATTCCCGATTACAGGCAACGATGGCCACTCACAGATGATTGTGCTCTCTTCACAATCGTGCATGCCCGTACTCGCCCGTCATGGGCCATTTTGTAGACGAGCCATTAAGTGACATCATTGAGAACACGTATTGCAAAGGTTGTACGCACTAACTACGAGGTGTTGCATTCCATGGCTCACGCTTCTTTCACTCTCTGGTATGCCTAACGGAATTGTTCTCTCCACACTGCACTACTGCACAAGTTCAGAAATACTTAAATCCGAAAAGTGAAAAAAAAAATAGTGAAGTGGATAATTAAAAGGTATGAAAATATCGTAGCCTTTGTCCTGGGCTGGACAAAGCAGTTATATCGTTACATGACTTTTTACAACACTAAAAACAGGGTGTAGTTTAATCGGTATACAAACATGTAGCATAATTTCAATCGGTAGGTATGCAAACGTGTTTATTATTATAAAACTTAAAATTTAACCTAACCTAAATACTTTGTACGGAACCCTCGGTGCGCTAGTCTGACTTGCACTTGGCCGGTTTTTTATTATTATTTTTGATCTACTTTCACTCCCCTTAGGGGTTGCACTGCACTTTGTCGAGCCCTATCCAGTAGGTTTTATACCAACCTGATTACTGTTAGATGATTGAGTAAGGATGGACACCATATCAGCCGTAGCCAGTAGTTCATCAGGATCGACATAAGAGAATATGGCATCCAAGCCTTTCTTAGGCGAGTAATTTGATTCTTTTGACATTTCTTCAATATCTCGTATTCTACAATATAACAGTTGGTACGTTATTATATTCTTATTACTCAGTAAATTGAATGTTACTGTTACCATAGTTGTCACTAAATACTTACTTCTGTATAGTCAGGAAAGGTACCTGTGCCCTGTCGATTGCAATATTTTGCATGAACCTCAGTAAGGAAGATACGTCATATGCATTATCAATAGGCATGCCTAAATCTTGCAAAGTGGCACTTTCAGCGACATCTTTCACACATACTTTTAACGCTGGAAGAAAAATGTGTGCTTAGTAAAATATTTGAAGTTGGCTCAGTACGTAAGTAAATCTAAAATTTTACAAGCACTGTCTTTTACCCACCGGCTGCTGTGAGTACTTGTTCTAGAAGTGGAGTCGTTTCGTTTCCCAGAAGATTGTGAGCAAAAATCACAGGTTGTGATGACCGTAAAGCTTGCTCTATTGCATTTGTGAGTTCGCGATAATTGACCGGGCTTGACGATTTTCCGCTGACGTCAACCTAATAAAAGAGAAAATAATGTTACACAGAGTGACATCGAAGTCGTAATCAGAAACTACTCGTTACGTGAAAAACTTTTAAAAATGCCTGCACTGTATAATTTCACCGACCTGGGACGATTTGATATTGTATTTGAATATTTTAGAATATCGCGGTCATTACTAATATTATGAGTTGAAATCGGGTTTTGTCCCGCGTACCTAGATTTCAGAGAAGCCCGATATTTCGGCACAGTTGCATGCGCCATGATCACGTACACAGACGTGACAGTTATACCAGCATACCCGATATTCTCCAGTCGTCTCGTGATCATGGCGCATGCAACTGTGCCGAAATATCGGGCTTCTCTGAAATCTAGGTACGCGGGACAAAACCCGATTTCAACTCATAATATGATATTGTATAGTTTTATCAACGGACCAACATAGCACGCTAGCAGCTGTTTCACGAATCGACTGGTGCAAAACTTATGAGATTTTGTGCAGTTCCAAAAAAAATACCTATTATTTTATGATTACTACATTATATTATCATTGTTTTTATGTTCAAGCCCGCGGTAGATCACGACGCGTTTTGCATAACCCGCAGGAAAGCAGCAGCTAGGCTTTATTACGTCAGCCAATTTTTGTGTGGAAACTATTGAATGCTAGAGTAATGCAACGTTATAATTTTCTGTATGTACAGGATTTAGTCTTAGCGCTCTAAGACCTCACATAATGATCCTACTTTAATATTTAATTAAGTCATCACTTCTGACCACGCTCGGCTACGTCTTCGATGTTGCCTTGTGTATTTCGTCATACTATTTAGTTAATCGGTAGTTGCGATTTGAGAATCTCCTTTTTTGCCCAGTACTTTCTCCATGTAATAGCTACTCTCCTGTCTATTTCCTCTATGTTCCGGTCTTTTCTAAATGAAATTTGTTTTCCAAGGTAAGTGTAACTCTCCACGTACTCGAGTGGCACTCCGTTAACCAGAACTGGCGTCATCTCACTGTTAGTCATGATTTTTGTTTTATCTAAGTTCATTACCAGGCCTGCTTGAACACTAGCAATCTGAAGTTCATTAGTCCTTGTGTTGAGCTTATATGGACTTTCAGAGAACACGACGATATCGTCTGCAAAGCGTAGGTGACTTAGATATTTCCCATTCACATTAATTCCTTGCTTTGACCACGGTAAGTCTTCCATTAACTTTTGTAGGACAGCTATAAATAGTTTAGGTGATATAGGGTCGCCCTGTCTGACTCCTCGGTTAATGCTGATCTTGGTGCCTACTCTATCTAGCCTGACTCTACTAGTACAATTAACATATATGTTTTTGATAATATTTATATATTTTACGTTTATATTTTGTTTGTTTAATGCTTCCCAGATACTATTATGAGAGATAGAATCGAAAGCTTTCTTATAGTCAAACCGATTAAATTGAAAAGGATAATTTTGGATACAACAATTTTACCATCTCTAACCTATGGCTGCCAAACGTAGATTTATGATCATAAGGCAAGACATAAAATACAGACAACTCAGAAGGCAATGGAAAGGAGCTGTTTAAATATAAAGTTGAGAGATAGAGTAAGAAACATAAAAATTCGGAAAATAACCAAAGTAAAGGATGCTCTACATTTCTCTCAAAGTCTCAAATGGAGATGGGCTGGCCATGTTGGGAGATACGGTGACAATCGATGGACATTTAACACCACAAAATGGAAAGGACCGCATGGCGTGAGAAGTAGAGGTCGCCCGGGCGCCCGGTGGCAGGACGAGATTGTATCCATTGCAGGAAGAGAGTGGATGACCACTGCTAAAGATAAGAAAAAATGGAATTCTTTGGAAGAGGCTTTTACCCTGAATGGGTCCACATTAGAAGGAGATTAAATTGCATGAGTAGTAGTACTAATTATTTTGGAATGAAATAAAGCTATTTATTATTATTATTATACCTGATAGTTAAACCTATTAAACTTCTGATTTCTATGCACTTCAAACATTATAAACCTTCTCATGAAGAATTCATGACGGATTGCGCCCTGTTATAATACAATACGTTCGTTCGTTCGTTTTATGTTTATGTCCTCTATTCGCTCTGCACAAAATTTTCTTCTTACTGTTCCTCCTTCTTCTTCCAAATTCTATCATAACTCCATACTATGACCGCCATTCGTCTTTGAAAATCTCTTCCTTTGGCGTTAAGGCAAGCAAAATCCCTTCCCATTTTTAAAAACCTTCTAAAGGCTCACCCTTCTTTATTCTTTTTGTTTTTTGTTTATATTGTTTCTTTAATTTCCTTTTTAAATCCTTTTCTCACATGCGGCCTTTAAGACGTTTTTTTTTCAGTGATATTTTGTATTAAGTATATGTAGTGTATAAGTATTATATTGAATGTATTTGTTTATTTATATAATTTATATTATATTTGTATTGTTTTATTGTTTGTTGTCTATTAAGTAATACTGCGTTTCTCTTGTCTGATATTTCTGCCACCTACATTAGTCTGTTGATATTTATTAATTTCTGAGTAATTGGTTGTCTGGAAGAGATCGCTTTTTAGCGATAAGGCTGCCTATTGTCTACCTGAATTTTTATTTTTGTAATGTCACTGTACTGTTTTTGGTGATCAATAAAGAATATTTGTATTGTATTGTATTGTAATACAGTACAATGCAATAACTCTTTATTGTAAACACAACGAAAAGCAATTCAGAAAAACATTACATGGAAAAAATATATAAGGTAAGCAATAATAAGTAATATTACTTACTATACATAACTTACTTTATAAATAGTTTCCGGAATCATACTAATAAATTTTATATTTTTTGAGCGCACTGCATAATAAAACCAGTAAACACAAATTCTTCGAGGGAATATGTTTTCCTACCTGTTTTAGCGTTGGCGCCAAAAGCAACATGGCTGGTAATCGATCATTTGAACGTGTGAGGCATATCTGTTCTCCAACAGAGGTGTCGGAATTTAACACTGCAAAATATCTGCAATTTCAGATGAAAACGATAAATATACGCTGAGCTGTTAAATTCATAATGAATGATAATTAATGTCGAAAACGTACTTAAGTGATGGACATAATTTTCTTGACGCCGCGTCCAAATTCGCAACCAAAGACTGGTAAACATGTCTTTTCTGGTCTGTGACGTTGCGAGCAATCAATATAAATATTCCCTCCACGGGACCCATGGTCAGACTTTCATTCAGCAAATTAAATGCGCATTTATTGTCCGAAAGATCTTCTGATGATATTTCGACTTTCACGTTTAACTTTTGCCATGATCTGTGATAAAAAATTTCAATAATTATAGGTTTCCTTTTATAGGCTGAAAATTTTTCATAATAAAATGTATGAATATTTGTTATTATTACTTGACTGCAAGGCTAAAGCGAGCTGAAGATGCTACGGAATGCAGATGTAGGGTCCTGGCTCCTCTTTTCACCAGTCTGTCAGCTAGTTGAATTGTGAGCTCCTCGTCGTCACTTAGCACGAGCTGGCAATTGTCAGCAGAGCAAACGATCCTGTAATTTTAGAGTTTGTTATAATATAGAACTATAAAGTACTTTTTAAATACATACAGGCTATCCCAAAACTCAACATTCTATTATGTCCTCAAGTGCATAATCCTCAGTTTAAAATGAACGGAAATATAAGATAAAATAGCTCATTGAAATAACGACTTTATTATTTAAAGTGGAGAGTTCATTTTAAATGAAACTTTGTAGGCAGATAATATTTTTCAAAATTGAATGCGTCCTAGACATGCAGCCAAAACGACCAAAACAAACAAACAAACAAAGTTTCATTTAAAATGAATTCTCTACTGTAAATTATAAAGTCGTTATTTCACTAAGCTATTTTTATCTTATATTTACGTTCATTTTAAACTGAGGATTATTCATTTGAGGACATAATAGAATACAATGGCTTTGTTCGAAAGGTGGGCTGTTAACGAGATTGGGACACCTCAAAAAAATCGTACTATACATGGCATATGAATTATTTTGGCAGATGGAAACAAATAGACTCTACCTACCCTCTACCCTCTGTGTGTACTTTCTTGTCTTGTAAAAGTGAATAAATATCTTGTTTCTTCGTTTCTTTCTTTACCCCTTTTATGGGAAGGAGGCGTGATTGTATGTATGTAGACATTATCGCTTAACTTAGGCATGAATTATTTTCTTATTTTTTACAGAATTGCCATTACATAACTTGGCCTCTTACCCGGTACCATATTATCATTGAGTTTTGAGATGTACCCTTTATACGTACTTTTACCTACCACCGTCTTTATTAAGATAACTTTACAATTAAATGCGAAAAACAGAAAATGCTTCGATATTTCCAAACATTTTACGCATGATACTACGGGTATAGGTACGTACGTACAAGGCTTACCGACGTGGCGTAGTAGATTTTATTGTCTGCCTAAGTATAATTTATACAGGGTTATTGGTAACTCGACTTATTCCCGTCAAGGGGTTATGGAGGAGGTCATTTGCAATCATTTTTGCCAGCAGGCGGAACGTGCGCGTGTCATCTGGAGCGTGGGCGATGTTTGACGCACCTGGGTTGCGCTGGCAGCGGCAGAGTCGGCTGCAGGCGTAGCAGCACGCGGCCGCGGTGGCGGCTGGCGGCCAGCAGGCGGAACGCGCGCGGCGCCTCGTGCGGCGCGTACGTCACGCGGGACAGCGGACGCACCGCGCCACGGCTTATACCCTCAGATATTAGCGACTGCAGTTCCTGTCATTTTAGTATCAATTAATGGCCGGTTCACTTGGAGATCTCTCTCTCCACACTAACGCCATAATGTTACTGGTTGCGTTACCTCTGTGACAATTTTGTCACACGACCAAGAAAAGGTTTTATAATTATTTCACAACAGGCTCTTATTAGGACAACCTGTATCTACGTAAATAAGTTTGTAATACATTTGTTTGTTCACTAAATAGATTGGGAAAAAAACAAATTTGTTGGAATTAGATCTTAATTAGATTAAGTAAAATAAGAATAAGTTTGTTAACAAGATAATTGTGTTTTCAGCTCAAGCTATTAATTATACAATACTGTTATTTAATTGTCCTTATGTATCAATTTAAAATTTGAATAAGTTAAATAAACAAATTTGTTGGAATTAGATCTCAATTAGATTATGCAAAATAAGAATAAGTTTGTTAACATGATAATTTTGTAAGTTTTCCGCTCAAGCTTTTAATTGTACAATAGTTATTTGCCTTATGTATCAATTTAAAATTAGAAAAAGTTTGGTAACGCTGTTGTGCTCCTTAATAAAAAATAAATACATTCACAGGACGTCATTTTCATCAAAACGGAAAAAGATGAACATGGTGCAGAAATGTCTGTATCTGCCGTGGACGACGCCAAGACAAAGGCGAAGTTGATTTTAACAATTGATTCATCTTTGTATGGTGAACACATCAAGACTGTCAATACTACGAAGGACTTATGGGAAAAACTAAAGTCTCTCTTCGATGATTCCGGTTTTACTAGAAGGATAAGTCTTTTACGGCATTTGATATCCATACGTTTGGATAATTGCAGTTCAATGACCTCATATATTACTCAGATAATCGAGACAGGTCAAAAACTTTGTGGAGCAGGATTTGCAATAAATGACGAATGGATCGGTTCTTTGTTGCTAGCTGGATTACCAGAGAAGTTTTCGCCAGTGATAATGGCCATCGAACATTCGGGAATTCATGTGACAGCTGACGCCATTAAAACGACGCTCCTAGATATGGAATCCGGAAATAGTATTAATGGCAGTGAAGATGGTGCATTTGCTGTGTCTAGAAGTTGGCAACAAAAGCGGAAACAAATGCCCGCATGAGGAAGTAAACATGGCGCCTCAGATATGGTAGCAGAGCGTGGTTACGATCCACGGACCTGCGCCTCAGATATGCCAAAGACGCTCAGATGTGCTGTGCACGGTCGTTTCACTTTTATTAATACTTACCAGTATCTATACCAATGTAGTTAACTTATAGTATTTAATAGTAAGTAACTGAACGAAAATCAAAGCTGATACCAGGGGCTAAATTCAGGAACGGCCCAACACGGTTTTTGGCACTCGCAATCGCAAGGGAATCAAAACCTACAGGGTACTTCCCGTGAACTCATAATCGTGAAATTTGGTACGAAGCAAGGTCTTATAGCGGGTAAAGGAAAAATTGCGAAAAGCTTAAGACATTGCTTCGTGCCAAATTTCAAGATTCTGAGTTCACGGGAAGTACCCTGTAGGTTTTGATTCCCTTGCGAGTTTCGAAAATGTGCGGAAATTTGCGGCATAAACGGCTGTATCTTTTGATTGCGTTGGCTTAGAAGTTTGATTTTTTTACAGCTTCAAGGGACAGTAGACTTGAATATTTGATATGAATTTCAGCTTGATACCACCACGTGTTTCTGGGACAAAGGGTCTTGACAGACGGACGAACGGACAACAAAGTGATCCTATAAGGGTTCCGTTTTCTCCTTGTGAGGTACGGAACCCTAAAATATCCCGTATAAACAATCCGCACCACAAAACACGTCTACTCAGCTCCGAAATTTAAGAGTGAATGTGCCGCCTCGCATCTGCACAGTGTGTGATACCTTCAGACGGATAAGTTTTTATACGCAGATAAAATCTTACCGCATGCAGATGTTGCATGCTGTGTGTGCCACGCTTTATGTTCGATAATTTTGTTGTTTTAGTGCAATAATCCTACTAATAGTAATAGTGCAAGCGTGCGTGCGTGTGTGTCCGAGCGTGTGTGCTTGAGTGCGTGCGTGCATGTGTGTTTATTACTTCTTCACGCGAAACGGCTGAACGGACTTGAATAATATTTAGTCTGTAGATAAATTAACGTCTGAAATTACACATAGGCTACCTTTTTTATTCCCATATTCACGGGATCGGGATAAAATCCCAAAATCTCAATCGCTAGGTTTGGGGACTTGAAATTTATTGCCTTTAAAATTTGTAGAACATAATACTTATATTGCTTCTTACCTTTGATGTTCCTTCGTTACTAAAAATAGAAGAGAAATCAAGGCGCTGGTATGTCCTCTCATAAAGCAAGTAATGCATTCCAAACAAGAAATTATCATTCCGTTTCACTTGGTCAATGTCCAACGTTATTCCTTGGGATGCACTGCATCTTAAATACGCCTGGTAAAGAATTTTTTTTTTAATTGAAATGTTAAAATGTAAACATGAGATAAGAGAATTAGAACAGTTTAACCAAATAACAACAATTCTTACGTTCTTTGATTCACCTTTCCCACAAATTACTACTTCGCACCCGTGGCCATGAGTTGCATTCAGTACTACATCCGCAAAAGTCTGGTCTCTACAGCATATTATACGATCAGCTAAAATAATAAAACGAATTTTACAAAAATACAGTCACGATTAGTCATAGAGTCAAGTTCTAGTGGCTTACTGAATTTACATACCTTTTAACTGTGGAAATAATTTCAGCAAAAATCGTTTCTTTATCATATCACTGACAACCACGAAAACACGGCAATCAATATGAAGGGCCAGGGCTATAAGGGCTTGTCCTATTGCGCCTGCACCACCGCTGATCAGAATGGCCATACCAGGCATCGGTTGGGTTCTTATGGCCTGTAATAACGATAAAATCAGAAAGCGGCAACATTAATAGTTGAATCAGTTGTTCGAGGCAGACGCTTACGAGACAGTAGTAGGCGTGCGCGTAGGGCAGCGGCACGGTGGCGGCGTCCTCGAGGCTCCAGTGCTCCGGCACCGGCCACAGCAGCTCCGGCCGCGCCGCCACGCGGTCGCTCAGCGCGCCGCCGCGCACCAGCCCCATCACGCGGTCGCCGCTGCAGACACAACACACGGCTACTATATTTCTCGGGACTCAAACTACTCTATACCAAACTTCATCTTAATCGGTTCAGCGGTTTCAGCGTGAAGAGGTTACAGGCAGTCAGACAGACACACGTTCGTATTTATAATATTAGTATGAACTACTATATGATACCTATAGGTCGAAGCTGTTTTATAACAGAACCGAACGTTGAATGTGTATAAGCGTTACCAAGTCATGCGATGAACATAGTGCGATAAAGGTACAAATAATTGGTGGAGCTATTTATAAGCTAACTATGCAATTAAGGCAGGCATGGAAAAATTAGATGGTAAACCTCAACCAAATTAAGAACAAGAATAATTTTGGGTATGAATTGCATGCATTGCACCTGCAGCGTTGGACGGAAAGTTCCAAAAACGCTTTATTGTGCGCCTTATTATGACTGCCGGATTACCACTACTAACTATACCTAAGTATTATTTTATAGTCTGTGAAATACGTGAAAAACAAAATGACTGTTATTGATATAGCTTCTGTGTATTGCTTACTTTTTAGTCGTACCACTGAAATCCATCCCGAAGGAACTTTCACCATTAATATTATCATTTTGAATATCCCCGTTAGCTCTCTGCGCATCAACTGCACTTAGTCCAGCGAAATGAACCTGTCAACAATAAGTCATTTGACATTACTCACACTTGTTGGTTTAGTCTTTATTAGCTGTTGCCCGCAAGCACTTTAAATTTTCTAGCGACAAATTTTCCTATTTTATTTGTTGACTAGCTGGTGCCCGCGACTTCGTCCGCGCAGTAAAGCTTCTTCATTTCTTTCATTGAATAAAACAAAAATCCAGCAACGGCAACATCCAAAAATCCATCGTCTCATCATCATTGGTATTACTTAGTGAATATAATAAAGCCCGTTTCCCGTGGGAATTTCAACAAATCTATCCTTTTTTTGTTGCTCGATATTGATAATGGCAACAGGTAGGCGCTTGAAATACTTATTCACAGAATATTTAGATATACATTTACTTTAAAAATAAATTATTAAATTAAAATAAACAACTACTTAAAAAACGTGATTTTTTGCTATTTTTATAGATAATGGTACGGAATCCTTCGTTCGCGAGTCCGACTCGCACTTGGCCAGTTTCTACAAGATTTTGGCAAAAAAAATCTAAATCTTTTACATTTACATTTACATACCCCTCGCAAACTGCGGTTTGCCGATGCCTGCTTTAGTAGGTATAGCATTTATAATTATGGTTTTGTATAAGCATTATGTAATACTTATTAGTGAAAGAATTTTTAAAATCAAGCCCGAAGTTGAATTAACTTATTTCTATCCCACGGACAAAAAAACCAACAAAGTTTAGATATTTTCCTATTCTAAGGGAATTTCGAAAAATAATTTCTGTAGTAATGTCAATTCTCTAGCACCTCTGTCAGTCAGTCAGTTAGTCACGGCACTGTTTTATAAGTAGGTACGGTCGCGTGCTTTAATTTAGGACCCATTTCAATAAAATATGCTTTGAATTCCTATACAATATGACAGGACTGTTCAACCTTAAGTGGGTCCCAAATTAAAGCTCGTGACTGTATATTATGTTCGTGTAAAGAACCCTTCGACAGCTGGAGATCACTGGTCCTAGGTTTCTATTAGGATAGCCCCAGGGCCCTAGGCATTGTACTCTCTCAATATAAGGAAAGCCACTCACCTTCATCTGCTCTCAGGCGCCTGCTGCTGTTCTCTCTGTAAATACGCAGTGTGTTGCTGCTCTGTGTAAATACACAGAGTTCACAATGTCACACACACAATAATGTTCAAATGTAGTATCCCGATCACCGAAATAATATCACCAAAAAACCAGTACTTTGTTTAAAAGAACAGTACACACCAAAAACACCTCAAACCTCGCTCAAACTCTCTTGACAGCTTTTCTGCTGCCAACCGACCGTAGTATTGTGACTTACCCTCATATTAAAAGGTTACAATGCCCGAATAGTATAGATTTAACGACGATAACTTTTTTCATTGTGGCCAAATTTTAATGAAACAAAGCAAAATTGCTCCAATTTAAGCTTCATTTATTTGCGAAAACCGCAAGAAAATCCGTTCAGTAGTTTCGGATATTAGCGTGTACATACAGACAGACAGAGCTCTACTTTTACTGTTTTATTATCAGTGATCGGAATTTTGGGAGCAAAACTTTAACAAAACTTGACAAGCGGGCATGAAACAGTGCTTACAGACATGAAAATATTAATAAACTACCTACTGAAAATCTGAGATTTCGATAAAAAGGCTTAGTTACGACGATTCTTTATTACTAAAATTATCTCGACGTTTCAACCACATTGCAGCGACCAGCAGTCACGAGTCCACTTAATGTCCCAGGTGGCATTTAAGTTTAAGTTTAAAATACCTTTGTTCTCTTTGTAATATTAGGTTAGAATGACATAAAAATGAGCTGCAAGTAACTTATCATTATTTTGTACACACGTACCTTGACGGGTACTCCAGAACTTGCGGCGTCTACACAAGATGTTTCCACCCAGTGTAACGATTCCAGGTCTCCAACTCGGCCGCTCTTTAATGTTATTCCACCAGTTGGGTTTGAATTTTCTTGAAGATTTACAAAATATTCTCCTCCCAATTCCCCCTTAAATAAATTAATTAAACTTAACTAAGATTCAGAAACAGGTTACATGAAAAAGAAACAGGTCAAGAACAGGTTAAAAAATATCAATATCAATATCAATAGTTGTGCAGTCCGACAAAGCGAGTCCAAGGGGACCGTTTTAAAATGTCGCCTTACAATTTCTTATTGGTTCACGTATTCATGCGAATTTGAATACCCACCTTTACATTTGTAATATAGATTTTAAAAGAAATAATCCGGTCCGTTGCCTCGTAGGGAATCAGAACCTACCAAACTGACTTAGATTGGTGGGCACACAGATGACTTCTACAGGAAGTAATAAGACACGTGTCAAACGAATCATTTGTTTTGATCAAACCTAACCCAAGAACAAAGAAAGAGCATTTCTTGCTGGCGGTGAGAGGTTATTAAAGCAAGGCGATCTGTGTCGTGGACAGATGAGGCGGGGGGCTTGTTAACATTGCTACTTGCCGGAGTGATTTTTTGGGTTGCGAAAACGAGATTTGCTTTACAATACAATACAATACAATACAAATATTCTTCATTTCCTAATCACCAAAAGCAGTAGGTAGGTACAGTGACAATACAAAAATAAAAATTCAGGCAGACAATAGGCTTTCTTATCGCTAAAAAGAGATCTCTTCCAGACAGTCAATTACTCAGAAATTAATAAATATGAACAGACTAATGTAGGTGGCAGAAACAACAGACAGGAGAAACGTAGAATTAATCTTTCTAATATATAAAAATCTCATGTGTCACGGTGTTTGCCATCGAACTCCTCCGAGACGGTTTGACCGATTTTTATGAAACTTTTTTTCTGTATTCAGTAGGTCTGAAAATAGGTCGTAGGGTATTTTTTATTCTTCGCAAACGGAGTCGCAGGCAACAGCTAGTAGACAATAAATATTAAAAACATGTACTTATTGTAAGCTAAAATAGAGAAATATTTCTCTAGGCAGATGTTATGCCTGGGATATTATATAGTATAAATTATATAAATAAACAACTACATTAAATATAATACTTATACACTACATATACTACCTAATACAAAATTTAAATGGAAAAAATGTCAAAAGGCATTTTTATGATTGTGCCCGGACTCGCTTGTCAGACTCCATTAGGCACCTGCCTAAGGTAGGTGACTTACGTGATAGACAATGTTATAAGCCAAATCCAAATCGGGCAGTTGGTCTAAAGTCAGATTTTCAGATGTTTGATCTTTGAACGTTAACAAGTAAACCTGGTTTCGCTCTGACTCTTGTCTCCATTGCTTGATCATTTCTTTGAGCTCCGATACCATTGTGTAACTAGCAAATATGATCATCTTGTGTTGAGGTGGAAGGTTGGCTCTTGCCGTATGTAATAGCGCCAGGTCCAAGTTTGTGCTAACAGAAAACGCACTAGTTCCTTTAGTAGGGTTAGGTCTCCACTGGACCAATTCAAAGCGTGCACTTTCAGTATTATGCGCTGAAACAATGTTAAAGAGTGTCTTTGGGCGAACGCGTTTCAAATTCTCGTTTCGTTCCTCGGCTGTGACAATAAAAGTGTTCGGTTTGAGTGTTTCGTACAGGTTTTGGCACATCTGCAATAAAAAAATGAATATTGAATTGTACTCTACAATCGTTTTGAAACAATTTTTTAGGGTAAGTACCTAATCCGAAATATAAGAACATGTCATATTATAATGCCCATTGATATACTTAACGATTAAAGAATATAAGATTTAAAACATGTTATTCGGTTAATCTTACATCAAAAAGCATAATGCTCGTATACAGAACAGATTTTATTATTGGTATGTACCCAATACTTAAAAAAATAACCAAATAAAAATTACTCCTTTGCGCCCATTTGGAACCGTCAGAAAAGTATGGCATGGTGATTTTCGTGCAAACTATTAGCTGTGCAAAAATTAGCTTGGTACAAATGGTTGAATTGTTGTTTTTAAATTAACGTGTTCGCGTCGGTATGGCGGGCTGTAAGTAATACCGGAGAAGTATGGCATTACGCTACCGCCTTCTGTTTTTTTATCGACTATCGGAAAATACAAGAATTTTTGTAGAACAAATCGTTAAATTCTCGTTATTTATCCGACACGTTCGATTAACGCCCACGCAATCGGGCCGCCGGTACCAGCGCTATGACCATCATTTTCCTTTTTGTCATTACGTAATTGAACCCCTGAAGAACCGCCATACTGGTACAAATGACCTAGTATTTTGTGTCACCATCCCCCGGTCTAAAGGTCATTGCTTATTTGGTATGTAATAAATGCAGTTCATTATAATTAAATTATAAAGTATTTATTTCGTAATGGTTTTCGATTTACTAAACATTACAAAAAAATAGGCAACCCAATTGCGCCTGATTCGTTTCGACTACATCGATCTCGCTTGTTCCACTCGCTCGATCCGCCAAACTGCCGTGTCATGACAAAACACTGTAACTCGAGTTACAGTGTTTTGTGGTAACACCGTTAAATTAACTATTCGGACCCTAATCTATATATGCATGCTTAGAGTAACTGATTTCCTATCAAAAACATTGAAAAACGTCATTGCAATTTACACTGTAACTCTTAAAATGTCTAGTCTTGATTGGACTAAACACTGTATTATCCTCCAGATACCGTGTTTTGCCAAAACAAACTCACATTTTCTTAGTATAGTATCAAGAGTTACAGTGTTTTGTCGCAACAATCACACGAGGAATTAGTCCAAGTCCTTGTTTATTGTAAGTCGGGACTTCTACAAGGTAATCACCTTTTCTAAAGACTAAGAAATATATTAAGATGAGAATAATAGTTTTATGAATTGTGATGTTCGCAATATATTTATATACTAAATGAAATTTAAAGTAGCATTTTCATATGAGTATAATGTCATTAAGTATCACGTTACAGTGTTTTGTTATAGCAACTCTCATATATTATTGATAAAGCACATCACGACATAACACGTTTTTGCTTGAAAATTCATAAAAAAGTAAAAAAAATAATATTATTTTTCTTTGTACGCTACTAGTAGCACATTATCCGTGATTTGTCCAAGTTTTATTGCAATCAGATCAATATTCACTGTTCTGTAGCCAATTAAAGAAAAAAAGTTTTTTACGATTTCTGAAAAATAGGTGTTTTTAGATACAGTGTTTTGTCATGACATGACACGGCAGCAAAGGGAACGTGGACCCGTCCGTGACAGAGAGATTTTTTAAAGTATATTATATCAAATAAATGTTATTCTATCTGACCTTTATTTCAAATAATACTACATACATATGTATCGAGACTAATATGCCTAGGTTATGAATGTTCACTATATGAAAATAAATTAGTCCACATGAATCTTGTAAAAATATGTTTTATAAAATGAACGACTATTTAAGCGTTGTTCCTACTCTATAAAATTATACCTTTTTGTTTTCGTTATGTCTGTAAACATTATTAATAAATGATGTTATGTGTATAGCTCGTGAGACGCGTTTAATACAAAAACAACTAAAAAGTAAAAAATAAAAAAAATTAAGTAAAATTAAAAACCGCCTTCAAATACCACGTAGCATATTTTTTTTAAATTATTTTGGGTGTTTTTATTTTTTATTTAATTATTTTATTCTTAAATTTACAAATAGAATTTTTTTACACTTACGCTGTCATCAATTGACAAATTGCGTATTAAGACCAAATCAGCTTCTTTAACAGAATCGCTCCTCACGTTGTCTCTATGAACTTTGTCATATTTTCCATTAATTTGGGATAATTCACCGATATCTTTTTTGAAGTCGTCGAAAATTGAGGTCTCGCCATTATCATCATAAATATCAACAATATTTATGAAGTTTTTTCCAATATTTTCATCAACCGTTTGCGCAAACACTTGCAAAATTTGTTTCACCTGAAAATTGTATATTAAAAATAAAATAAATAAATAAATATTAAGGGACAATCTTACACAAATCGAACTAGTCCCAAACTAAGCAAAGCTTGTACTATGGGTACTAGACGACGATAAACATACTTATATATATAAATAAATACTTAAATACATAGAAAAGTTAAAAGAAAAGTTTAAAGTTACATTAAAACTCTTTTAGAAGTGGATTTAGTTTGAGTGAACTGAATCTGCACACTTAATGGTTTAGCAATTTAGGAAACCATAAAAACGCTTTGTTAATTAATTTCATCTTAACCTTCGAATATTTCCCTGGAACAGAGGAAACCACGGGTGTAAGTTAGTATAGTACATTGATTCAATGCAAATAATGTACCTATCTTTCAGAGGTCTAATTGATTTGAAGTGTATAAAAATCCCTTGACAAATCATGAATATAAATTTAAATAAGTACCTATACATATTTTAAATAAATTAGGAAATTGATTTGGAAACTATAACTGAGGCTTCAAATACTTAACGTGTCGATATCTGCAAATGTCTCAAATGTCACAATCATTATTCACTAATGAAATGAAGATAAAATGAAGTGAACCTTTAATGCTCAAATAACTCAGTTCTATGCGATGTTTCAAGTCTAAAGTCTTTGACCAGTGTGTGATGCCAGTGATGGTTTATAACGCTGACACGTGAACGCTAACGATGGGGCTCGTAAGTAAGCTTAAAGTCACTAAGAGGGCGATAGAAAGGGCTATGCTCGGAGTTTCTGTGCGGGATCACATTAGAAATGATGAAATCCACGCAGGAACTAAGGCCACCACATAGGTCAAAGAATCGCTAGACTCAAGTGGCAGTGAGCAGAGAACATCGTTTTCGATTCGAGGTTGTCGAATGGCCTTCACAAACCGCAAGACGTAGTCTAGGCAGCCCTCCAACAAGACAAGTTGCGGGTACACGTTGTATGCGGATGGCGCAGGACCGGTCTGTTTGGCGAACCTTAGAGGAGGCCTATGTTCAGCAGTAGACGTTTTTTGGCTGAAATGATGATGATGGCGATGATGAACTTGGTTTTCTAATGCGGGGACCTTAACACTGTAAACTTACATTGAAATCATTTCTCTTTGAAAATCGTGGAAAGAATTTCAGAACCTTCAATGCTAATTTGTTTTCATCTACATTAGGTACATCTTGAAATCTTAGACTTTCCAGTAGGATGCCTCCGCATCTGAAATAAGTATCATTAACAGCTACAGATAGATACCAAGGTATTAATGTTATTATTTAAGTATTAAGATGTGGCAACTGTACTAATTAGTTTTAGACGTGAGTATTGTCACGTCCGTTCGGCAGACTTCGGGCACTCTCGCGATTGTTCGCCACGTGAACAGTGCCGAGCGCCCGAGCGCGTCCGAGCGTCTGCCGAACGGTCACGAGCAAATCAGTGGCATGACAACCATTTCCGCACTCGAGCACTAGGTTAGGGCACGAGCAAATCAGTGGCATGGCAACAATCGCGAGAGTGCCCGAAGTCTGCCGAACGGGCGTGACAAAACTCATGTCTAAAACTAATAAGTACAGTCGCCACAAAGTATTAAATAGATGTTCGTTTTACTTTGTGTAGTCTTGCAGGGGACAAAGGTCAATTTTCAAATCTTTTGGATTTTCCGCTTCGGTTCCTGTGATTTTTGCCATTTCATCAGCATTTATCGTAAGTTTGCGAATGAAAACTGGCTGAGAAATGCCGTCATGAGGTTGCCTGAGAATGTTGAACTGAAGCATGCCGTCAATGATAGTCACCCAGTTGTTGTTCCACAGTAGGTGCCCTTCGGTAAACTCCGAGTTCGTATCCTTGATGCTTTGGAACTCTTCCCTGTTAACAGTAAATAGTTATATTTCAAACTAAATACAAACTGAAATATAGATGCACAGAAAAAACCCCAGAAAAAAGATCAATGCTGGGAATCGAACCCAGGTCCTCAGCATTCCGTGCTGCGTGCTTACCCCTACACCATCACTGGTCTAGAGGATAGCGACGAATCTTTCCCATACATCGTACATTTCAGTCTGTTATAATCACCTTATGCAGTGATCAAGCGCGCATCTATGTTATGCCCTCTATCGAGAGACTTAACACTCCTTCGGAACTAACCGCTCACCTGCACCAAGAGATGGCGCTACTGCGCCAACTTTAACAAGTTAGGTATGAAGTATCTTTTAGTATTTATTTTTTTTGCTCAGCATATATAAAAATAAGACTTGTTTCGTACTGGCTACTAGGATGTTATATTGTCTATATTGACATCACTTTCTACAAGAAAAATACTTAGACACGCACTTAGTTTTTCTTAATTTATTACAAACTGTCCTTTAGTTGTGGCTTTTCTTGCGTAAACCATGAGCTTTGGCAGTTTAATTGAATGGTCGTGCCAGGATAAGCTAAGTGATTCTGCCCCCCTCGAGTTTGGGCTTGTTATTTTTATGGACGGTGTAGCTCTATATGTATAAGTAATTAATGTGCAAAATTTGAGCACCCTAAACTTTATAGCTTTTGTTAAAAAAAAAAAAATTTTTCTTCGATATTTAGAGTCTTCGTCGTCCGACATGGGAAACGGCGCTATGTGCCTATTGGACACCGTGGAATCCTGGCCTTTACGTCGTCGTACATAAGAAGAGCTTGGATTACTATGAATTAGGTCAGCTTCTTCAACGTACTAAGGGTCAGTTTTCGTCCGAACAAATTTCTTGAGAAGAATATAGGTCCCGGGACAAGCCAGGACGGAAAAGATTCACCAACTGGTGTCTTTCGAGGGAAATTGAATAGTTTTTCGTGAGGAGTCGCATTTATTGAAGTGCATAAGAGTGATCCCACGCAGTGAAGTGAGGGTTTCAAGACTTGCTCCAGTTTTCAACGGGCAGGTTTTTAGACCTTAGCGACAGCTGTATGTTCCGCCAGAACGTGCCATTAAGCTTTTCGACTTGGCCGTTACCCTGAGGATTGTATGAAGTAGTGCGAGAGGTAGCGATGTTACAATCTTTGAGAAAAGTTTGTATTTCTTCCGACTTGAAAGAAGACCCTCTATCATTATGTATATATAAAGGCTGACTATATTCATAGAACAGATCTTTCAGACACCTAATCACAGTCGCAGAAGATGTGTCAGGACATGGGTATGCGAATGGGTATTGCGAGAATTCATCGATTATTGTATGTATATATTTGTTTTTTGTATTTGAAGGTAAAGGACCCTTGAAATCTATGTTCAATCTCTCGAAGGGTGATAAAGCTTTAATCAAAGTTCCTTTTGCTTTAGCAAAGCGTGGTTTGATTTCCGAGCATACGCGGCACGAAGCCGTCATCTGTTTGACATCGTTTACAGATTATGGGAGATTTTTCAGTTTAATCCAATGATACATTCTAGTACTTAATCCCAGGATGAGAAAGGGCATCATGTAATTTATAGCATAGAGTTTACTGTTGCTTATAAACGCGCAAACCCTTGAAAGAGCGTCCGCAGCAGTATTCTGAATTCCTGGTCTGTAAATAATGTCATAGGTACTTATAACACGATAGTTCTAACCTCCATCTCTCAATTTTGTCGGTTTTAATTTTGCTTGATTGATTTTGATTGAAAATGTAGCTTACAGATTTCTGATCAGTTATGAGAAGAAAGTGTCTGTGAATGAGGTAGTGGCGCCATTTTCTGAGGCTCTCGACTGTCGCGCAAGCTTCTTTTTCCACGGAAGCGTGTTTGCGTGCGCTGTCCGATAGAGTTCTTGAGACGAATGCAACCGGCCGACCCTTTTGAGATAGGGTTGCAGCTATTGCGAACTCTGACGCGTCAGTCTCTACCGTCAAGGTTTCTTTGTCGTCAATTGCAACTAATGCTGCCTTTTCGATATCAGATTTCAAAAGTTGTAAACTACGCTGCACACAAAATGTTAACGGTTGAACCTTTGCAGAAAAGTGGTGGACCCATTTAGCTGTAATAAAATGACCGTCGTAATAAGAGAATTTTCTCATTTATCAGTCGAATATGGAGAATAGTGATGTACGTAGAGCCACGCTGTATCCATTTTCTGGTTACAGTACGATTGGGCCGGCTCGTCCGGGGCAGTACCACACTCTCACTGAATACCGGCGTGAAATAGTAGATTGCTACTGTGTTTCGTCCGGTAAGTGAGAGGTCCGGTGGCCCAAACCCTCCCTCCCTCTACCCTCCCCTCCCCCCTACACAGTCTCTTCAAATATGGCAGCGGTATTGGAAAAGGATAAATTATTACCCCAGGTGGGTACCGTCACCTGTGGTGAAGGAGAATCCCTCCCTGAGCGTAGGCGCTCAGGCAGCCCTGCGTATTCTGGGGTGGGCACAATTCCGCTCTGTTTTTCTGCTCGAGGCAAACGGAGTAAGAAAGTTTTGGTCTCTCCCCCCACCCTTAGTGTAGAGTTCTGCAATGCCAGGGGTCTTCACTCCAATCTTAATGCCGTTCATCAGCATCTTGAGACGGTTAAGCCGGTCTTGCTCTTTTTGACGGATACTCAAGTGTCCTCCCCTGCGGATGTATCATATCTGTGCTATCCAGGTTATAAATTAGAACACAAATTTTTACCACGAGCCGGTGTTTGTGCGTACGTTCGGGAGGATATTTGTTGTAGACGCCTTGGTTGTCTTGAAGTTACGGACCTGTCTATAATCTGGCTACGCGTCGATCTTGAAGATCATGTACGGATCTTCGCATGCCTTTACAGGTCTCATAGCGGTAATGCCGAGACGGAGCGACTCATTGAGCACATTCAGACGACGATCGATGGGTTACTGCTACAGATCCCCTCCGATGAGTTTGTGATTTTAGGCGATTTTAATGCCCACCACGTTGAATGGCTCGGATCACGTATCACTGACCATGCGGGGAGATCTGTGTTCGACTTTGCCCTGGCTTATGGTTTGACGCAGCTGGTTACATCACCTACGCGTATACCGGATGTGGCCGAGCATGCACCATCCCTACTCGACTTTCTGCTGACGTCCCATCCCGAAAGTTACCAAGTGTCAGTGGAAGCCCCTTTTGGCTCGTACGATCACTGTTTGGTACGGTGCGTGGTTCCACTAACACTCCCACTGCGTTCTCGCAGTGCAACCTGTCGTCGTGTGTGGCACTATAGGTCAGCGGATTGGGAAGGTATGCGTTGCTTCTTTGCATCCTACGAGTGGGGGCGTGTTTGCTTTTCGCTGAAAGATCCTGACGCCTGTTCTGACTCTGTCGCTGACGTGGTGCTGCATGGAATGGAATTGTTTATTCCATTTTCTGTGGTGCCAGTTGGTGGCAAGTCTCGGCCCTGGTTCGATCGGTCTTGCATTGTAGCATCCCGCCGTAAGCAAGATGATTTTCGGGCCTGGTCTGAGGCGTTGGCTTCCGGCGATCCAAATTCCAACGACTTAAAGAAAAAGTATAACTCCGCCTCCAGGACGTACAAGAGAGTAATTTCGAGGGCAAAATTTAAATTCCGGATCTCGTGCGTTCTGGTCTCTCACCAAGGCTGTTCAAGGCAATTTATGTCGCTCGTCATTCCCACCACTGCACAGGGCCGATAATACGTTGGCCCATACTGCTAGAGAGAAAGCCCAACTCTTGGCCTCTCTCTTTGCGTCGAACTCGACCCTTGACGACCAGCGTAATGCACCGCCTAGCATCACGCGATGTGTAGGTTCTATGCCTGAAATCAAATTCATCCTGCGTGATGTTCGTAAAGCTCTTTTTTCCCTGGACGTCCACAAGTCGAGCGGGCCTGATGGTATTCCTCCTGTTGTGCTTAAGGTGTGCGCTCCCGAGTTAGCTCCGATTCTAACACGCCTGTTCAGGCTCTCGTACTCGCTTGGCATGGTCCCGAGCTCGTGGAAGACAGCTTTGGTTCACCCAATCCCAAAGAAAGGTGTTCGCTCAGACCCAAACAACTACAGGCCTATTGCTATTACACCCCTCTTCTCTAAAATTATGGAAGATCTGTTGAACCAGCAACTGCTGAGGTACCTCGAGGATCACCAGTTGATTAGCGATCGTCAATACGGTTTCCGCCATGGCCGCTCAGCTGGTGATCTTTTAGTTTACTTGACTCATTGCTGGGCTGAGGCGGTGGAGAGCAAGGGCGAGGCACTTGCCGCCAATTTGGATATAGCAAAAGCCTTCGATCGGGTGTGGCATAAAGCGCTTCTATCTAAGCTGCCTTCGTACGGGCTCCCCGAGAGTTTTTGCAATTGGACGGCTAGCTTTCTTTCAGGGCGGAGTATCAAGGTCGTTATCGACGGCTCATGCTCTGATCTTATGCCCGTGAACGCTGGTGTACCGCAAGGCTGTGTACTATCCCCTACCCTGTTTCTTCTGCATATCAATGACTTATTACAGATTTGTAATATTCATTGCTATGCGGACGACAGTACGGGGGATGTAAGATACTCTGGCCGAGCTGACACCTCTCGGGACTATGTCGCTGAGCGCCGAACTAAACTTGTGTCCGAAATTGAGACGTCTCTCGGAAAGGTTTCGGATTGGGGCAGGGCCAACCTTGTTAAATTCAACCCCTCAAAGACGCAGGTGTGCGTGTTCTCCGCAAAAAAGTCCCCGCTCGTGCTATCTCCCCACTTTGATGGCGCTCCCCTGGATATCCAATCGAGTATAGGGATTCTCGGCGTGGACATAACGTGTGACGTTCAATTTCGTGGTTATTTGGAGGGAAAAGCCAAATTGGCTTCGAAAAAGCTTGGGGTATTGAACTGATCCAGGCTGTACTTTACATCAAAGCTTTTCGTGTTAGTAATTAAGTTATAATATAAATATGTATGTTAGTCTTTAAGGTATTTTTTATATGGGCCTATGCAGCCCGAAATAAAAATTATTCTATTCTATTCTATTTTAAAGCACCTTCTTCAACTGTATAAGGCCCAGGTGCGGCCGCACTTAGAGTACTGCTCTCACCTCTGGGTGGGGGCGCCCCAATGCTTTCTCCTTCCATTTAACCGTATCCAACGTCGCGCAGATCGACTTGTCGGCGACCCGCTAGTTTCTGGTCGTTTGGATCCCCTTTCCTTGCGAAGAGACGTAGGTTCTCTTTGTGTGCTCTACAGGCTCTACTACGGGGAGTGCTCCGAGGAGCTATTCAATTTATTACCAGCTACGGGCTTCCACTATCGCACGTCGCGCCGTAAGTCTGCGTTCCACCGTCACCACCTTGATGAATATACATCTACAACTGTGCGTTTCCGTCGGCATTTTCTGCCACGCACAGTTAAATTGTGGAATCAACTCCCGTCTATGGTGTTTCCAACTAACTATGACATCGGGTCCTTCAAGAAAAGAGTGTATTGTTCCCTTAAAGGCCGGCAACGGACTAGTGACCCCTCTGGGGTTTCTGGTTCTCATGGGTGGTGGTGATCGCTTACCAACAGGTGACCCACTTGCTCGTTTGCCTCCCTCTATCAATAAAAAAAAAAGTTTCGATTTTTTTGACTCAACCAACAGAGGAATAAGATAAACATCATCATCATCATCATCATCAACCCAGCCTATATGTATACGTCCCACCGAAGGGCACAGGCCTCCTCTAAGAATGAGAGGGGTTGGGCCGTAGTGCAAACGCGGGCCCAGTGCGGATTGGGAACTTATCACACACCATTGAATTTCTTCGCAGGTGTATGAAGGCTTCCTCACGATGTCTAGAGGTGTAGACTCAGATTATTTATGATTATGAAAAATAAGACTAAACCAAGTTAAGTCAAGTAATAGGTAAGCAACCTTTTCCAAACTAATAAAATGTGCGTACTTACTCTGGAAAGAAAGAGCGCGCTGACAGAAGTAAATTTCGCGTGCGCGGTTACGGAGCACATGACGATATATGTATCGCTTCTAATGCTGGTAGCTTATTGGCCAATACTGCTAATGAATTAGTAGATCGTGGGTAGCAATAAATAGGTGGCGCAGACAGCGGAGTACGCGGCGATGGGTGCGAGCGCTTCAAGGATTTGTCACACAGGATGCGTTCTGCAGTCGCGGTCCGGTAAAATTGAACGCAGCCCGCATTATGTATGAACATCATTGTCGGTCTCTATACGTGCGTGCGATCTGAACGCGCGGACCGCACGGTCAGATCGCATCATATCTATATAAAAATATATAGAGACCGACAATGTTGTTCATACATAATGCGGGCTGCGTTCAATTTGACCTGACCGCGACCGCAGAACGCATCCAGTGTTGCAAATCCTTCATCGGTCTTTGAATCGATTTGGCGGCACGCTTTGTATCGGTTTAGTTTTAATCGCGCTTTTAATCGAATTCTCGCAGCATGTGTTTCCCATCAATAATTTGCTCTTGTGACGTCAAAGTAGGTATACAAAATTTGGCACGCTTGGTTTTCATACAGTTTGACGTGGTCGCGTAGTCTAGCTAGATATAATGTCTTTGATGTAAAGTATTTTATATAAAGATATCTCCATGTTCTCCCACTGCAATAATTTCGAAAAAAATACATATTAAAGGTCGTTGGTAAGTGTATTATTATACCTATATGCCTGGTCGGTAATGATCATACCGCCTGGGCTGCACGACCGTTACGGTTCTCCCCTGTTAACCCTGGTGGTTAAGGGGGAGAAGAGTAGCGGATGGTAGCTGTGGCGATTGACTGACATACTGGGGGGGTAGGGGTGGTGAGGTAAGCCCGCAACTAGTTGCGGGGGATCCGAGCCAGCGGGCCCATTCGTGGGTCCGCAGTGTGGGCGGCGCCTCGCCCTTGGGCGGACGCCTTTTGACGGAGGCGAACCTAAGCGAAGTACCTGTCCTTAAGGGTCAGGGAAAGCGAGGGTGAGCCCATCGGGCGGAGGGCGTAAGCCCAGTGATGCCGGGGCGGCACAGCCCTTTTAAGGTCTGTGGTCGCCGGACGTGACGACTGACTTTCTCGACGTGACTGGGGTGGGGGGGTGTTGGTCTGGCGAGGGGAGCCCAAAGGCAGAGGGCCACCGGGTGAACCCTGCCAGCCAACGGGCCAACCCTGCCAGCCAACAGGCCTGCGGGCCCAAGAGGGCGGTGTCCAGCCTTCGGGCTGACGCCTTTGGACGGAGACGAGCCTGAGCTAAGTACCTGTCCTTTAGGGTCAGGGAAAGCGAGGGTGAGCCCATCGGGCGGAGGGCGTAAGCCCAGTGATGCCGGGGCGCCGCAGCCCTTTTAAGGGCTGTGGTCGCCGGACGAGACGACTGACTTTTTCGACGTGACTGGGGTGCGGGGGTGTTGGTTTGGCGAGGGGAGCCCAAAGGCATAGGGTCGCTGGGTGAACCTTGCCAGCCAACGGGCCTTCGGGCCCTAAGAGGGCGGTGTCTGGCCTTCGGACCAATGCCTTTTTGAGGAGGGGCGAGCCCAAGCTGAGTACCTGTCCTCATTAGACAGGGAAAGGTGAGGGTGAGCCCTATCGGGCGGAGGGCGAAAGCCCAATGATGCCGGGGTGGCGCAGCCCTTTTGAGGGCGGCGGTCGCCGTTTGACGGAGGCGAACCTGAACTAAGTACCTGCTCTGCCACGGCGGACAGGGAAAGGCGAAGGGGAGCCTAGTGGGCGGAAGCGACCGTGCTTTTGGTACCGCTCTGCTTTCAGAGCAGGACATGAGGGCGCGGGAGCTAACGTGAGGGCACGTAATCCCGGCCTGCCGGGAACGTGGGCCGCTGCGGGGGCTATGAGGAGTAAACCTCTATAAAAAAACCGGCACCAGCGGGGGAGGGCAGGGAGAACCGAGCCCAGGCTAAACGGTGTCAGTGAGGGGCCCCATCCCGGGGTGGTCAGTGGGCGTTGCGGTGTCTCTTATTCTCTCGTGGCGTTCACAATGACAAATAAGGGAATCCGTGTTGTCGTTAGTGGGTATGCCTGTTGAGAGGAGAGCCCCACATACTCCCCGTTTCCCTGAACGGGGAGATGCATAAGGTGCATTTTCCACACCAAAAAAAAAGGTTAGGCAGAATAGTAGGTTAATCAGAATTAGGGAAAATAATCACGAGGACAAATAATGTTAGGTAGTACAAATATAGGACAAACTACAATAGGCCATACAAAGTTAGGAAAAATAATCATTAAGATTAACGATCATTAGGTTTACTGATAATTATGATACATGACTATTATGGCACATAACGTTGGGATGAATAATCAATATGGCAAGTGACGTTAGGAAATAAAACATTACGGGAAAAAAAATCATCCATACGATGTAAGGACAACTAAAGATAGGGTATATGAGTGTTAGGACAAATGATCATTAGGCCAAAAAACGTTAGGGAATACAAAAATAGGTTAAAAACGTTAGTGATTCAGATATAGATCCAAAAAAAATATCTGAAAGTTTAGTCAGCTTTTTTTAACCTTTTTTCTATGACATAATGAAAATATAATTTATGTCATATAATCATCTTTAGTAAGTGTACAACAATATATGTGAAGCATACTAAAATTGGTTGGCTAGAAAACAAAATCGAAGAAAAATCATATTTCGTTTTTAGGGTTCCGTAGCCAAATGGCAGAAAACTGAAACCTTATGGATTCGACATGTCTGCCTATCTGCCTGTCTGTCCGTATGTCACAGCCACTTTTTTCCGAAACTATAAGAACTATGCTGTTGAAACTTGGTAAGTTGATGTATTCTGTGAACCGCATTAAGATTTTCACACAAAAATAGAAAAAAAAAAAACTGCGTGGAGTTCCTCTGCGCGGAAGAAGTGAAACTACATAATAAACCAACCCGCTCCCAATCCGCCCCCAACCCGCTCCTAACCCGCCCCCAACTCGCTCCCAACCCGCCCCAGACCCGCTCCCAACCCGCCCCCAACCTGCTCCCAAGTCGCTCTCGACCCGCCCCCAACCCGCACCCAACTCGTCCCCAACCCGCTCCCAACCCGCCTTCAACCCGCTCTAAACGCGCCCCCAACCCGCTCCCAACCTGCTCCCAACCCGCCCCAACTCGCTCTCAACCCGCCCCCAACCCGCCCCCAACCCGCTCCCAACCCGTCCCCAACCCGCCCCCAACCCGCTCTCAAGTGCCTATAGAAGTTTTACTTCAAAAACAAACGTCTCGTAAACGTCAACTTGCGTGCGTATTTAACGTAACGCATTTAACGCAAGGCTTGTTGGAAGTCGCAGTAGAAGTTTCACTTCAACAATAAATTTTGGGGGTTCCCCCATACTTAGAACTGAAACTGAAAAATTTTTTTTTCGTCAAACCCTTACGTGTATATCTATGGATAGTTCTTCAAAAATGATATTAAGGTTTTTAATATCATTTTTTTCTAAACTGAATAGTTTGCGCGAGAGACACTTCCAAAGTGGTAAAAGGTGTGCCCCCCTGTAACTTCTAAAATAAGAGAATGATAAAACTAAAAAAAATAAATGATGTACTAAACTTTCACCGATAATTGGTTTAAACGAAATCTAGTAAGTAGGTTTTTTTTAATACGTCATAAATCGTAAACCGCAATTTACCTTTCATTTTTTGCTATTTTTATAGATAATGAAACGGAACCCTTCGGAGTCCAACTCGCACTGGGCCGGTTTTTTTTTTAATCAAAACTATAAAGTTTAGGGTGCTCAAATTTTGCACATTAATTACTAATGTAAAGCCACAACGTCCATAAAAACTACAAGCCCAAACTCGAGGGGGCAGAATCACTTAGCTTATCCTGGCACGGCCTTTCGCTTTTCATTTTATCTTCCTTTACGTTGTATGAAGAGTATCTGTGCAAATGTCTCTACGCTAAGTGTTAATGATTCCAGTATTTCCCGATACTGTGGTAATACCGGAATACATAGTAATCTACACATATTATACACGAGATACAGCTTGCTGTAGATTAAATTTCAACCAAATCCTTCCAGCCATTTGGGGCCATCCATAGATTACGTCACACATTTAGGGGTGGGGGGGGGGGGGGGGGTCAAGCGATCACACTAGAACAAAATAATGGCGATTTTCATAATAATAAGTGTGACAAGGGGGGGAGGGGACCAAATTGATCGAAATTGGTGTGACGTAATTTATGGATGGCCCCTTTTAGGTAAAAAGAGTAATTAATCAACAAGTACTTATGCACAGGATGCACGTACTCATAAACTCTCGTGTATATAATATTAGCAGGATATTTTGGCTCGTTTAAAGTATTATACTGCATTAAATACTGATTCAAAGACTTTACCTGTACATGTAATTTCTGCCACTAAAAATCTTGTACACATCTTCTGTTTTGAGTTTCGAAACATTACTCGCCACTATGTCGGCGATTGTGTTATCGTTATCATTATCAGAAGGAGTAATTTTCTCCACTAAGATGTTTCCCGTTGCTACTCTTGAGCCGCTGTCGAGGACCTATTTAAAAAAAAATGGGTAGTGATAACGTTCATTGCAAGTTTTTTTTTTTAATATATATAAGAGGTGGCAAACGAGCAGACGGGTCACATGATGGAAAGTGATCACCGTCGCCCATGGACACCCGCAACACGGGGGGCATCACAGGTGCGTTGCCGACCCTTTTAGGAAATGGTAGGCTCGTTTTTTAAAGATCCCTAAGTTGTAACGCTCTGGGAATACTGCCGCAGAAAGCTGATTCCAGATCTTTGTCGTGCGAGGAAAGAAGTTTCGCTTAAAATGCACGGACACGGAGTCCTCAGAAATGTTATTTTATGAACACCTTTGATGGAAATAAAGTACTGTTTGTTTAATTTTTAGAAAAAATACTAGTTGCAATATCAAAGAGGGTACAGAAATGACCTCGAAGAGTCCCGTCCCGCGCTGCAGCGTGACGCCGAGCCGCAGCTGGCGCGAGTCGTGCAGCACGGGCTGCGCGAACAGCTGCACGTCGCGGAACTGCACCGACACCTGCTTGCGCGCCGCCCCCAGCGTCATCGCCAGCGTGTCCCACGCCAACACCAACGCACCCGCGAACGGGTATAAAGTCTTGCCTGTCGAACAAAGTGCCAAGCGTTTTGGGTGTTGTGATTAATAGAATAGCACATTACTGCAGAGGCCGGTTATTAGTGGATTGCCGGCCGAGCAGTTATAAATGGCCGAGTATTAACGAGGCCATCTAGAAGTATGAGCCCGACAATCCTTGTTCGCGGCAGAGACTTGTATAGTGCTTTTCTCAAAATGCAATAAAAAAATATACAAAAAAAACAAAGGCTTATTTCTAGAAAAATTATAAGTAAACTAGATAAAAAATATAATTACCTAACACATTTATTACTATTTATTTAATTCTATTTCCAACTCAGATTTAATATTAAACAGATAGATAATTCATGAATATTTATTTTTAATAAGCGTAGGTAGTGGCAGAATGTCATTATAAACCAAAAAGCAAATACTGCTTATTTACAGTTTTTTTTATGGTTGTGTTATGCCGTGTCACTCCGTGTGGAATGGAAATCAAAAAATATCATACTGGTTGTATGAAATCCCATTAAGAGGGTACGATGGCTGAGAGACTTTTGAGAAATAGGTATTTTAATGAAATGTCGCTGTCTCGCCCGAACCCCTCCGTGTCAGCACAGCAAGAGCGGGACAACGACCGCTTTAGCCTAGTTGGTAGTGACGCTGCCTACGAAGCAAGAGGTCCTGGGTTCAAATCCCGGTAAGGGCATTTATTTGTGTGATGAGCACGAATATTTGTTCCTGAGTTATGGATGTTTTCTATGTATTTAAGTATTTATTTATCTATATAAGTATGTTTATCCGTTGTTTAGTACCCATAACACAAGCTTTGCTAAGCTTACTTTGGGACTAGGTCAATTGGTGTGAATTGTCCCATGATATTTATTTATTTATTTATTTTATTAACTGCAGCTCAGACCGTTAATAGGCGCGTAAAATTGATCAAAACAGCATTTCGTAACCCCTGTTTTCTTCTCGAAAACTGGACCAATAAAATTATTTTTTTCAAAAATAGTTAGAGGACAGATTTAGCTATGCCCCTATGTTTTCCTTTTTTTGTTTATATCAGGGATTCTTTTCTGATGAGTGTCTGAAAATGACGTTGAAATTGGGCAATTTTTACAGTTTTCGAAAGCTCATATTTCTTATGTTAACTGAAATATGGAAAAAAACGAAACATAGGGGCATAGCTGTGGTAGATACAGATTACACAGTAAAAAAAATTGGCTCTAAAGCCATTATCCAGGGAGGAAACAGGGGATTACGTTTGTATGGAGAAATGGTGCGCATCGTACCCTCTTAACGACATCTCGTCTAGCCGCACCTGAAACGTGATACTTCGCGGCCTAATACGGAACATAAGATAAATATTTCATTTTATGTTTGAGAAAAAGAGCTTTTGCTATTGATGTGATCATTAAGTCTTCAAATTCGCTTTGATTTGATTCCGTTTTGATTTTTTTTTATTTGGAAAATTTTATATGATATCTGCACAGAATCACGAGCTTTTTCGATCCTGCTAGGAGAAAAAAAAGTGCCCCAAAATATTCATATAATTTTTGATTCTTCCATTTAGTTACGCTCTTAAAGTCTATAAAAATGGTAACTCAACGGAAAAAACTTGGGACAATTTTTCTCCTAATAGGATTGTAAAAGGTCGTGATTCGTGATATCCGAAGCTTATTTTTTTTGACAAGCTTTTTATATTAAATTTATTTAAAAAACAATAAATATGGAAAATTACAAATAAAAAAAAAACAAAGACACACGTACACACTCGCGTACAAATAATAATTGCTTTTCATCCACAACTTTTTATTAATTTGCAATGTATGTATCTATGTATATGTATCTATGTATGTATAGGTATGTAGGTACGAGTCAAATTTGACCCACTTCCCGCGTTTCCGATTGACCTGAAATTTTGCATGCATGTGTAACAAATCGGATGTCAATGCATTTATTATGCCATGAAACTGATATGATGATGGATCTGGAATTTCATTTTCAAAACTAATACAACTAGCTAAGTAAAATAAATTGAACCTTATAGACAATTTTATCCTCCTTCATTAATTACAATTATATTATCTTGTGAACGTTATTATTATGAAATTAGATATTTTGTAGTTATATCTCGTGGGACGCACCCATGCCTGGGACGAGCTTGGACGACGAGTAAGGCAACAAGTACCTCCTTCAATGACGCTTCGCGACCTCAAAAACGCGTTGGTAGAGGAATGGGAGAACATTCTCCAACTGTGCTTCAGAAATTTGGTGTACAGCATGCCGAATCGCATCGCAACTGTGCAGGCAGCACGTGGGGGTAATACCAAGTATTAAATGTGTCAAAATTAGATAATTATATAAAAATTTCATTATTTTCAATTTTGTTTTTTCAAGCAAATGGATGCCATTTTTACTTTTTATTTTTTATAAAATTAAACGACATTCAGTATTAAATATAATGCGTTTTATTTAAGTGACATTAAATTGTCTTTAAAGTTATATTTATTTTATCAGGCTAGCTGTATTAGTTTTTGAGATATTGCAATTTATGTTTGTGACCCGAAAGTTTTGCTCTCGAGTGTATTATTATTATTATTATTATGGGTCCCACTGAAAAACAGCGTTGTAGCTTGCCACAACATTATGCTGAGTGGGGCCCAATTTATACTATTCGATATTTTTTATTTGTATATTTCCTGTCAAATGTATTTTTTTTCTGTGTTTGTAAATAAACATCTCTCTATTAAAAGTAAGGCGGAAGTCACAAATACTGCGGAACACACAGAGCGTCAAAAAATTATGCCACGTGAAAATTATGACATACCTACCTATGATTAATATGACATTATGATTAGTTATGGAATATGAAATTATGGCAAATGAAATTTGGGCACGTGAAATTAGTAGGTAAATATGAAATTCAGGGTAAAATCAGAGAACTTTTTTACCATTGATCCTGTTTCCTTCCAAGTATTTATTCTCTAAGTCGTGTACTGATAACACAAAGGTGCATGTGGCAGCCATTTTTCTTTGTGCGCCAGCGTACAATGGCAATAACCTGAAATGTTTAACATGGTCATCAATATACATCAATCCAGAAGTCTAAGATATGAAAAAAATTACGTCATTCGACGTGAATTTCGACTATCTGTGGTCTGAAAAGGACCGTATCGAAAATTATGCAAACAAGTAAGATGGTGTAATTTTTATAGACAGAAATAAAACTAAACAAAATCGATTCTGAAATAATTAAACTTATTCATGAGAAATATTTTTTTGATATTTCGCAGTCCCTTTTTCTAGTTTACTGACTTTGCTTTTGATGTTCTTCATTAAACCTTTGGAGTTGGACAGAAATTTTGTGTTCAAGATTTTTAGGGTACGAATCCAGTATTTTTTAATTGATTGGCATTATCCGCTGGTGGTGGTGAGAGTGGCCGAGGATCGTGCTCAGTGGCGTACCAAGGCAGAGGCCTATGTCCTGCAGTGGACGAACGTAGGCTGATGATGATGATGATGATGATGATAATAATGATGATGATCCGCTGGTTTACCTTGTTTTCTTAACCTCGCCTTCATCAGAGCTCAAAATCTCTGGATTCAAGGCAGGCAATTCGGTTGATTTAATGTTTTGGCAGGGGGGTTTCACTCCGCAGTTTAGGTATGTTCGGCCGGCGCGCCTGCCGGACAGGCATATGGCAGTAGGTTGTCGCTCGGCTTTTGGTTCGCACGCTAGCCGCGTCGCGCGTAATTGAGCATCTTTTTTTTCTGTGATTTTTGCAACAAAAATGACTTCTAAACGATCTTATAATCCGTATAATATAAGATACTAAAAAAAAAACTAACTAGTTTGGCTCAGTGACCCAAAATGAAACCTCCGAAACGAGAGCACGCCGTATATAAGATACTGTTGCGTTTAATAGTACATTACTGCAGAGGCCATGAAGTAAGGGATTGCTGGACGAGATTGGGGTAGTCGTAGACGAGGCCGCATAAAACGAGTCCTGCAATCCCTGTTCCGGCCGAGGATTGTATAGTGCTTTTCTCAAACAATGTGAGGAAATATTAAAATTTATTTATTATTATAATATATTTATTAACACATAAGATAAAACCAAGAAAATGCAAAGTTCCCGCGGAATAGGACGGCATGTAAGCCGGAGCCCGCCATCGACTTGCGATTGTTGACGCCCACTGACAGTTTCATGTCCCTTTCATTTGCATACAAAAGTGCAACAGAGAGAACGCCATGCTAACTCTGTTAAATAGACAGGGTATAGGCTAATATAACTGATATATTGACACGTCATAGATCACACAGTCATGGTGTTGTATGTAACTTTGTTTTGCGAGCATTAAAAACCTGTTTCCATAATTTTCGATGCGATCCTAACTCTTAATCGTGTTACTTCTGGTGTTAGAGGCCAATATTTGCTATGTCAAAGATTATAGATCTTAGCTAACAGGAAAGTAAACATTTACCAAGTTTCATTATGAGCCCACTCCACCAATGGCGACAAATGCGGTGTGCCAGTCGAGACCGGAAATTCCACTTTCGGGTACAAGGCACGAACATCTGGGTAATATCCTTCCAAGAAAATTCTGAAAATTAGACCAGATTATTATTAACCCATGTTATGGAGGTGTAAGAAACGCCTTACTTGCCGATTGCCTTTCTTGAACTTACTTGCCGATGGCTTCGAGCAGGAAGCGCGCGTTGTCGGGGTGGCCGCGCCGGGTGAGCGGCACGTGCGCGCAGGAGGCCGGCATGGAGCGCTTGAGGATGGCCTGCAGCAGCCCGTGCGGCGCCACCTCCACCAGCACCGCCGTCGCCGGCACCAGCCGCGACGTCTCCTCGAACAGCACCGGGCTCTGAGCACGCAACATTACCGACGTTACTCTCATCATTAACGTTGAGAAACCAAGGGCTCAAAAAGACAAACATATATTATGTTTAAATACCAAAAGATTATTTGTGTGATACTCGGCTGAGGAATATTGAGCTAATTCTTCATTCCACTTGTCCTGAGGTACAGATGTCGAGACCCAACGGTCGCTCCGAAGCTTTGGAGTTTTTATAACATCAGTTAAGTACTTAAGCAGGCCAGGTCCTAAAACAAGGTATATAGTCAAGCTATAGAGTTATATTTTATTATATCAGGTCTTCAGTCTCAATTTTGGCTGTCAAGTACCTGCTTCGGCAATGTATCGTGAATGGTACGCTATGTTGGAACAAGGGACCTCCTTTGCAAAGATTCCTTTTGCAGTCAGCTGAGCCACGAACTCCGTCATGATTTCGGCCGGACCTGATATAGTGCTGGAGTCAGGCCCATTGTGGCAGGCCACTTCAATCTCCGGCGGACACATCTTTGAAACCTGTTTTTGACAAAAATAGAATAATAAATGTATTGTAATTGAATCAGATAAATGATGATTAACTGAGTAGTTATTTGTCTGGAAGAGATCGCTTTTTAGCGATAAGACCGCCTATTGTCTGCCTAAATTTTTGTTTTTGTAATGTAATTCATTACTATTTTTGGTGTTCAATGAAGAATATTTGTATTGTATTGTAAGGAGTAATACATTTTCATAGACATAAGACATCTTCATTATTGAACTCTATTATGTTATCTACAAAAGTACACCCCACGCTCATCCCACGTAGTAGAACAAAATACTGTAAGAACATGTTTATCAACCGTGCATGTACACTTTATAACAATAATAAGAAACTTATGGATATAGACATATTCAACTGTAACATAGACTCATTAAAGAATGTTTTTAAGGCAAATAATTAATAAATAGTGAATATACTATGCTAGGTACTTTGCTTCGTTTGAGATGTTAATTTTGATTTACTTTTGAAATGGATTTTGTGATGGCACAAAATGGTTACACAAGTTTTTAGGGTAAGATAGCATATAGTTGTATACATTTCTGTTAGTGTGTTGTGATAATTAATTATTATGTTTTACACATTGTATGAGAATTGCGGTAATGATACTACATTTCTCATATTTGTTTTGGAAACTATAGGTCTATATTTAAGCATGTAATATATTTGTAACTTTGTCTTTGTATATTTATTACGAACCATTTATTTATGTGATGATCATAATAATAATAAATAAATAAACGCACTTCTTCGAATCCTATGCCGACGGCAGCCATGGAACCGCGAATGAAGGGAGTCTGTATGGAGACGAGTCCGCGACTATATGCTGAGAGAATCATTTCGTCTGCCGTCAAACAGCCGTCCGCATAGGCACATCCCAGTTCACCCACGCTATGACCTGTAAGAATAGATCGCAATCAAGTGTTTCTAATATTAATTCCGAAGATAAATAAATTGGAAACGAATGTATCTAGCTACCAATAATTTTATCAGGAACCATTCCTAATGCGTGCAAAATATCAGTCAAGCCGATTTGGACAGCAGCTATTCCAACAAATGAATTCAAAATGTTGTCATAGATCGTCTTGTCAGGTGATGTTATTATGTGCACTATATCAATCCCCTTTGGCTCCAAAACTTTACGGCATCTGTTTAAAGAAAAATTATGAAATATGTAAGTAATTTACGTATTTAGAACGCGTTTCCTACTAAGGTTGAGCAGAAAACAGCAGAAAATATTATACCGTTCAATTGCAGCTGAAAAAATAGGTATGCGCATGAGTTGCGCGCCCATGCCGGCCCACTGAGAGCCCATCCCGCTGTACACGAACCACAGTGGACGATCGCCGCCGTCGAAGTAATCTGCCTTTTCACTGAGGCTTACAGTTTTATTCTCCTTGTCTGTATCTGCCAATCGGAGAAAATTCCATTATTTTGAATGTAATATTAATGAAATTACTATTTGATTTTTTATTACTATACATACCATAAATTTGGTTGGTAATAATATGGATATGTGATATGGATATTATGTCATTAGGAAGATGAAAATTTTTTAAGAACTCGCGAACTCCTTGACGCCTGGGGGGTTACTACGAAATTCGAAGTTCGAAGTTCGGATCGTGCGGTCCCTCTCACTCTCGTAATAAATATCATTAGCGTGAGCGGAACGGCATGAAACGAAGTTCGAATTTCGCGCTTCTTAGTATAGGGCCTGGTACTTACCTAATATAACGTATCCCCTCCCTAAGTGGCCACTTATTTTAGCTGCGTGTATATTTTGCAACAGTGCAAGCTCTTCGGGGTCAATGGGCCGAGAAATGAGATCATTGATAACTTTTTGCACTGCTGAATCCTGTCTGCCCGTGAGCAGTACCAGACGGGGAAGATTGCACTTGTATTTTGTTAAATCCTACAAATAATGTTTTTATCAGTAACTTTCAATTCCTTTGTGCCTACATTTATGACAAATATATTTCTTAAACTGACCTTTGCCTTATAATGTGCATCCAGAAGAACATGAGAGTTGATACCAGTGATTGATAAACCATTAACTCCAATATAAGTTCTCTTAATGGGTTTGTTGTCCGACAAGATCTCGATGCGTCCTTCGCGTAGTCCTGCCACATCTTCTCGTGGACTAGTGTAATGTAGGTTGCCAGCCAACTCGCCTTTGTGATATCCTAAGAGGACCTGCAAATTACGACACAATAACAATACATGAATTTTTTGAACACCACATAATAGCTAAGCAACACAGAATACAAGTACCTACATGAATAAAATAGATAAGGTAAGCAATAGGCGGTTTTATTGCTATAGAGGAGAACTTTTTACAACAGAAAGAAGAAAGCAATAAATTACAGCAGGTGGTATGATTTAGAGTAGGTAAATAAGAACAATAAAATAAAAAAATAAAAATTAGAACTGACTACAAAAAAAACACGAAAATAACTTTCTTCTGATCTTTTCGAAGTCGGTGCTTCAGCACGAGCCAGCAGGAGTGGACCTAGTCATCTACCTTGGCTACATACGTACTATCTATTGGGCTTCTAACACCCCTGCTGGCTTGTGCTGAGGCACTGGCTTCCAACAGATCAAAATAAAGTTATTTTCGTGATTTTTTGTGGGGTCGATACAATGTTTATTTTTTTTTATCTCTTGTTTTTTTAGTGTAACTAATCTAAGTTAAAAAAGTCAAAGTCAAAATTCTTTATTGAATTTAGGTATCAAACTGATGCTCCTATGAACGTCGAAAAATCTACCACCGGTTCGGAAAAACCCTGTTGAGAAGAAACCGTTAAGAAACTCAACAAGGTATGTTTTTTTTCAAACATTGTTATTTTTTTTATATGTAAGAGGGGGCAAACGAGCAGACGGGTCACCTGATGGAGAGCGATCACCGTCGCCCATGGACACCCGAAACACGAGGGGAATTACAAGTGCGTTGCCGCCCCTTTTAGGAATTGGTAGGCTCGTTTTTTAAATATCCCTAAGTTGTAACGCTCCGGGAATGTTACCGCAGTAAGCTGATTCCAGATCTTTGTCGTGCGAGGATAGAAGTTTTGCTTAAAACACACGGTACTATACTGCCAATCATCAAGATGGTGAGGATGGAAAGACAGACGGTTCCTCGAAGTGCGGTAGTGGAATTTAGCCGCAGGCATCAATTCAAACAGCTTGTCAGAACACTCCCCATGATAAAAACGGTATAATATGCAGAGAGACCCCACATCCCTCCGCAAAGCCAAAGGATCGAGTTGGTCAGAGAGTGCCTGATTATCAACAAATCGAGCAGCTCTAATCAGCAGTCAAATGGAAGAATTTCGTACTTGGGTGCCCCAGCCCAGAGATGAGAACAGTACTCCAAACAGTTAAATTACACACATCTAAAGTATATAATACAATTAAATTTTTTAACATAGTAGATACGCTATTTGAGACTAGGGATCGCCAATGCGGATCGGAATTATTCTCAAACATCCCTGTCCATGATATAGTCATTAATTTTATAGTACGCCTTAGTTATTAATGTGAAGACACAATGGATTTGAATTTTGTATCAGTTTGGTCGCTTATTGTTTTCGGAATTTTATTATATGTAAAAACGTATGCATCTTCTCAGAAACAACTTTTTGGATTGAGCCAGTCTGTAAGATGGAACTTTAAGCTTTTCTGTGTTTCTAGTAACTTTTGGCTTATCGACGTTAGTGGAAAAAGCACATATGTTTTTTTCTTACATAGTACATTATTACATAGTATCCTACTAATATTATAAACGCGAAAGTTTGTAAGAATGTATGTATGGATGTTTGTTACTCTTTCACGCTAAAACGGTTTGACGGATTCTGATGAAATTTGGCACACAGATAGTTTATAATCCAGATTAACATATAGGATACTTTTTATCCCGGAAAATTGCATAGTTCCCGCGGGATAGCGATAAACGAATTCTTCGCAGGAATGCCAAAACCGCTAGAGTTACACGTATGTAATGTATGATGGAAATAGTCCTACAAAAAAACCCGCCACAGTATATATCTTTCGAAATTCCCACGGGATAGGGAAATATCTAGACTTTCTTTGCTTTTTTGTATATAGCAGAATCTCTGAAACTATTGAGCCAATTTTAAAAATTCTTTCACCATTAGAAAGCTACACTATTCTTGATTGACATAAGTTACTTTTTAACCGGGAAAATTAAAAATTCCCACGGGATAGTAATAAATTAATTCAATTTCGTACCTGATTTTAATAATTCTTACATATTATGTGATATGACTATCCCCGATTAACAAAAGCTATTTTTTCTTCGGGAAAATACAAAATTCCCACGGGATAGAAAAAACTAAATTCAACTTCGGGGCCGATTTTGAAAGAAAGAAAGAAAAAAGAAAGAAAAACATTTATTCGTGACAACAATAGCATAAAGGCATAAAGATTACAAAATAAAGAAACTAGGTATCACGAAACGGACCCACCTCAGCATAATGCTGGCTCGAGAGCCAGCGCTGGTCTTCCGGTGGGACCGTGAGGCCGTCATTTGCTCGCTGCACACACGATCGGACCGTGTCTAATTGTGAACGCAACCATATGATCGTGCAGCTGTACCAACACAAGGGCAATTCTTTCAAAATTATTTCACCAATAGAAAGCTACAGCTATTCCTGATTGGAATAGACTACTCTTCTTCGGGAAAATGAAAAATTTCCGTGGGATAGAAATAAGTAAATTCAACAACGGCACTGATTTTAAAAATTCTTTCATATGATAAAATATAACTATCCCCAATTGACATAGGCTACTTTTTCTTCAGAAAAATGCAAAATTCCCATGGGATGAAAAAAACTGAATTCAACTTCGGAGCTGATTTTGAAAATTCTTTCACCAATAGAAAGCTACACTATTCCTGATTGACATAAGTTACTTTTTATGCGGGAAAATTCAAAATTCCCACGGGATAGAAATAAATTAATTCAATTTCGTAGCTGATTTTAATAATTCTTACATATTATGTGATATGACTATCCCCGATTAACAAAAGCTACTTTTTTTTCGGGTAAATACAAAATTCCCACGGGATAGAAAAAACTGAATTCAACTTCGGGGCTGATTTTGAAAATTCTTTCAACAATAGAAAGTTACAACTATTCCTGATTGGTATAGACTACTCTTCTTCGGGAAAATGAAAATTCCCGCGGGATAGAAATAAGTGAATTCAACTTCGGGGCTGATTTCAAAAATTCTTTTACCAATAGTAAGCTACAGTATCCCTTATTTACAAAGGGTACTTTTTCCGGGATAATAAAAAAATCCCGAGGGATAGAAATAAGTAAATTCAACATCGATACTGATTTTAAAAATTCTTTCATATGATATGATATGACTATCCCCAATTGACATAGGCTACTTTTTCTTCAGGAAAATGCAAAATTCCCACGGGATAGAAAAAACTGAATTCAACTTCGGGGCTGATTTTGAAAATTCTTTCACCAATAGAAAGCTACACTATTACTGATTGGCATAGACTACTCTTCTTCAGGAAAATGCAAAATTCCCGAAGCATAGAAGTAAGTCAATCCAAATTTGTGGCTGATTTCAAAAATTCTTTCTTTAATAGTATGCTACAGTATCCCTGATTGACATAGGTTACTTTTCTACGGGAAAATACTAAATTCCCACGGGATAGAAATAAGTGAATTGAATATAGGGGCTGATTGTTAAAATGATTTCACTAATAATAAAAAGCTACGATGTCTCTGATTTTCAAAAAAGGTCAAAAAGTAATTTCTATCCTTATAAGGTCTAGGGGAGCACTAAGAAAGGATTTTTCAAAATTCACTCCCTAAGTGGGTAAAAAGGGGGTTCAAAGTTTGAATGGGGAAACAAGATTAGTTCGACTATTTTATTCGAAACTTCACAGAAATACTTCTAATGATAAATGAGTAAACACGTGTTTCTCGTTTTTTGAGAATTCAACCCCTAAAAGGGGGGAAAGGGGTAACAAAGTCTGAAAATCAACATGGGTGTTGTTTCTATGGTTTATCGGGTCGCTGGTTATGAAAACAACAACGGTTTTAAAATCCGACGTGGCAGACGTAAAATACCTTTTCCCTGGATGGGGTGCGATGGGGTTGAAATATCTAAATAAACTAAATGACTGTTGATATATCAACGCATAGCCCAAACCACTGTGCCTAGAGAATTGAAATTTTGCACATAGATACCTTATACAATGTAGGCAACCACTAAGGAAGGATTTTTGGGAATTCCCACGGGAAAGGGAAAAAGGGAAAAGGGATTTATATATTCGATTCCGAGTGACCCTATCTCGGTAACTATAATAACTAGACTCTTCAAATTTGATACACAAGTAGGTATTACATTATTTAGAACATTAATTTCAGGATTTTTCAAAATTCCCACGGTATAAGGAAAAAACGGGATTTATATATTCAGTTCAACGGGATCCTATGAACTATAATAACTAGACTCTTCAAATTTGGCATAGATGTAGGTAATTATAAATTCCCATGGGATAAGGAAAAAACGGGATTTTTCGTTTTACTGGTCGTAGAAAGCTGAAATTCGGCATGTAGATTGTTTGGGGAGTGTTGAGCTGGATTGAGAGAGGATTTTTCAAAATTCCTACGGGAACGGGAAAAAAAGGATTTTTCGTTTTACAGGTCGTAGAAAGTTGAAATTCGGCATGTAGGTTGCTTGGGGAGTGTAGATGAGCATTGAGAGAGGACTTTCCCAAATTCCCACGTAAACGGGAAAAAACGGGATTTTTCGTTTAACTGGTCGTAGAATGCTGAAATTCGGCATGTAGGTCGTTTGGGGAGTGTAGAGGAGCATTGAGAGAGGACTTTCCAAAATTTCCACGGGAACAGGAAAAACGGGATTTTTCGTTTTACTGGTCATAGAAAGCTGAAATTCGGTATGTAGGTTGCTTGGAAAGTGTAGAGGAGCATTGAGAGAGGACTTTTTTAAATTCCCACAGGGACGGGAAAAACGGGCTTTTTCGTTTTACTGGTCATAGAAAACTGAAATTTGGCAAGTGGGTTCCTTGGGGAGTGTAGGGAAGCATTAAGAAAGCATTTCCCGAAATTCTTACGGGAACGGGAAAAAATGGGATTTTGCGTTTTACTAATTTCAAAATTCATAAGTTTATACTGTAAGTAGGCCGCAAAGGGCACTTTAACCGACTTCTAAAAAAGGAGGAGGTTATGCATTCCACTTTATGATTTTTTTTATGTGGTATGTTCACCGATTTCTCGGTCAATTGTGGACCTGCTTGCTTGCTTGCCTGTATGTTTGCTTGCTTGATATCTTGGTTCTTTGTAGTACTCATAACACGCGAGCGAAGCCGCGGGCAAAAGCTAGTAGTCTATATTTATATTGCGACCTAACCTTACGTGAGCTCATGTCTTGTGTTTCCGTGAACTGGTTCTTATATTTATGGACAAACATACAGACTTCCAATATATATAGGCAAGGAACTGTCATAATATTATAATCAGTGAAGTAAGGTCGACACGATCCTCTCCGCCCAATTCCAAAAATAGCTCTGATGCAGCGTTTTTGAGCGATGAAAAGTTGGTCCATTTTTGTACAGTTACCCCATATTACTATCTCGTATCGCATCGTAGAACTAACGTAGCCGTGGTATGCCATTAAAGCAGCTTCTAAAGAGACTGTCTGCCTAATTCATCTTATGGCATACACGAAACTGTTTACTTTGGAGCAGACTTTATCCACGTGCTCTTTCCATTTCCAGTTACAGTCAATAATGATTCCTAAAAATTTCGTATGTTTTACTTCTTCAATAGGATCGTTATTGTATCGGACATCTAAAGTTTGTGATTTATGGCGATCTGTATGAAATTGAATATAATTAGTTTTCTTAATGTTAACCTTGAGATCGTTAATTTCTAACCAGTCAATTGTTAAAGCTAATGTCGTATTTATATCATTATTGTATGTCAGTAAATCATTACATTTTATTATAATTGACGTGTCATCTGCAAATAAAATACATTTGTGTTAAACAGAAAAATTCTACGACCATTGAATAGAAGTAGCATAAAGATAAAGAACTATTATAATATCTCTTTGGCGTAGCAAAGAGTTTTACAGGTACCTACATAGAAAAAGAGATGTCCAGTTTTACAGGTACCTACATAGAAAAAGAGATGTCCAGTTTTACAGGTACCTACATAGAAAAAGAGATGTCCAGTTTTACAGGTACCTACATAGAAAAAGAGATGTCCAGTTTTACAGGTACCTACATAGAAAAAGAGATGTCCAGTTTTACAGGTACCTACATAGAAAAAGAGATGTCCAGTTTTACAGGTACCTACATAGAAAAAGAGATGTCCAGTTTTACAGGTACCTACATAGAAAAAGAGATGTCCAGTTTTACAGGTACCTACATAGAAAAAGAGATGTCCAGTTTTACAGGTACCTACATAGAAAAAGAGATGTCCAGTTTTACAGGTACCTACATAGAAAAAGAGATGTCCAGTTTTACAGGTACCTACATAGAAAAAGAGATGTCCAGTTTTACAGGTACCTACATAGAAAAAGAGATGTCCAGTTTTACAGGTACCTACATAGAAAAAGAGATGTCCAGTTTTCTTATTGCATTAATGTACTGTAACAAAAATAAAGTAGACAAAACTCTCGCAAAAATAGTCTTATTTAAAATCCAAACCTTAAATTTTTTTTTGACTAGATAGAAATTTTATTAATTAAAGTTATGAATATTAATAATTAATAACAATGACACATACATACAAATATTAAGAAAAAATAACAATAATAAATTAATACTATAACTATAAATAAAATAAAACTAACTTAAACTAAAACAAAATAAAATTAACCTTAAATTGTATACATGCCTTGGTGACAGCAGTTATTCCTGATGCGGCCTCACAGTAGCCGATGTTAGACATCACGCTGCCAATTTTCAACGGCTCAGTTCGGTTCTTACAAAATACTTTGTCAAACGCTTCGAGTTCCACTTTGTCAGATTCTTGATCGGCTACAATAAAATCATAAAATAAGTCAATTTAATAATAATATTATAAGTCAATTAATAATAATATTATATTAGTTTAATAATAATATTATAATAATAATATTATAAGTCAATTTTATGTTGGTTTTGCCAGGTAACCAACAAAACATAATAAAAATCATTAATTATTAAAAGTGAAAAAAGTCCTGTGCTTATTTACATTTCCAATATTTGATTACTTAACAAATATAACGCAGCATTATGATGTACGTATATATCTAGAAGCGATCTGGTTTTTTTGCAGGTTAGCATGCCAAGACAAGACTAAGCAAGCAAGCCAGGGCTAAGTACATTATGGGCATAATTATCTACGATAACACCCGGTAAGACATAAAGTACAGGTAAGTATATAAATTCTGACAAACGCGACCGAAAACTCTCCTGCTTTTAACATAAAGCATAAAATCTGCAGCAGCGTGCGCGTTCGCCTCTAAGGACGATGATTTCTTGCTCCGTGGCTAAAATAAAATCGCGGGGCGCGTCGAATTTATATTACCTATCTATAGTCAACTGCTCATAATATGCTTTATATATTGCTGTGATTTGGTTGCTTTTGTGTTGTGTTCGTTTAATAATTGTCAGGACAAAACTTTTCCCTGCTGCTCATATTTGCAGCGAGGGTAAAGCCGTAAATACGCTATAATTAGTAGTAATTTTCTTACCTGCCCCAGTGCCTTCAACATATTCAACTTCTTCAGGTGATATTTTGGCTTCATCATAAAACTTGTGTAGGAAGTTAGTCATGACATCTAAGTCGCGGCCAAACCCATATTTTTGGCCAGTGTCTGTTTTCCTCAATGAAACAAATGAGTTTTTAACATGTATGACATCAGCGTAAATTCTGAAATTAATAAAATGAAGATACAAAACTTATTTTTATACATATTTGTCAGGTCAGGTCTCAGGTCACATTATTTTAATCTTACCTTAAAGCATCACAAGCTTTTTGCAGGAATAGAACATTAATGGCCTCGGATCTTACGCAGCCATTCGCGCCTTGGTCATAAGATCTCGTGGCACCGTCCTTGCACAAGTTTATAGTTCTAAAATAATACACAAAAATTAAGAGAATATTACGCATAATATATTAATAACTTCTCTTGTTCGAAAAGGTATTCATTCTCCTTCGAAAACTACGTGGAAAAACGCATTACCCCTAAGCTTGGAAGAAATTCTAAAGTGACGATGAATTACCCAATTTTATTTCGATTAGAAATAAAAAACAGAATGAATGCGTTCGAAGATACAGAAGAAGATGCAAATGAAACGAGATTACAGATTATTTTTCGTTAACATTTAATCAATAACAATAAAATTTATTTAGTTTTATTCAATTGCTTAATTTCGTCATTAGTAACAAAATCAATAAGGACAAACAAGAACAAATAGATAAGTACATACGAACTAAAACATTCTACTTTGCTCCTCAACGTGTAAAATAGCCACGTCTGTTTGAATTTTCCTTTTAATCCACGTTAGCTTGAAAAGATCCCTTTTAGGGATAAGTTCGCCTTAGTACTCTTTTGTTTTGATGTTTTATGTATTATTTTTGTGTTTTATGTACCTAAAATTAAGTGTTTACGTACATACATACATACATACATATATACATACATACATACATACACACATACATACACATTATGTGCTTTCATACAGAAAAAGAGAAGGTTAGGAGCAAATTCACAACGCACCCTAAAAAGAAAATATTTTATAATGAAGGACACGTTCAAAAACGCGGTTTATCATACATTGTTTGTTAAATAAATCCGATGATCACTTTTATTTTTATTACTTATCAAATTTAATTATAAATAACACCCCTAATTTTTGTTAATATCTTGTTCAATATTTAACCTATTTTTAACAGAGTTCAAAAAAGGAGGAGGTTCTCAATTCGTCGCAATCTTTTTTAAATGCAATGAATTACTTAGAGGTAGGTAGTTACTTTTATTCCGTTCCTGTTTCGTACACGATTAAATTAATTATCGATTAGAAGCCATATCAGTACCGTACTGTCGCGTGTGCCGTGTTAGTAGTAAGAAATGAGTAACCTTCCATAGTGAAAGGAGGTTTGCGGATGCAAGCACACGTTGGCTCCTCCGACGATAGCCGCCTCGCAGTCACCGCGCGTCATGGCCAGGTAGGCCTGTTCCAGAGCTACCGTCGAGCTGCAGCAGGCTGCGTCTATAGCCTGCGACGGCCCTTTGGCGTTCAACCAGTAGGAGATTCGGTTGGCGAACATGGATTTGTTACATCTAAAAATAATCAGTTGAAATTAAAAGACAACCTAATCTATTAAACCACGTCGACTAAACATGATTTATCACTACATAGTCAAACAAAGTCGCTTCCCGCTGTCTGTCTGTCCCTATGTATGCTTAGATCTTTAAACCTACGCAACGGATTTTGATGCGGTTGTTTTTAATAGATAGAGTGATTCAAGGGGAATGTTTATACGTATAATACATGCATTGCACCCGTGCGAAGCCGGGGCGGGTCGCTAGTAATAGATAAAGGACTGTTACGGTGATTTGCATTATTAACTCTACTGAAATTAGCTGAAATTTATTAGTTAAGTTTTTCCAGTAAGTATTATTTATGAGCATGTCTATACTTTCTATGTGATTGAAAATAAAAGATACTTGGAATCACAAACTTGTTAATGTGAATTAACAAATAAGTAAAAATATGAGTATTTATTTAAAGTACGATTTGATAAAAGCAAAGGAACAGAGTTGTTATTGTTGATTTAAAAAGACGGTTGCCTGGATACGTAAATCCATAGACAAGACATGTGGGTGTGCAACCTTCTTAACATCCACTTCTCTTTTCATGGTGATAAATCAATCTTTTGAGACAATAATGCCAATCTTGGCTTAAATAGCGGCTTGGTGAGCATATCAGCAAGCTGCTCTTCAGCGGAAACTTGCTTGACTTTCATAACACCATCATTAACGCACTCTCTTACGTAGTAGTATCGTAAGAGAATATGTTTTGTTCGGCGGTGGTACCCGTAAGGAGATTTGTACGCTAGCTTCACTGCACCTTCATTGTCAACATATAAAGTTGGAGTTGTGATGCGGCGAGGTCAGCTGTCCAACAAGACATTTAAGCCACACCATTTCTCTGCAGGCTTCGCTAGCGGCGACCAGCTCAGCTTCTGTGCTTGAAAGTGCTACAGACTTATGTTTCTTGCTTTCCCAGCTGACTAATGAGCGGTGTAGTAAACAGAGTATTCCGCTTGTCGAGTGACCAGTGTCTAAGTCACCTCCGTGGTCTGCATCACTATAGGATTCAAGGCCTGTCGACACACTTCGTTTGTAAATGAGGCCTCGAGATTCTGTTCCATTTAGGTACCTCATAATTCTTTTTACTTTTATCACATCTTCTGTAGATGGGTTTCCTAGCTTCCTTGATACTACGCTTATAGCAAAAGCTATATCGGGACGAGTCGCCACCATCAAGTAACTGAGTGCTCCCACAGCTTGTCTGAAAGGGAATTCTGTCTTAATAGAACTGCCTTCTTGGGAAATATTTTCTCGCAACTCCTTTACAGCTGGTGTTGCAGTTGGTTTACAGTCCGCCATTCCGAACTTTTTGAGTATTCGTTTGACGTAGGCTCTCTGGTGTACCAGGATAGCACCATCAGCTTGACACTCCAGTTCTAAGCCAAGGAAATAAGATACAGGCTTCGTTGTGATTTTAAAATGAGCTTTTAATTCGTGTTCTATAAAGTGTTCTGCTTCTGCTTCATCCGTTTATGCAATAAGACCGTCATCCACGTACAGGCCTAGTAACACTTTAGCATTACCACGTAGACGAAAATATAAACACGGATCTGTTTCGGTTAGTTTAAATCCCGATTCCATCAAGAACTCATGAATACAAATGTTCCAACAGCGTGGAGCTTGTTTTAAACCGTAGAGGCTTCTTTTTAACTTGCATAGCCTTCCTGTTCCATTATTATATCCTTTGGGCTGATTCATATACAATTCTTCTTCTATTTTTCCATTCAGGAAAGCAGTAGCAATATCAAACTGACGTAGAATCAACCCTTCGTTAGCGGCGACGCTTAACAAAACTCTGATTGTGCTTAACTTAGCTACAGGACCCCTTCCTTCCCTTCCTTCTTTTGGATTCCTTCTCTTTGAGAGTAGCCTTTTATTACTAATCTTGCCTTATAGCGATCAATGCTTCCATCCGTGTTCAGTTTAAACACCCTCTTGCTGGGCAATGCTCTAACTTTTCCTTGTGGTCGGACTAATTCCCATGTTTGATTTTCACAAAGAGAACTAATTTCGCTGTCCATAGCTTTGCGCCAACTATCCCGTTCAGGTCCATCAATTGCCTCTTTGTATGTAATTGGCTCTTTACCTTCACTTAAGCCAATGTTCAATACAAAATCATCGAGTCGTGTAGGAGGTTTTATTGTTGACCTATCTCTCAGTGTCATCCTCCTTTCTTCGACTTCAGGGGCAGGGCCCTATTTAATAAAAATTACAAGTTGTAAATTGTAAATTGTAAATTGTATCAACAGCCTACAATTCTAAAAGTTTCTGTTTAATAAAAATTTTAATTTACAAATTTGTTATGGTGGAAAATTTACAAAATTGTATAATTGTACCTACAATTTTACATAATTCTGTTTAATAAACATTTTCACTTCACAGGTGATTTATAACAATTTTGTATGGAAATGTACTTTATTAAACACGTAATTGTACTTACAAGTTTACATATTATTTTGTAATTGTAGTAAAATCCCTACAGGTAACCTAAGGATGTGTCAGAAATTAATGAAGTGTGCTCCCACGATCTGAATAAGTAATTAAAAGTCATGGTTTTAACAACGAGTAGCGACAGCAATAGTGACGCGAGTGATAATGAATATATTATTCAACGGAGACGGCGAATTTTTCGCAGTTAGATGTAAATATTTTAACAACTACAATTTGGTCCTAAAGGTAGTTGTGGCCCCGTATTTTACGACGATAAAAGGCACAATGTAGCTTATGGCCCCTTAAAACTCATTTAGTCCGACGAAAAAGGATTTAAAGGACAAAATCAATACATAATATACAATTAAAAACATAAATTTTGTTTCAGCAGAACCCTAGAACACTAATACACATTATTTAATTACAAAATTATCAATTTGTTAGTTATCTTTTAAAAGAAACACAAAAACGCTTCTCCTGAAAAGTAAGCATTTTGTAATTGTGGCTCTTATCGTAGGATACGACGGTTTATTGTAGCAAACTTGCAGCAAAAATTTACATTTTACGTAAATTTGTACCTTACAATTATAATTTTGTAAATACAATATTGTCATTGAGCGCTACAGGCGTTTTTTACATATGTAAACATTTATTAAACGGCGTTTACAATGGTGATAATTGTAAGTTTTTAATTTGTAAGTTTTTTACTTATTTGTCGAATTTCTTAAACAGCACTTGTAGTACAATTTAACAAATATGTCAGTTTTTACAAAATTGTTGGATTGTAATGTTTATTAAATAGGGCCCAGGGGACTCTTCACTATCTGATATATCATCTTCCTCTCTTGATGATATAAAATAATCATCAGTTTGGACTTCGATGTCAATATTTGATTCGCTTTCATAATTATCTGATTCTAAAATGTCTTCATCTAAGTTAGATTCTCCATTCGTATTTGATGAGGATGACTGTTCTGCCGGTGTGCCTGATATAGGTACTTAGGTCAAACGAAATCGGTTCCGTTGGGCTTACACTTATTGGTAGTTCAACTGGGTCACATGATCTCAAGGTTATTTCTTCAAAAGTAACGTCTCTGGATCGGACCAACTTGTTACTTTCCTTATTCCAGATTCTGTATCCCTCATCATTATCGTATCTAATAAGTATACCTTTAACCGCTTTCTTATGTAACTTCTTCCTAGTGAGTTTTGGAACATGTGCATAGCAAGTACTGCCAATAATTCTTAGGTGCCGTATCCTTGGTTTTTTACTGTACCAAATGTCATAAGAACATTTATCCATTGACGTTGGGCCCGTACGTTTAAGTATGTAGACTGCAGCATTTACCAATTCAGCCCACAGCCCTTGGGGCAGTTGTTTTGCATGCATGATGGCTCTTGCAACCTCAACAATCGTTCTATTTTCTCGTTCTGCAGAACCATTTTGCTCCGGCGTATGTGACATTGTAAGTCTTTGACGAATGCCATTCTCTTGAAGTATTTTTCTTACGACCTGATTATCAAATTCGCCTCCGTTATCTGATAGGAGTTTTTTCACTGTATGTCATGTTGTTTTTATTTCAGCTAACATCAGTTTCAGCTTTTGACTAACTTCTGACTTCTGTTTCAATAAATAGACATAACAGAATTTTGATAAATCGTCCTTAAAGACTACAAAATACTTGAACTTTGAAATAGACAAACTGAAGGGTCCACAAATATCTGCGTGTATAAGCTCTCCAACTTCAGTCGTTTTTTCTCCTGTCCCAAATTTAATTTTATGTGATTTTCCATAAATACAACCTTCACATAATTCACTGTCTTGTTTCAGCTTTATACCAGCTCTCTTTCTACAAATTTCTTTGTATGAGCCTTATTTTGATGTCCCAACCATTCATGATACAGCTGTAGTACGTTTTTCGATTCTAGGCAATTGATTTCTAAAGGCTTGACAGGTTTAACATTGGTCAACTTCAGCTGATACAAACCTCCATGTTTCTTCCTGTTTCCAGTCAGCATTATGTTGGCATTGACCGATAAGTGATATTCTGTAGCTTCTGAGGTAAACACACTATTTGAAAGTCTGTCTTGGGCTGAAAGTACAGAGAAAAGGTTCTTCTTTATGGTGGGTACATACCACACGTCATTCAGAGTGATCAGTTATTTGTTTCCTTTAACATCAGCCAGTACAGACAGCTTGGCTTTGCCGACAGCCCTAACTGCTTCTCCATTCGCAGTTGTTACCTTGTGAGCACCACCGAAGTCTTCGAATGATTCATACAAATCACACCTGTGGGTAACATGGCTCGTGGCTCCGTTGTCAAGAAACCAGTTATCATGATCTAAGCTTGAACTACTGTTTTCAAAGGTCACGAGATTCATGTTAACTTTCACTCTTAGATTTTGACGGTTTCGGTTTCGGCGGACATCCATCGGTAATCCATTTAGAGCATCCTTTGACTCTATGACCGATCTCACCGCAATAGTGACACTTTTCCTTGTCATGGTTGTCAATATATTTCTCTTCTTCAGTTTCGTCTCTGTTCTTCGCACGTAAAAAGCCTCCATATCTTCTTCATTCTTTGAGGACAGTGCTCTTTCATACATAGTTGACTTGTCAGATTATCTACGGTACTATCAGACTTTGACATCAATAACCAGCTAGACTTGAATGCAAAGTATTCATCAGGAAGTGTTTCCAAAATTTTACAAATAAGAAAAATTTGTGGCAAATCATATTTCACTGAATCTTTTTTCTGCAATTAATGTGTAAGCGAAAACCAAATGTTCTTCATTTTTGACAAATGGGAAGCTATGTTATCTTCAACTTGTTTCTTGTAGCCAAATAATTTCATACATAGGTCATAGGCTCTATCTTCTGAAACTCCATCATACAAGCGGTGCAGTTCCAGCCATACCTCTCTAGAGGTAGAATATCGCATAACTTTCTGAAGGTTATCATCTGACAAATTTGTCGTTATAACTAGCACTGCCGTACTGTCTCCTTTAAGATAAGTCTTTACTTGCTCTTCATATAAAGCTATCTGTTCTGAGGTAGCTTTATCTGATGCCGGTTTAGGTCTGGAAAGTATTCCTTCTACAATTTCCAGTACTCCTAAACCCCTTAAGGCTATACTTATCTTGTACTTCCATGTCGTCCAGTTCTTTTCGTCAAGACAACCAACTTGGAGTTTGGTTGCTTCGTAAAACGATTTGTCCATCTTTTGTTACTTGAATAACAAATACAAATAGGAAAAACTCTCGACACTAAATACTTTCTGCATATAATTACTTCCAACCACGCTCTGCCACCATGTTAATGTGAATTATCAAATAAGTAAAAATTACGACGAATTACGAATTTATTAAAAGTACGATTTGACAAAAGCAAAGGAACAGAGTTGTTATTGTTGATTTAAAAAGACGATTGCCTGGATACTTAAATCCATAGGCAAGACATGTGGGTGTGCAGCATTCTTAACAAAACTATTTTTTGATAAATTCACTTGATAATCAATCGAGTACATACCCTGCAATCCCGAAACCGTTTCTGCTGGCTGCAACGTAAAAAGTTGCCTTTTCCGTTTCAGATAGACAACTTCCAATAAATACACCGATTTTCTTTCCAGAAAGTTGTTCGGGATTCACTCCTGTTGAATAAAAATAATTGTTACCTACTCCCACTCTGTACGTAATACAATATACAAAATTATTTTTTATTGAACACCACCAACAGAAAAAAGTTAAAAGGTTAACTGGAAGAGATCCCTTCAAGGGATAAGTTCGCCTTTGTACATCTGTTTCTCTTGTTAACTATTAATTTTCATGTTTTATGTACAATAAAGAGTTTTACATATATACAAACAAGCCATGGTACTACTTCTTTCTATAAAAAAAGTCAAAAGACAGGAGACACAATTAGACGTTCTTATCGCTTAAAATGTAGATATAGAAACTACCTTACACATACGTCAAAGTAGGTGGTGGACACGAAAAACAGGATAACGAAAAATTAAAATGATTTAATATGTAATAAATAAGTTATTAGGTACGGTCAAGTGCAAAAATAAGTATCGATTTAATCCTCCCATCGTTACATACCTATACCTTAATTCGACGACAAAAGAGCTATGGGACATATTTATGAGCAAGTTGTGTGCACCTATTTTTTTTTACTTGACTGTACATATAATAGTCATATAATACATATGCTACCTACTTATACATATCAATGAAAAAATATCAAATTTTATGAGAAAATGATTTAATTTACGCACTTGGAATTTGATGGTCAGAGCAACTTATTTACCTGCGTCATAAATGGCTTGATAGGATTGCTCTAGAACTTTCCGCCCCATGGTATCCATGCTACAGCAGAGATGGTAATGGACTTTGAAGAACTGAGCGTCGAACTTCTCCAATTCCGGAAGCACGCCGACGTATGATGGCACCTCTGGATTGTCATACCTCCAGCGAGGATTTGGTTCCGCGAGGACATCCACCTGAGTTGTAATAAAAACCATTTTACACTTATATTGTACCTATAAATTAATAGAATTAAGCATACTTAAGTTTTATTGTTGCACTTAGGTACAGTCAAGTGCAAAAATAAGTATCTATTCGAACCACTCAAAAATATGTTACTGCGGCCTTATTGCGTCGGAATAAGAGTCTATGGTACTTACTTTTGAAACTTTGAATAAGTTCATATTTTTACACTTGCCTGTACAGTAAACCAATTTGATTCCTAGGCCACTATAGAACCATGTCATAATGAATTAATTTGTTTATCTTCCACGACAGTGATTATTGCGTGAAGTATGCCATGATGACATCTCGATCTTTGCGAACATTGTGTCAACGATAATGAATAGGAAAGGAGTTTGCTTATAACTTACAACTTGAAATTGTCACTGTCCTTCTATCAAAACTTTACTTCTTTTCTTTTTCTTCTCATGTTATGACAATAGTACATTATTGTCGTGGCCTGGAAGTAGGCAATTGCTGGCCGAGTATGAGTTTAAACGGACGAGCTTGCGAGTCCGTTTAACTAATACGAAGCTAGCAATTGCTATTCCAGCCGAGACTAATATAAAGCTTTTCTCAAAAATGGTGAAGGAAAAAAATAGAATAAACTTTTATTACCTAACTTAAATAGGTACAAAAAATTGCAAATCACTTAAAATTAAATGTCATTAAACCCTATCCCGCCTTTTTTCATTAAAAAAAAACTGCAACTGTATTTTTCTACCGAAAACACCACAAGCTGTTTCAAACACAATAAAAAAGTCTGGAGTTCCAACAAAAAAACTGATAGCGGTCATTTGAATTGGCTGTATACCAATAGTGCCAACTTATTACCATGGCCGTTTTAACTTTTGAAAAAGTTTGAGACTCGACAATAATGGAATTTGTATGCGACATTGATGTCGAGTTTATCGAGCCTGCAATGTTTTTAACTTTTTAATTTTTTTACTGACCATAAACTATGCACTTCACGTTCTGATATGTAAAGAATAATGCCAACTTTTACGGATATTTTTGAGAAAAAACGTTTTTAAACTCTTTACGGTTATTGCATGTTGTGATCGGAAAGTTTATAATCCTTTGACCTGCACTGACGTTGTAATTATCTAGTAGTATGCGACAAGGTTCTACAGTGGCCTAGAAATTAAATTGGTTGACTGTACAGCTAAGCGCAGAAGTAGCTGAACACTTTGGTACTATATTATGAGGGTTTATACCTGCTGAGCTGACAACGTTTCATTTTTGTTAGTTATTCTCGATTATTCCATAAAAATTTAATGAAAATTAAAAATGTTTTGTATACAAATTGTTCTAATATAATATATAAGTTAATGTGTCTACTGCAATAATAATTCATGATAGACTTTTATTTTCTTTAAAAACGAACAAACCTAAACCTAACGGTTTTTAAAGAAAATAAAAGTCTATCACGAATTATTATTGCAGTAGACACATCTTAAGATATAAAAGAAGAAACTGACTGACTGACTGACATATCAACGCACAGCCCAAACCACTGGGCCTAGAGATTCCAAATTTGGCATATAGGTTCCTTATAAGGTCTCGGGGTGCACTAAGAAAGGATTTTTCAAAATTCACACCCTAAGGGGGTGAAAAGGGGGTTCAAATTTGTATGGGGAAACAAGATTAGTTCGACTATTTTATTCGAAACTTCACAGAAGTACTCCTAATGATAAATGAGTAAACACGTGTTTCAGGTTTTTTGAGAATTCAACCCCTAAAAGGGGGGTAAGGGGTAAAAAAGTCTGAAAATCAACATGGGTGTTGTTTCTACGGTTTATCGGGTCGCTGGTTATGAAATCAACAATGGTTTTAAAATACAATGTGACATAGGTACGTAAAATACCATCTCCCTGGATGGGGTGCGATGGGGTTGAAATGTCTAAATATCAATATTTTTAAGGTTTTGCCCAAACCACTGGACCCAGAAACTTGAAATTTTGCACATAGATATAGATACCTTATACAATGTAGGCATCCACTAAGGAAGGATTTTTGGGAATTCCCACGGGAACGTGGAAAACGGGATTTATATTTTTGATTCCGTGTGACCCTATCTCAGTAACTATAATAACTAGACTCTTCAAATTTGATACACAAGTAGGTATTACATTAGTTAAAACATTAATTTCAGGATTTATCAAAATTCCCACGGGATAAGAAAAAAATGGGATTAATATATTCAGTTCAACGGAATCCTATGAACTATAATTACTAGACTCTTCAAATTTGGCATAGAAGTAGGTAATTATAATAGTAAAAAACATTATTAAGGATTTTTGGAAATTCCCACGGGATAAGGAAAAAACGGGATTTTTCGTTTTACTGGTCGGAGAAAGCTGAAATTTGGCATGTAAGTTCCTTTAAGATTGAAGAAGAGCATTGAGAGAGGACTTTTCGAAATTCCCACGGGAACGCGAAAAAACGGGATTTATATATTTAGTTCAACGGAATCCTATGAACTATAATTACTAGACTCTTCAAATTTGGCAGAGAAGTAGGTAATTGTAATAGTAAAAACCAGATTAAAGGATTTTCGGAAATTCCCACGGGATAAGGAAAAAACGGGATTTTTCGTTTTACTGGTCGTAGAAAGCTGAAATTCGGCATGTAGGTTGTTTGGGGAGTGTAGAGGAGCACTAAGAGAGAGGACTTTCTGAAACGACCGCTTTAGCCTAGTTGGTAGTGACCCTGCCTACGAAGCAAGAGGTCCTGGGTTCGAATCCCGGTCAGGGCATTTATTTGTGTGATGAGCACGAATATTTGTTCCTGAGTTATGGATGTTTTCTATGTATTTAAGTATTTATTTATCTATATAAGTATGTTTATCGTGGTCTAGTACCCATAGTACAAGCTTTGCTTAGTTTGGGACTAGGTCGATTTGTGTAAGATTGTCCCCTAATATTTATTTATTTAATTTAAATTCTTACGGGAACGGGTAAAAACGGGATTTTTCGTTTTACTGGCCGTAGAAAGCTGAATTTTGACAAGTGGGTTCCTTGGGGAGTGTAGGGGAGCGGTAATAAAGTATTTCCCGAAATTCTTACGGGAACGAGAAAAAACGGGATTTTGCGTTTTACTGGTTGTAGAAATGTAAAATTTCAAAATTCAAAAATTTATACTGTAAGTAGGCCACAAAGGGCTCTTTCAACGACTTCAAAAAAAGGATGTATTTTTTTATGTAGGTATGTTCACCGATTTTTCGTTCAATTGTGGACCGATTTTAAAAATTATTTTTTTATTCGAAAGAATATCTATAATATACTCCTGAGATGGTCCCATTGTCACCAAATCAAGATCTGATGATGGGATCTCAGGGAAATCGAGGGCAACCTTTAAATTTTGTAGGCACGCATTACGTTTTTCATATATTTTCTCAAGCTATTTAAGTGTTTGCGTCTGGTAGACATCATCTCATGTTGACGAGCTGATGATGGAAGGTAAAACTCTTTAACGGTTAGGAGTTGAGGATATTTTTTCAAATATTATATGTACGATAGACCGATGGTTGTATTTTTCAGGTTATCCAGGTGAGCTGATGGTGGAAGGTTAAACTCCTTAACGGTTAGGAGTTATAGGAAGTTTATTTAAATAATCATATGCACGTATAGACCTTTAGTTGTATTCTTTCTGGTTATTCAAATTTTTAGTGCCAGCTTCCGAATTAGTGAAAAACATTGTATTGTATACAAAGAAATACTGTAAAGGGCCGTATCTACCTGAAGTTTAGTCGTGCTTGCTTGCACGCTTGCTTGCACGCTTACTTGCATGCTTTCTTGCAGGCTTGCTTGCTTGCGTGCATGCATGCTTGCTTGCATCTTGCTTGCATGCTTGCTTGCATGCTTTCTTGCTTGCCTGTATGCATGCTTGCTTGATATCTTGGTTCTTTGGAATACTCATGGTACACGCGTGCGAAGCCGCGGGCAAAAGCTAGTTAACTTATATATTACAACAATTTGTATACAAAGCTTTTTTAATTTTCATTCAATTTTTATGGAATAATCGAGAAAAACTAACAAAAATGCAACGTTGCCAGCTCAGCAGGTATAAACCCTCATAATATAGTACCAAAGTGTTCAGCTACTTCTGCGCTTAGCTGTAGTACAGTCAACCAATTTGATTTCTAGGCCACTGTAGAATCTTGTCGCATACTACTAGATAATTACAACGTCAGTGCAGGTCAAAGGATTATAAACTTCTCTGCGGAAGGGATCTTAGACGCATAACGGGCATTGACTTAATGTTCAAACATACGAGTGACATAATTGCGTTAGGGGTTTTTAAAATTTTTAATTTATAGTTATAGTAGTCTTTTAGCTGCAGTTCTTTTTAAGATTATATTATGCCTCAGAGAACCTCAGACATGTGCGACAGACTTCGACCCATCGACTTGCAAAGAGGTCAGATTCGGGTGCTGATGTCAGAAAAGTTGAGTTGTTGAGTTGAGAGATGGGGCTTTGATTTGAATCATTGCAGGATGGTTCATGTACTGACTAAGGTTTTGTATTAAGTATATGTAGTGTATAAGTATTATATTGAATGTATTTGTTTATTTATATAATTTATATTATATTTGTATTGTTTTTATTGTTTGTTGTCTATTAAGTAATACTGCGTTTCTCTTGTCTGTTATTTCTGCCGCCTACATTCGTCTGTTGATATTTATTAATTTCTGAGTAATTGGTTGTCTGGAAGAAATCGCTTTTTAGCGATAAGACCGCCTATTGTCTACCTGAATTTTTATTTTTGTAATGTCACTGTACTGTTTTTGGTGATCAATAAAGAATATTTGTATTGTATTGTAAGGTGTAGTGTCACTAACACTAGAATTTAATCGTTTATAATCACATAAACACTATAATCCTTTGTTGGTCGAAATAAAAAATATTATTTATTATTATTATTACATAAACGGGAAGTACCCAACAGGTTTTGATAACCTTTAACAGCTTAGCACTTTCAAAAGCTTGTATCTTCTAGTCGCGTGTACCTACTAAGAAACAATTTTATACAGTTGTATGAGATTATAGCCCTATTAAACTGGTACCTCTACCATTCCTGAGAAGAAAGTGATGACAAACAGACAATGCACTGACAGACACCGAAGTGATCCTATAATGTTTCTATATTTTCCCTTTTGAGGTAGGTACGGAACCCTTAAAAAATATTTACTTCAATTATGAGCGAAAACAGATTGCTTTATCTCTCTTCCTTCCGTTCGATCGTCGGTCCGTCCCTTCGTCGAGGACAGCGCGATCTGATGCAACGGCGGGTGCGACGGCCGCTCATGGATGGCCAATTTGCACCATTTATCAAAGTTGAAAATGTGTGTGATACTTTTATTTATAGCAGCCATAGTGATACATACTCTGTGATAATTGCCTACCTCTTACGGTTCAAAAGATACAGCCCTGTGACAGATGGACAGCCAGGCAGCGCAGGCTTAGTTATTACTCCCATTGGCACTCTTTGGGTACAGAACCTTAGAAAATACTAGAATATTACTTGGAAAATAGCTTACCTTGTTATAAAGATTATCAGAGAGCTCTTTAATGTGACGAGAACTCGGGTAGAGACCAGATATTCCCGAAATAACTACTCGTTGGCCGTTCAGGGAAGCGTTGTCCGTCCCTTCGCCATCTGATGGGAGAACTTGTTCCTGTGGTGCAAACTCTTGCGGAGTCGGCGCCATGGTACTTCACTTATTGCTTTCGGACAGTTGTATGTTTAACACAGAGTACAGGTGCCTACCATGAGACTCCGCGACTTCAAAAATGAATTCTAAATTTATAGCAGACCTTTAAATAGTGGACGAAGGGCACGGAAATTAGTTAATCATATGTATAATTGTATGGTAAGTCGCATTCAGAAACAATTAGCCAAGGGCAAGTCGGACGAACGCTATGTAGGTTTCGTGTCACGAAGTAACCAATAAATCTTAATATATATAAATTACGTGTCACGTTGTTTGTCCGCGATGAAGTCCTAAATTACTTAACCGATTTTAATAAAATGTGCACACCGTGTGTGCAGTTTGGTCCAACTTGAGAGATAGGATAGCTTACATCTCAATTTATAGTTGCTATATTGTTTGAAATGAAATGAAATGAAATGAAATGAAATGAAATGATTTATTCATGCATGTGGAGATTGGGTTACAGATGCAGTCAAACTTGCAACTTTATAAGTCTCACCAAACCCTACCTTTACAGGTGTACATACATTTTTATAAACTAGATGAGAAACTATTTATTGCAAATTGTTTGCTTCTCCGGATCACATCGGAGGGGGGGTGCGGGGTGCGGGGTGCGAGCTGCATACACGAAAAAGGATGACGCAATGTAAGTACCTACATGAGCCCCGAGGGCCAGTGGCAAGAGAGGGGGGGAGGAGGGGGAGGTCCGGGGGGGCGGTCCGGGGGGGTCGCGGGGGGGAGCGAGGAGGTGCGGGGTTCATTGATACGCTACTGACGCGAGCCGCGCCATATATTAGTAATGATTATTAGGGCCTAAGCACACGGCGTGTTTTTAACGCGCCGGCGACGCGCGTTTTAGGAACGCGCGTTTAAGGGCGCGTTACAAATACGCCGTGTGCTTAGGCCCATACTGACGCGCGGCCGCGTCAGCCACGCGCGACGCTACCCACGAAAGTCAAGCTTTAAACGTTTAAATTATTATTATTTTTACTTCTTCACGCTTAAACCGCTGAACCGATTTAGATAAAATATGGTATGGAAATAGTTTGAGTTGTGAGAAAGGATATAAAATGTTTTGATCCCCGAAATTAAATAGTAAGATTATTTAGATTATTGATTAAATAGTAGATTGATGAAAAAGCAGATTGGATAAAAAATAAGCTACCCAAATTACTAATTCTACGCGGACGAAGTCGCGGGCAAAAGCTAGTATTGCAATAGTTTTTTTTTAGGATTTCGTAGTTCTGACAGGGAACCCTTATATATCACCATCACCACGTACCTTTTTCTGTATGTCCGACTGGCCTGCGGCTTAGCTTGGAGATTGTTAGTACGAAAAAGCTGTAATTTTTTATGGGTTTGTGCCGTAACGTGACCATTTGGAGTTTCTTTTGGCCCCTTGATAACTGATTCCGTGGAAGACGTGTCAGGTGCTGGTATGGGATGCCACTTGTTCAGACATGCTGGCCCCTTCCCATCTCCATGGTACTTGCAACAGACCTGGTGCAGCTTCAGAAGCGGCTGAAAAAGCGAAAGGACTGAAATACAGGGGTCTAGGCAGCGAATACGATTTTGTGCCATTCGGTGTCGCGACCCGTGGGGTCCTAGCGCTTTAAAGCTCTTTAAGGAAATTTCTAAGAAGTTAATCGACGTCACAGGGGACCGAAGAACTGGCAGCTTCCTCGGACAAAAAATTAGCTTAACTATTCAAAGAGGAAGCGCTGCCAGTATCTTCGGCACCTTGCCTAAGGGGACTACCTTTCAGAATATTTTTTAGTTATTTATCATTATTTTATGTTTTTTTTTCTTTTTTCTTATTGTACATACTTTTTTAAAATTGAGACATACTTACCTTATCCATTTCCAGATGACCTAAAAAGTAAAAATTTGGCGTTTAGCTAAGTAATTGTGTAGGTATACAAAGTGTGTCCTGTAATAGAGACAATAAATTAAAATATTTAATTTACCCTTTAATTTATCAGGAATGTAGTCCAAGAAGTTTTAATTTTTTTTAATAAAAGAAGGATATCTTATTTTCTAACTATATTAAATGTACCGTCATGTCTAGTCGGAGTACTTGTCATTGACATTTACTATAGTTTTCAATTGAAAATGTACTAAATCCATCAATATTTTGATGTTTGTTCTATCCTAAAGACACGGCAGGAAATATAATAGGAGGTGATCTTGACATTCCCGTTAGCCTATTAAGTAAATAAAATGACATAAACTTACATTTCAATTCCATTTAATATGATGCAACTCATTTCAATAACCGTTCAATACATTCATTCATACAATTCAATTTAATTCAATATTTTTTTTTATTGTTTAGGGGCAATATATTGACATTAATTCTTGTTTATTTTTGATACTATTTATTTATTTAAGTTATAAAAATTAAATGATGTAACATAGTCATATTCATATTTTATACATAGGTAAGTATTATTTATATTATATATGTACAACTATCCTAAATAATATTCATTTATTTAATGAATTGAAAAAATTACTTTCTCACACGCTACCTTACGATAGCTACGTTTATGTAAAAAATGCGTGTTCATGCAGTTCCTCCACCTCCACACTGTATGAACACACACAAATCACACAAACCCAAATCCAACTATCACCACCACTAAACTACACTGACACCTTTCGAACTCAACCAGAGCTCATCAGAGTACTGCAACCATTCACTGTGCTACCAAAATGTTAGACAAACATTTAGTAAGGTCACGGGTGAGCGAAGTAGGAAATTGTTTCAGTTTATTAAGATGGACCTCCGTAAAAATAAATATAGAATAAATAAACATAAAAATTTCTCATACAATCTACAAATATGTATAAAACACAAATATGTTGTTACTTATGTCCGTTATCTAGACTTTGAAACCATCTAACCACTGTGCAATAACCACGAACCATCTGGTTATAGACAACTAAAACAAAGCATTAGGCGCAAACAAAGTCGTGTACAAAAGCTAGTCTAACTTCAAACCTATTAAAATAATTAAATTACACTTTGTAATTTAAAGTTTATGATTCTCCGAAAATAAATAAATCAAAATTCAATTAGTCAGTCAAGGTGTACTTAACAGAAGATCAATGAACTGCAACCATGTTACCTTGCTCCGCCGCTACTAGTGCACGACAGTTGCGTCTGATGACACGTACAATGACGAGCAAAAATAAAGGGTCGGTTACAGAAATGACGATAACTACAAAACCTGCTGTGATAGCTTCTTCGAGTAAAATGAATTTAGTAAAGAATTTTATTCTTAACTAGCTGGTGCTAGCGACTTCGTCCGCGCAGTAAAGCTTCTTCATTTCTTTCATCGAATAAAACAAAAATCCGGCAAGGGCAACATACAAAAATCCATCGTTTCATCATCATTGGTATTACTTAGTAAATAAATCCCGTTTAGTCCCTTTCCCGTGGGAATTTCAACAAATCTATCCTTTTTCGTTGCTCGATATTGATAACGGCAACAGGTAGACGCTTGAAATACTTATTCACAGAATATTTAGTTATACACATTCACTTTAAAAATAAATTATTAAATTAAAACAAAACAAATACTTAAGCCGATACAAAAACATGTTTTTTTTCCGTTTTATAGACTAGCTTTTGCCCGCGACTCCGTCCGCGAGGAATTAGTAATTTGGGCAGCTTATTTTTTTTATCCAATTTGCTTTTTCATCAATTATGGCTCTCCTTAGTTCCTCGATATAAAAAAATTACCCGCCCCCGCACCCCCCCACTACAGAACCCCCCCCCCCCCCACCAGCACAACCCCCAACCCCACCCCGAACACCCTGCACACCCGCGTTCACATTCACCACCGTACTCCCAACTCAAGCGTGCCTAAAGAAGTTTTACTTCAAAATCCCCCGATTTTTAAACATTCTTCCACTCCGCTCCGCTCCTATTGGTGTTAGCGTGATGATATATAGCCTATGTCTTTTCTCAGGCTCTACACTATCTGTGTACCAAATTTCATTTAAATCGGTTCAGTAGTTTTAGCGTGAAAGCGAGACACACAGACAGACAGACAGACAGAGTTACTTTCGCATTTATAATATTAGTTAGGAAGGATTAGGAAGGACGGTACGGAACCCTTCGTGCGCGAGTCCGACTCGCACTTGGCCGGTTTCTTCAACATTGTGGCAAAAAAGTCTAAATCTTTTACATACCCCACGCAAACTGCGGTTTGCCGATGCCTGCTTTTGACAGTTGTGGCAGCCGTGCTATATACATATTATATATTATTAGATAGATATCAAAATTACCTACAATAATGTAATAATAATGTACTTAATGTGTGTGTGTAGCTTATTGAAATGGCAATGGGCATGCCATGTAAATAGCACGCAGAACAGATGGCCGTTGGGGCCCAAAAGTTCTGGAATGGAGACCACGGACTGGCAAGCGCAGCGTGGGACGTCCACCAACGAGATGGACGGACGATTTGGTGAAGGCCGCAGGTTCAGGGTGGTTGCAAGTCGCTTCCAACCGTAATGATAATCAAGTTAGCTATGAAGTATCTTTTTTTGTACTTATTTTTTCAACTTTTTTTTTTTTTTTTTTTTTTTTTTTTTTTTTTAAGTGTTTAAAGTTGCACAGTAGCGCCATCTCTTGTCCAGGTGAGCGGTTAGTTCCGAAGGAGTGTTAAAATCTCTCGATGAGGGTGTAACATAGATGTGCGCTTGTCACTGCATAAGGTGATGATTTAGCAGATTGAAATGTATGATGTATAGGAAAGATTCGTGTCTAATCTCTAGACCAGTGGTGGTGTAGGGGTATGGCACGCGGCACGGAATGCTGAGGACCTGGGTTCGATTCCCAGCATTGGTCTTTTTTCTGGGGTTTTTTCTGTGCATCTATATTTCAGTTTGTATTTAGTACGAAATGCGTAATGATAATGTTTTATTTGGAAAAAAAAAAATTAGTCTTCAAATATTAATTTTTAAATCAGATTCCATAAATCCGCAGCGCAGGCTTCGTCCAGCAAACATATTGTTATCCGCAACAAGCTTCGTCATAACAACAGATTGGAATCCGCAACAGGCTTCGTCAGCTAAACAAAAATATAAAATCCGCTACAAGCTTCGTCATGTAAACCTAAACAGCACACCCTCCAAGTCGATTCAATCCTGGGCCAAACGTCCCAAAAACACTTGCCGCATTACCCCGTTGTATCGCTAGAGATATGCACTGGACTAAATAAGCACCGGAACGCGGATCCCCCCCCCTATCCCTCATACGGCGTCCTAAGTTCCTAACAAAACGTTTGGCCTCAACGCCCCAAGGCCCACCAGTCTCAACAGCGACCGGAACGAAGTCATAATTCTTCTTCAATTCCGAATATTTGTCGTGTTTCAACTTCGCCGCACCTTCAGCAGCCGCTCCCGCAACTCGCCCCGTGCAGCCTAGGTGCGAGGGGGCAAATGTACCCACGCAAGTCGCGTCCCAAAGTAAGCTACGCCCCCTCACCCAAGGAACAAGAGTGAGACCATCCGGTCTCTTCCCATCAGCACGGCATAAACCCTGCGGCTCCAAGACGCATGGGACATTGGCTGAGACCAAAGCCCGCCGTATAATGTCATTAATCGCGTAGTGTCTGGAGAACCTGCCCGCACCGTAATGATTGGGCATCAATGAGAGAGGCCTATGTCCAGCAGCCTATGTCCTACGGCTGAAATGATGATGATGATGATGAATGTGTAAATATTTGACCCTTATCATCATTTCAGCCGAAAGACGTCCACTGCTGAACATAGGCCTCCCCCAAGGCTCGCCAATCAGATCGGTCCCGTGCCCTCCGCATCGAACGCGATCCCGCAACCTTAACCACGACACCCGATAGCAAAAACATTGTAAGTAATTTTACAGTGTAATTCAATATTCACAGGTTGAAATAAGCAAAAGCTGACCTATCTGCGTATCTATTTGCTTTTTATTTAAGATGAAAATTGAAAAAGTTAGTCCGTGTGATAAAATTGTAAGTAATTATTTTTATCTCATTTGTCTTATTTTTTTAGTGTAACATTATTGCAAATTTAGTTACAATGTGAAAAAATCGAGGTTGGTAAACAGTATACTAGCAAAAACATTGTAAATAATATTGCTATTATATTATTTCTCATGCGATCTTGGCATCAGGGATTATAATGATCAACAAAATGGTAAGAAGATTTACAAGAATAATGATAATAATAATAACCATTTGATTCAGATAATTGCATCCATAGAAATGTTATTTATACTACGTTAGTTATTAGAAAACAAAATTCACTTTAATAAGTAGCAGTAAGTAATAGTATAATGTGCATTTCAATTAATTAAATTGAATCAACTGAATTTATTAATTCAATTTAATTTAATCCAATTTAGTCTTAATAAATTGAATTTTGTGGACTGTTATAGGCTGATGATGATGATGATGATGATGATTAAATTGAATTTATTCTAATGTAACGCGTATGGCACGGGGCCGATCTGTTTGGCGAGCCTTGGGGGAGGCCTATGTTCAGCAGTGGACGTCTTTCGGCTGAAATGATATAATTGTAATGGAATTGTTTATTCAATTCAACTGAATTTAATTTAATTAATTTACCCGATCCAAAATTTGAGGATGGAACTATTGATCCTATTCGCAAATGCCATCAGAATATTGTTGCGGCTACCTCGCACCCGGCTCAGCAGGGATGGGATTCTCTTTCTTCTAACAGCATAAAAATCGTCTGTGTGTTCCTCGGCAAACATCTCCGAGGCGCTGCAGTAGCGAGGTAGCTCCAACAGCATCCTGAAGGCATTATATTATTGTACGCTTTCTGCGTGTAATTAACCCATAGGCTGCTCGTGTAAGAGACTTGACAGAACGCCTTGAAAAGGGTAATTTTGACTTGTCTTGAACAATGAGCGAATCTATTTACGAGCTAGCGCCCTCCGTTCCCTTTCTATGTCTAGGTAATCTTTCAAGTCGTCAAACAGGATGTGTCCCAAATCTTTACAACTTAACCTAACTTAACTTTATCTTTTAAACTGAGTTACTCGATTCAATGGCTCACCATTTAATGATATACCATAGTAAGCACTGGGATTTATCCTATGCTACTTGAAGACCATGTACTCGCTTTTGTTATAATTGTATATAAGACCATGCTTCTCTGCATATGACTCACACACGCTCAACATTTGTCTGAGAGCACAGACTGAGGGGCACATCAGCACCATATCTTCGGCGTAGCTTAAATTGTTAACGCTGACACCATCCACATAGCATCCGACATGCATGCTGCTGAGCTCCCCGATCAGACTGTTGAAGTACAGGTTGAAGAGCTTGCGCGAGGTTAAACCCCCCTATCTCACCTCGCACTCCAACCTATAGGCCTCTGACAATGAACCATTCCATCTTACGTAGTTGAGCTGATTGCTGTACCAAAACTTAAAAACATTGACGAGCGTACGTGGTATACTTGTGCTAGCTAGCTCATCCCATGTGATACTGTAGGACACCAAATCAAAAGCCTTTGTTTTCGTTTTCTGACTATTAATAATTCATTTGAGTAATGAAGTTGTAACATTGGTAATCATCAGTAAAACTAACTCTGTCTTTTTATACATTGGTGATGGCTGAACAGCAAATTTGACCATAAATAAGTGTAAACAGAAGCACAGACACAAAAATAATTACACAAATTTGAGTATAAATACCTTGTTCAGCAATGGACGTCTTTCGGCTGAAATGATGATGATGATGATAATACTTGTCAATGACACTTAATTGTAAATACTAAGAAATTGTATCGCTATAGTAGTTTGGTGTTGATTATAACTCAATAAAATATAATTTCTAGTTCTTATCAAGTTTTATTCTATTCATAGTATGTTGCTTTTAAAAAGGTTTTTTGTCATTAAAACTACTTAAATTGATTGAAAGATTGTAAAATATTATACAAATAGGTAAAAGTATATTAGATATACAATGAAATTAGACAAAATTCATCAATGCATCAATATAAATTCGATAATCAACCATGGTAAGTAGTACTTACAATCTTTTTATGTGGTTTTATTTTTATTTTTTTGCATTGTAACTGTATGTATATCAGAAACTATAATAGTTAGAATAATTCAAGATTTATGTATATAAAGGCCATAAAAAGTAACATAAAACCACATTGTCAAACTAGACAAAAATAAGAAAAATAAAAAAAAAACACCACTCCAAAGTATTGAAATTAGTAAAAACGTCATACTGTACACCTGGCAAAAATACTTACAATGTTTTTACTATCGGGTGTCGACCAGGTCGTCGCTCCATCTTGTTGGAGGCCTACCAACACTGCGTCTTCCGGTCCGTGGACGCTACTCGAGAACCTTGCCCAATCGCCCATCAGTTCTACGAGCGATGTGCCCTGCCCACTGCCACTTGAGTCCGGCGATTCTTCGAGCTATATCGGTGACTTTAGTTCTTGCGCGGATTTCATCATTTCTAATGCGATCCCGCAGAGAAACCCCGAGCATAGCCCTCTCCATTGCCCTCTGAGTGACTTTGAGCTTCTTTATGAGGGCCATCGTTAGCGGCCACGTCTCAATGCCATAAGTCATAAGTCCCGTAAGTGCCGTAAGTCAGTGGCAACACACACTGGTCAAAGACTTTTGACTCTTATGACCCTTATGTTTAACCATTTCCCCGTAAATAGTGGAAATAAAACCTCTTTATTTTTTTATTCTATTCATAAATCTTCAGGTCATTTTGTGTTATGGTTATGGCTCATTGCAACGTAATTCATGTCAAAAAGTGTAATTGCTTTAGCGCAATGTACCTACATTATTGTAGTTTATTTGATTTCGCATTCGGCGTTTGCAATTTTGTTCATGTTAATGTAATTTAGTTAATTCCAGTTTGCACGAATCTTGTTAACAAAGTTTAATACGAATAAACGTGCATACAAAATTACTCATATTGAAATAAAAAAAAAACATTGTAGAAAACCATTGCACGTTAATTCGTGTATAACATAATTATTAAATAGGCAACACCCTTTTGGAATCTTATTCGTATTAATTTATATGGAAAATTACCAGCGAATAATTTTTTTTTTCATAATCGGTAAACCGGATTGGCTTGAAAAAAAATTTCAACGTGCCTTAGGGTAAGTATATAAAACCATGACAAGCAAAAAAAAATTTTTCGTGTAAAGGCCTTTGTACGTTTATTCGTCTGGGCCATCGAATTGCTTTTAATTTCAATCATTTATTCATCATCATTCATCATTAATCATTTTTTAATCATTTTTAATAGCTTGTTAGGAAGGTAAACCATCATTTTACCGAAAATAGTTTCATCCATTTTCGTATCCCATAACACTGTTCGCAGAATTTTATTAGCACGTAGGAATCATTCAATGAACTTTGTTACATCGCTCATACAATTTCTCGAATTACCTTTTATTTGTATCTAATATATAAAATTCTCGTGTCGCGGTGTTTGTTACCAAACTCCTCCGAAATGGCTCGACCGATTCTCATGAAATTTTGTGTGAATATCGGGTAGGTCTGAGAATCGGTCAACATCTATTTTTCATACCCCTATTATTCTTCGCAGACAGAGTCGCGGGCAACAGCTAGTATCGACATAGCCGTTCATCGAATCGCCTTTACTATAATTTTGGTTCAGCGTAAGTTTCAGTTCCTAAAATTATTATAACACAAAATCGTTTCACCAGTGTTACTATACTTGATAATACGTTTCTATGACAACACATTTCATCGAGACGCTGTAATTTGACAGGTTGCCGGCTGGCAACGGGGTTACAGTGGGCGGAGCCCCCGGCCATAACAGAACCAATTAGGAAGCTTAGGTCTATCGATCGAGATTAATAAGTTAGGTCAGGTTAGTATTGCATCAAGGCGCGGAGCGCCTTAATCACGCGGAATAGGAGCTCCGCAAAGCGGAACTCCGTCGACTCTGTCACATGATAGTAGTCTACAATTTTTTAAAGTTTTTATCTTCGTTCGATGAAACGCTGAAACATTGTTTGTGGCAATAATAACATAAGAGGACGTACCGTCTGGGAGTCATGTTTCGATAATTTGATATTATTAATAACTGATTATTCTATGAAAGGTAATTTCGAGCAATCGTTACGCTAAGATTTGTGACAAATTTGAAACGATTTACGATGATAAAGTTGATCAATTATATAAAAAGTAATGAAGATATGTGATTAGAAAAAAAAATGTAATGAAATTCGTGGAATAGTTTTCGATAAAATAAATCCGCATAACGATTTCCGATATAATGATAGCTACCCTGTTGGAAAGCTACAAATACATACATGTTTTACGTACAATCTGCGCGCCAAATCATCATCATCATCATTTTCAGCCGCAAGACGTCCACTGCTGAACATAGGCCTCCCCCAAGGCTCGCCAAACAGATCGGTCCTGCGCCATCCGCATCCAATGCGTTCCTGCCACCTTAACTTGGTCGTCGCTCCATCTTGTTGGAGGTCTACCTACACTGCGTCTTCCGGTCCGCGGACGCCACTCGAGAACCTTTCGGCCCCATCAGCATCAGCCATCAGTTCTACGAGCGATGTGCACAATACAATACAATACCTACAATGACTCTTTATTGTCCACCACAAAGAAAACAACACAGAAAACAATGATTCATGATGATTGATGATTTATGTTAAGCAACTGACAAAAAAACATTTTTAGGATTCCGTACCCAAAGGGTAAAAACGGGACCCTATTACTGAGGCTCCGCTGTCCGTCTGTCACCAGGCTGTATCTCATGAACCGTGATAGCTAGACAGTTGAAATTTTCACAGATGATGTATTTTGGTTTCCGCTATAACAACAAATACTAAAAAACAGAATAAAATAAATATTTAAGGGGCTCCCATACAAAAAACGTGATTTTTTTGCTAGTTTTTGCTCGATATTGATAACGGCAACAGGTAGATGCTTAAAATATTCACAGAATATGTAGTTATACTAGGGGCGTTCAATAAAAAGTGAGAATGAGTATGTTATAAACAACTTTTACTAAATGTATTTTTCGACATAGTCACCTTTTAGCATAATACACTTAGTATATATTTTTTCTAAATTTATAATTCCATTTTAAAAAAGGTCTCATCTTGAGTACTTCAAAAATCTTGTACTGCAGCGACTACCGCGTCGTCGTCTTCAAATTTCTGGCCTCTCAGGTATTGTTTGAATCTCGGAAATAGGTAGAAATCACTGGAAGCGAGATCTGGTGAATACGGAGGATGCTTAAGGATATCGAACCCAGCATCACGAATTGCAGCCATTGCAACGGCGGACTTGTGGGCCGGGGCATTGTCCTGGTGGAACAGCACAACTTTCGAGAATTTACCTCGCCGTTTTTCGCGGATCTCATTGCGCAATGTTGCTATTTGTTTGGCGTATAATGTGCCCGTAATAGTGGCTCCATGCTCGAGATACTCAATCATTAATATCCCTTTACCATCCCAAAAAACAGAGCCCATGACCTTACCGGCAGATGGGCTCACCTTGAATTTCTTCGGAGTTGTAGATGATGCCCTTTTCCATGTCATAGACTGCAGTTTCGTTTCTGGGTCGTAATGATGGAGCCATGTTTCGTTCATTGTTATAAATCGCGCCAAAAAAAGTTCCCGGTCTTGCTGCATCAGGTTCAAAGCTTCTTGACAAATCTCTAGTCTAGTTTGTTTTTGCGTGTCAGTAAGCATTCTTGGTACCCAACGCGCAGATACCTTTTTCATACCCAAGCGTTCATGTAAAATATTATGCACGCTCCCCGTTGAAATCTTTACATTTTCAGCAATAAAACGAACCGTGACACGACGATCCGCCAAAACTGAGTTTTCGACTTTTTTCACAATTTCTTCAGTTACTGCTGTAGTAGGGCGTCCGGAGCGGGGATCGTCCATTGTCGATGTTCTTCCACGTCTAAATTCGGCGCACCAATGTGCGACTGTCGAATACGGAGGAGCATTAGACCCTAAAGTGTCCCGCAAATCCAAATTGACTTGGTCCGTAGAAAAATTTTTCAAACACAAGTATTTGATAACGGCGCGCAGTTCAATTTTCTCCATTTTCGCTTACGTACTCAATAGCATTGCAAATAAATTACCGTATATTTTTTTAAACAAAAGACAGTTAGTTTTTTTTTTCATAGCAATCAGCTAGATAGATTAGCTTTACCGGCCAGTATTTAATTTCGTAATATTAAAAGAGTTTGCATCTCATTCTCACTTTATATTGAACGCCCCTCGTATATTCACTTTAAAAATAAATAATTTAATTAAAATGAAACAAATATTTAAGGGGGGCTCCCATACAACAGACATGTTTTTTTGTCGTTTTATAGATAATGCTACGGAACCCTTCGTGCGCGAGTCCGACTCGCACTTGGCCGGTTTTTTTTTTTACTTTTTGGTCTCACATTCTTAAATGAGTACAGATAATTCTACTTGTAATGTTGCATAAGAACAACAATTTTATTTTGTACATAATTAAATAAAAGAAGTTGATTTAAATTGCCAATTTTTTTAAATAAATATTTAAAGATGCGTTTCTGACTTTTTTTGCAAAAAACTTAAATTTCAATTATCTCTGAAATAATTTTTTTATGGTATAGGGGCAAACGAGCAAACGGATCGCCTGATGGTAAACGATTACCGTCGCCCATGGTCACCTGCGACACCAGAAGAGTCACAAGTGCGTTGCCGGCCTTTTAGGTAAGAGTACGCTCTTTTTTTTTAAAGCATGAAGTTCATATCGGTCCGGGAATACCGCAGCAGGTACTTCATTCCAGAGCTTTGCTGTGCGAGGCAGGAAATTTCGGATGTGGCAGGGATCAACCCGAATAACTCCTCGGAGCACTCTCCGTTGTACATGCGATAGAAGATGCACAGTGAAGCTACATCTCTACGCAGCGCCAATGGTTCACTTTTGCATAGAGCATCATGGGACAAAAATTATTGCAAATGACCTCCCCCATAACCCTTTGACGGGAATAGGTCGACATACCAATAACCCTGTATATATACGTTATAGGTCTAGTTGGTTTTAAATATCATGGGATTGATACTTCGTTACCGACAAAATATTCGAGAGCCCTTGAGGTTAACGAAAGGTTAATTATTCCTTTATTTACTATTCGGCCCCAAATCAAAAGCGTCGTTGTAGATTTTGGTATAAGTTTAAACCTATTAACCTTTCCTTCCAATAACTCAAAATTACGTAGTCAAAATGTTTTTAAGTAATACTATCTAAGTACCTAAGGAAATATTGTAACACTGAATCACTTAGGCGACTGTGCACCGAAGTGGTTTATGAAATAGTAGTTAAAAAATTAATAGTTTTAAAAAACCGGCCAAGTGCGAGTCGGACTCGCGCACGAAGGGTTCCGTACAATTATCTATAAAAATCACGTTTGTTGTATGGGAGCCCCCTTAAATATTTTTTTATTTTAATTTAATGATTTGTTAACGACCGCTTTAGCCTAGTTGGTAGTGACCCTGCCTACGAAGCAAGAGGTCCTGGGTTCAAATCCCGGTAAGGGCATTTATTTGTGTGATGAGCACGAATATTTGTTCCTGAGTTATGGATGTTTTCTATGTATTTAAGTATTTATTTATCTATATAAGTATGTTTATCGTCGTCTAGTACCCATAGTACAAGCTTTGCTTAGTTTGGGACTAGGTCGATTTATTTATTTAATATTTATTTATTTTTAAAGTCAATATATAATTAAATAGTCTGTGAACATTTCAGCCGTCTACATGTTGCCGTTATCAATATCGAGCAAAAACAAGCAATAAAATCACATTTGTTGTATGGGAGCCCCCTTAAATATTTATTGTATTCCATTTTTAGTATTTGTTGTTATAGCGGCAACCGAAATACATCATCTGTGAAAATTTCAACTCTCTAGCTATCACGGTTCCCGAGATACAGCCTGGTGACAGACGGACAGGCAGACAGACAGACGGACAGTGGAGCCTCAGTAATAGGGTTCCCGTTTATACCCTTTGGGTACGGAACCCTAAAAAACGGAAAATGTTTCTTCTACCACTCCATACAATACTCCTAATACTCCTTTTGCGTTCAAGTCGTCCCGCTGTTTACTTTTTGCTTTGCCTCTGCTTCGATGACTATCTCAAGTAATCTAACGGTTATTGGTGGGGGCCAGGATTGTGGGTGCGTAAGGCAGAGAGATGGCAAGCTCATTTCGATTTTAAAACCATGTGTTTGTTTTTTAGGACATCCCGGAGCAGCCCGAGCGCAAGATGACGGATGCGATCGGGGAGCCGATCCTGCTGTGCAAGTTCCCGGCGCAGATCAAGTCGTTCTACATGCAGCGCTGCGCCGACGACGCGCGGCTCACCGAGTCCGTGGACGTGCTGATGCCCGGCGTCGGCGAGATCGTCGGCGGCTCCATGAGGACCTGGGACTACGACCAGCTCATGGAAGGTCAGTAGCGTTGTGATCACTTCCCTATACCTACTATCCCTCTAAGGCAGGTCAATAACCTTGATACATATGTACTACTACAGTGACCACCAACCTTTTTGGTGAGGTTTATAAACTGATAATACAAGAGCTTCGTTCTTGCCATTTTGACTAACAGAACGCTAAACATAATATATATGCATCACATAAAGTTTTAGCATTAAAAAAAAACAACAGCGTACAGCGTACAAAAATAACAAAAAATCTTTAATAATTGTCCAATTCGCATAAATATTATTCACCAAATGCCTTCGATAACTTATCTATTACAATTCGAGTTCTATCCGTTAAATATTGATCGACTTGACCGAGTACTTTGACGAAATGCAACATTTTATGAACTCCTTTTTTAAATTCTTCCAACTTTTCTGCACTGGATGGCTCTTCGTACGAGTCTCTATAGGTTCGAAATGACATTGTAGACCCTAACCTCGGAGCTGTCAACGGTCGGTTAACAGGTACACTTAGTTTTGGTACATTGATAGTTGGGATTCTTAATTTCGGTTTTTTCAACTTTGGCAAGCCAAGCTTCGGTATAAAAGCGTTGGGTGGAGCGATGGCAATAGGAACTTGGGTGTCGCTATATCCTTCCTGGTCCATGTCTGCGTCGTCCACCACGACGAACTTGCCATCTTTGACAGCCTTTGGAATTGCATTGTGGATGAGGTCGCAGAAAGAGTCGACATCGAATGCTCCTTTCTTATCTGAAGCTCTTGCCTTCAGAATAGAACCGAGGATCGACGAGTCCTACAATAGTATGAAAAATATATTAAGTGAAAACAGCCTTAAACTGCCTTTCAACTTAAACCCATTTTTGGGAACTGCTTTCTGCTTAAATCACGAAGAAGATTCAAGAAGAAGATAGCTAACCTTTTCTTCTCCTATATGTATATTGAAATGATTTTACAATATTCCAAGCATTTGTTAATATACCAATTCGGGGCCAAGAATACAAGAATACCTCAAAGTATAACTAAATTCATTTTTAAGGGTATCTCTAATAACTTACACGTTCTTTAGATCCGCAGTTAATGGTCACGTGAAAAGGCGAAGGCGCACCAGCAATCACCTAAAACATATCACATTAAGTCGGTTAAAATCACAAAACCCACTTCATTACTACTATCAAGTAACTCAAACGGTCGTCAACTAAGCACCTCACCTCAATTTCACGGTCATAAACAATAATAAATCCAAACACTAACCTTCAATACAGTAATAATAAACACGATTCGATGCATATTAATCCAAACCTAAACTCGGTACATTTTAGTCTGAACACAGGCACGTTTGACCATCTCGGCGCAGCGTCAGCAAATCGGAGGCGCTCCGGTCGCGACCCACTTCTTGTCTCTTCCACAATGTCAATTACACAATAAATCAAATGAATGTACACATTCATATCTACTTTGTCTTATCGACTACGTGTTTTCATCTTAAGTGATCTTCATTAAATGTGCAGTGGACTTATTGACAATGCAGTGGATAGCTAGGGGCTGCTATGCCGGCAGTCTTTTGTTTTACTTGATAGCCAAGTTCTACTTCGAAAATGAAATTAAAAAAGCTTCTGCTTCTTGTTGTGACGGCCGTAGTCGCTGCAACTGTGTCAGAGGTTGGTTTTCTTTTATTATAAACTTTTATTTAACCTACCGTGATTTGTTGATTAGTTAGTAGGAGATAAGGGGGGTCCCTACGGTCGAAGTTCATTTGCACGTCATGATGCAACGAGGTCGATTTTCCCTTGCAATAACATGATGACAGTGACTTAGGGATATTTAGATGTCACAGAAACTTTTGTCAAAACTGGTAGACCACTTTCTTGGTCGACCGTACAACGGGAATGAACTCTATCTGTGCATCTTGCAGCTAAAATTTTGTACAACAATATGCGATTGATGTAATGTAATGAATTAAAAACATTAACTTCTAAAATGTTTCTAAATATAAATAATAATTTATTACCGACATGTTAAAGCAATATTATTTGTTGCGACGTGTAAAGCCTTATTAACGCAAAAATGGCGATTGGCGTATAGGTTTTCTATTATTTGATGAAATACGGACACCTGACCTGACAACCATGATCAACCATCGCCAGAGAGGGATAAGAGGTACAGTTACTGAGCTCTCGTTCGGCTTCAATTTTGCGACAACAGCTCATTCCCGTTGTACGTAGCACTTATTACATCCATGGTACGGAGAAACTAAGTAAAACAAATCTATATTCTTTTGACGACCGGATGGCCTAGTGGTTAGAGAACCTGACTACGAAGCTTGAGGTCCCGGGTTCGATTCCCGGTCGGGGCTGATATATGTGTGACAAATACGAATGTTTGTGCTCGAGTCTTGGTCGTTTAATATGTATTTAAGTATGTATTAATCTATATAAGTATGTTTATTTTTGTCTAGTACCCATAGTACAAGCTTTGCTTAGTTTGGGACAAGGTCAATTGGTTTCAATCGTCCCACGATTTATTTATTAAACGAAACGAAAACGAAACGACGGTAGCTTAAGTTTATTGTGAACGACTTTACAAAGGGCCGGGCTGCATTCCCGCCTAACCTTAAGTCATTAGAATGTTATGTTGTTTTTAAGTTTGTTTTATCGAAGGTTGAGTGATGCGTCACAATATCAAAATTAGTTGAAATTGCTGATAATTCACTACAGTAACCAGAATAATCATTGGCGTAATTTGTCGTGGTTTAATGGTTCAGATACGATTAAACTGATCAAGTTTTGCCATATATGTATGGCAAACCATGGCTTCCGGTTTGTACCTATTTAGGTTTTGTTGCGAACTACACTTTCCGCTGGCGTTCGTGACATCACAATGTGTTTGTGTTTTTTTTTTGTGTTTAGTTTTTTAAATGGGTTCCACTGAAAAACAGCGTTGCGGCTTGCCGCAACATTATGCTGAGTGGGGCCCAATTTATACTATTCGATGATTTTTATTTGTATCTTTTCCTGTCAACTGTATTTCCTGTGTATCGAATATGTGTAAATAAACGTCTCTCTCTCTCTCTCTCTCTCTCTCTCTCTCTCTCTCGTTATTATTATTATTCTATTAAAATTAAAATTAAGTTATTTCACTTGATTTCAGGTACAATAAGATTACATAAATTACATTAAGTCTCACTAGAATCTACCAAATAAGACATGCTAAGTTTACATACAAACGAAAACAATAACTTAACTTTAATTATAGTTTAAAAAATCCTGTAGATACACTATAAAAGCCCTATTACTACTACTAACTACTATGAATGAGTAGTTCGGTAAACCCGATTTAAAAAAAACTAGCCGCTCTTTTTTTATTAAAAGAATAAAATCAAGTAATATCAAATAAAATTCAGTCATTTCAACACCAAGATACTAACTAGATTAGAATCGAATTGTAACAATGTAGAGTTAATATGCAGATAATCGGTAGGTCTATCCGAATTCCCCTTGTAAATTAGGTGATGATCAGTTCTACATTGTAACCTTAAGGTTCGGCCATACCGCTGCTTAAAATACGGAAACGTTACGGAATCGCAATGACGCGCCGTAAATGTCAGACTGTACCGCATGCTCTCCATATTAAAGTCGTGACGTTTACGATGCGTCACTGCGATTCCGTACCGTCACCGTTTTTTAAGCGGTGGTATGGTCGCACCTTTACTTAGGTTACAGTGTAGTTACTAAATCGCGTACCTCTATGGAACTTTTTCGCAGTAAATTTCACGACGATGTCTTTGACACATGTATGTAAGCGGTGAAAACGTTCCACTCTAGCATACGATTAAATTTCTTCGTCTACATGTATAATTGTCCATAAAAATGTTACAGATATGTTTCTCGTTGAGATTATACGGTTTGATTTTTTTTATTAACCACAAGCTTTTATTTATCTACCTTTCAAGTACAGTAACAAGAAGCACAGTCTGTAAAAAATATTCGTAATAGAGATAAAAAATCTTATATTGTTTGATTTCAGGGCAGTCTACTGATGCGCCGCTCGCTGCTGCAGCGCGAAAGTGAATGCTTCACCTGCAAGCCAGGGGAACGACCCTTTGCCTATCCGCTCATCCACCATTTCGTCAAGATCAAGGACATGGCCGTGAAAGCCTTCAAGGCTATCGTGGCTAGTACGAAGGAGCATCTAACTTAGAAAGTACTTATTGTCTGACTCCGAGATCATCTAGGGGGGCTTGACCAAATGTGCGGAAAATGCTCATAACCATGATTGAGATAGTGACTGAGATTAGATCTTTCATTAATTGAATGAATATTTTGTCTCTGTTCTCTTTAAGGACAATCATGCATCTTTGACTGTATATGATATATTTTAGTTTAAGTTAGTACGAATGATATACAGATGATACAGTATGATTTGTGCGAGCCTGGGTATTTAAGTTTTTCACGTTCCTAGTGTTAGATACATAAGTATTATAGACAACATGTTGTTGAATTTAAATCTGGACTTCTTTTCGCTTTATTTCTTAGGAAATACGTCTGTAAGTTACCTAAGTACATAACGTAAGTACCTAAGTAAGTCTTCGTTTTATAGTGGATTAAATATCTTTTTCTCAAAGATGCAATGAAATGTTAACCTTACGTTCCAAATAATAGGCCGGGGCGTATCACGTTGCCAGTCGAGTGCTATGTAATGGATTTTCATTGCAGGCCTAGGCCGGGAAAGCGATCGTCTATTGTTTCATGTGACACAGCATCATGACGTTTAGAGGTCTATGGCATCATCGCATTCAGCCCTAAAAAAACATAAGCAATAGTTGCTTTCTTTGCAATTTTAATCTCTTGAAGTTTTTTATTTATTTAATTGCATGTTTGAGAAAAGCACTATACAAGCCTCGGCTGGAAAAGGGATTGCCGGCCTCGTACCTACCAAACCAAACCTACTCGGCCGGCTACCCCTTACTTCCCGGCCTCTGTAGTAATATACTATTATCGTTGTACGTTAACCTTTGTAATGTTAATATGCTGTCTTAATAAAAGATGAAATGTCTATCGATTTTTCTTTATTAATACTGTTAGTAATTACTCATACATTGAAAATCAATAAATAACTTAAGAACCTGTTTAATAATAAATACAAAAGCTTTCTGAGTTCGATTGTGCCACCACATTAAAAAAAGCACTTGCCGCATTTTCAATCATCAAAGTTCTAGATGACGTATGTTTTAAAAGGCCAAACGTTTTAAATATGCGCTTCACTACAATTTATTAAATCTATGGATTGGACTAAGTGTATTGAACGATCTTTTTCTTTTTAACTTAAGAATGTTTCGTAATACAGTCCGTCTGGCGGCGTCATGCGGTCTTGATCCTAGTAATTTAGCATCACGTAACGCTTTCTGTAACGGAGTTCTTCCCAAAATGGGAATCTTCAATGGATTTACAAGTAATATGGGGTGCTTTTGTGCCCCAAGCAAAGATGGAGGAAAGATTGGTGATAATGCTAACGGGTGAAAAATGTTCGGAACAATAGGAAATAAGGGTAGTTTAGGAATTACGGGAGGAAGAATAGGCGGATGTAACATCGGTGGTGGTAAAATTGGAAGGAAAGGTAAAAATGGCGATCGTGAGCGTCTTATCAAAGATTTTGAATCTGAAGATCGAGGTGGGGGCTTTGCAGGCATTTTTGGTAAAGGAACAGGTGATAAGCCTGCTAAACTGGGTAGCTTTATTAGTCCAGGTTTTGTATTGGTGCGTAAGGAAACGTTGTGTGAAACTTTTCGAACTGAAAATGGACTTCCGAACCGCTGCAGATTATCAGCAATGAGACCAAGCTTGATACTTTGTGATACAGGAATCTGAAATGATACAACAATGTTACGGAACTTATTATTACGATAAAGTACCTACTCAAATACATTTGAGCTTTAGCTTCTAAGAAATAAATCATATTGATTCCATTCGCTTAAAAGATGATTTTATTTTTTTGTTAGGTTAATAACAGTAAGCCTTTAAAATAACCTTTTTAAAGAAGAAAACTAAAACCTTTCTACTAATCTCGTACTAAGCGTGAAGGGTACACGGAAAGAAAATGTCTAGTAACCTTTTTTTGAAAATTGAGGTTTTAATCTCAAAATGTAGCGCTCGCAAAGTACTGACTAACTAACCATTTATTTATTTTATACTATGATTGGATTAAATATGGATATTTGAAAATAATATAATATTTTTGCACTAAAGAAATGGTTACCATATTAATTGTTTGTGATGGCTAATATTCAAACAGCTAGAAGTCACAAAGTTGCTCAGGTGACTAGACATGTTCTTCATGTGTGGTCGAGTATTTAATGTCAACATTTTGGATAGGTATTTCTTTTTTATTTTAAGCAATTAATTGATGTCGGTTTACTCATTAGATAACGTACTTTCGATGCATCATTTTAAAGTTTTTTGATATCTGTAATAGTTACGGAATAATCGCCTGTGCACACTTAACAATTACACCCTGTATATCTGATATATCTATTAACTCCCAAAGGTTAATAAGATAATATGTTTTTAGATACACAATAAGAACATTAACATCATCACCAACAATTTTAGAAAATCGGATCAAGGCTTATTTGTAATATTAATGAAACTCACAACTGAACCAATATCAGCCGCCGAATGTGAGCAGGCTACAGGCTCACTGAGCCCCAGTGTTAGTATGAAAAAACGTAATAACGTACCTATTGTCGGTTAGGTGTGAACGAAAAAATGAATATGTATGGAAATAATAATACATACAATAAACTGCGTAACGCTCGCTCAACTTTCAGCGGCTGACAGTCAGTTTGATCTGAACACAGCCTAAAGGTATGAGTGTTATCCTTATCGAAAATCAGTTTTGCAGTTTCAAGGCCAAAGCACATCGTCCTTGCTAAACTATTAATTAGCTTCGCGATAAGTTTAGCAATTCTACTGCCACTTCAGGTTCCTGTTTATTTGAGCTAGCATCTCTCCGAACATACGGTATAATAGATATAATAAAAAGTGTGGCATGTGGTGGCGACTGGTTGTAAGCTGCAGATAATTATGGTGTGAGGTGATGTAGTCTATGGGCGACAAAGTAGTTATGGTGATGCAATCATTTAATACTCACACTTATACACAAACACACAGTAAAAGACATTTTATAAATATTCTTCTCACGGGTTCTTATAAGTTCCATGCTTGCTGTTAGTTTAAACAAGGGTAGGCTTCGCAATAGCTTTATATAGAAAGTTTCTTTTTAATGATAACATTTTGTTTATCACCAGATCCGCGATAAATCACCTCACAAAAAAAATGTTTATTGTGCGAATCGTAGAGTTCATTGCACTGCGCATCGAATGTCTTATTATTATAAAATAATTGCAATATGATCGGGATATAATAGAACGAAATGAAAATTTACATTTACTACAATCTAAAATAATTATGTACTAAGTTTAACCAGCGAATCCTGAGGCAAATTAAAAACCGATAAAAATAAGCTTAAAATGTCTGTTTGAAATACCTAACAGGGGGTGTCAAACAATAGTAGAAAGCGCTCTATTATATTTTCTGGTGAGCAGTATATGCTCTCTGCTCTATAATTATTAATTACTTTGAAATTATAGCAAACGTTTATTACCTACATAAAATGTTTAGTACCTGGGCGACTGAGCTCCGCTCGGGCTGAAACTCGGTACCAAGCGTTTTCCCAGAGATAAGACCAAGCTAGATCAATTTTTCATCCCCGAAAACCCCCACATATCAAATTTCATCGAAATCGTTGGAGCCTTTTCCGAGATCCTGATTATATATATAGAATTGCTCGTTTAAAGGTATTAGATAGATAGATAGGTCCTGAATGAACTTATATTATTAATTATTGTACCGATTATTTCATACCCGTCACAGTTAGCAGGTCAATTATTGATAGAAAATCGAATGATCGTTTCTTATTTTTATCAGTAGGTAAACAAAACTTCATCATGTCACAAAAAACTTACTTGGTCTTAGATTCAAAACATATTAAACGGAATGTTAAGTACGACGATAAGCCAAGCGAGGAGTGTAAGGTCGTTAGTCGCAACTAACAACGCACGAACGAGCGAGCGAAGCGAGCGTGCTGTGGGAGTAGTAGCCGCGAGTAGGTGCCAGAACAGTAACTCTAAACCTGGCAATATTGAACTTAAAATGATGCGAGGAGTGCGATTTTGAATTCACAACGAAAACACAATTTGACAATCTGACGATCATTCATCATCATTTTCAAATCGTATTTTTAAAGGTGTGTCTTAATACCCAGGTAGGTACCGTTATTTGATATTAATGAGATCCCGGTGCGGTGTCACTACCCCCTACCAACGTCAATCAATACAAATAACATGTGTATATTTATGTAAATAAATGGACTGATTAAAAGGCAAAACATTGCTCGAGGAAACGTTATGCACCAAAAACATTTTCATGTAAAATGTTGCCACGTCGAGGCCATATACCTCGCACTGTCAAAAGTTATCAGATCTCATGTAGAGCCAAGCTTTTAATTTTACACGCCCTAACTATACATACAAGCCCTAACTTCACAAACTCTACACGTTAGTCAAAATAGGTGATTTGGTAGCTTCGTTAGTATAAAAAACTATTGTAGGTATAATAGAAAAGTAATGAAAAGTTTAAATAAAAATAAATAATAATTTGAATTTATATCTTCTTCTTCTTCTTCTTCTTCGTCGTGTTCTTCATCTCTGAAGGTCGTGCCCGTCTTGAAAATCTTTTACCGAGACGTTGACGAACAGCTTCCACACCTCTCTGTCCTCGGCCTGTTTCAGAGCTGCTGGCAAAGTGAGCCCCGTTATCGCCTTAATTTGATCCGACCATCGTGTTGGCGACCGTCCTTTTGGTCTTTTCCCCTCTTTCTTGCCTAGCACAGACAGTTTCTCGAGGTTGTCTGGTTCCCTTCGAGCAACATGGCCAAAATAGCCGAGCACACGCTGGTAGTACGTCGTTGACAATCTGGTTCCGATATTCAGCTGGTCGAGAATGGAACTGTTGGTTCTTTTTGCTGTCGTACCTCCTTAATATACTAGAGTCTAGGGGGGAATAAAAGTAGTCTCAAGTGAATAGGGTAGTTACCCCGTGTAAATCTTACGAATAGTAAAATCAATTTGCCGACCTCTTACTCACTTGAAACAAATACAAACTGACGTGACGAGAGACTTAAAGCTATCTCCCCTCTATGGTGACATGGCAGGCCCGAGGGAGAGTGACCAGTGTGGTGTCGAGCTCTACTGGACGGGGCGGGGAGAGGGCCCTTCCTTTACGGGCATAATACCATATTGTTACACAATAACTCCTAGGACAAATAAGTAACGTTAACCAGAAAATCTTTATCCATTTCTATCTGTATATTATATCTAAGACATTCCCTATATACTTTTTATAATCTTTATATATACATAATTGTATAAGGTTTAACGCTCACCTTGTAGAAAAGGCTTGAGTTAACTACTTTCTCAAATCAAAAAAACACACAACGTAGAGTCCAACCAATTTCAATTATTGGCCAAATTTATGAGAAGATAAACAAGTTACAATGACCGCTTGGGGTTTAGTACATTACCTACTTGATACTCCAACATGCGACTGATAATAATTGTATGATAATCTGCCACTTTGCATGGTGGCCATATAGTCCGGGAGCCGACTGTAAGAAATCCTACCTTATAAAAAAATAGAAAATATCTACTCTGTAGGGGTAGCTTCAACTGCTCTTGGTCGGCCGCGGCTTAACTTGGCAAATTTTGCGCAAATGAAAAAAAGTGGTGCAAAAATTCATCAAAAAAAACCTCAACGAAAAATAGAATGAAACTTGTATTGATAGTATAGAGACCTTTTGAGGACCGTAAAAAAAGTAGTCGGCCAAATCCTGTGTTGGCAAAAAAACGGATTATAATAGCTAAATTAAACGTGTTGACGTATGCCTTCGTCGGCCTCACCTTAGTCTGGCAGTTTTTGCAGGCCGACCACATTAACACGGGCTATTTTCCGCAACTCGACGACTCTATTTGCGCCTATTTTGCGTGGTTGTGATTATTAATATAAATAATAACAAATTAAAAACGTTGTTGTATAATTTAAATTGAAGAATAAAATTTAGAACTCAATGTTTTGTTCTTGTAAAGCCCTCTAAGCCCTCCACGCACTTTTATTTAGGACCTTGTTAAATTAAAATAAAAAATCCTAAACTAATCCTAATCCTAATCCTAACTAATATTATAAATGCGAAAGTAAGAAGTAAGTAAGCGGAGCGGAGCGGAAGAATGTTTCAAAATCGGGGGTTTTGAAGTAAAACTTCTATAGGCACGCTTGACTTGGGAGTACGGTGGTAAATGTGAACGCGGGTGTGCGGGGGGATTCGGGGGGGGGTTGTGCGGGGGCGGGTAATTTTTTTTTTATCGAGGAACTAAGGAGAGCCATAATTGATGAAAAAGCAAATTGGATAAAAAATAAGCTGCCCAAATTACTAATTCCACGCGGACGGAGTCGCGGGCAAAAGCTAGTATTTTTTATAAATGTGGTCGGACTGCAAAAACTGCCAGACTAAGGTGAGGCCGACCAAGGCATACGTCAACAGGTTTAACGACCGCCTTAGCCTAGTTGGTAGTGACCCTGCCTACGAAGCAAGAGGTCCTGGGTTCAAATCCCGGTAAGGGCATTTATTTGTGTGATGAGCACGAATATTTGTTGCTGAGTTATGGATATTTTCTATGTATTTAAGTATTTATCTATATAAGTATGTTTATCGTCGTCTAGTACCCGTAGTACAAGCTTTGCTTAGTTTGGGACTAGGTCGATTTGTGTAAGATTGTCCCCTAATATTTATTTATTTATTTATTTAATGTAGCTATTATAATCCGTTTTTTCATTCAATTTTTCGATGAGGTAAACAAACAAACAAACACAAATTCGGTCGGACACAAGAACCTGCCAACACAGAATTTGGCCGACCACTTTTTTTACTGTCCTCAAAAGGTCTCTATCCTATCAATACAAGTTTCATTCTATATTTCTTTGAGGTTTTTTTTGATGAATTTTTGCACCACTTTTTTTTCATTTGCGCAAAATTTGCCAAGTTAAGTCGCGGCCGACCAAGAGCAGTTGAGGCTACTATAAGTCAGCTATCCCTACAGAGTAGGTATTTTCTATTTTTTTATAAGGTAGGGTTTCTTGCAGTCGGCTCCCGGACTAAGGGCGCGCGTCAGGTTTTCATAGGGAATGCCAATTCCAAAGACTGACTGAAATGTGCATTGTTCTGCCAATAATTAACCTTATCTTAATCTGACGCGCTCGAGTAATTTAAAGAATCATTTTTTTACTAAGTAGTTTGACGGGGTGCCCTAGGCAACCCCCCCCCCCCCACACATGAAGTGCTCATAGCCAATGGGGGTACTCTAGAGGGTATAAGTTATCCCCCGTATATTAATCTGCCGCGCTCGAGTAACTTCACAAATCCCTTCTTGGGCTCCCCTACTATTGAAAACGCTAGGGATGGCACTGCACATATTTTAACATGCACATATTTGATTGAGATTTGCTAGACTGTTATCTATTGTATAATATACTCTATGAAATTATACATACGTACCTATACACTTATACCCCTGGTCTATTAGATGTAAACATCACAACTCACTTATTTTTATGTATATATTTTAAGTAAGTAGGTATACGGACATAAAAGAGGTTTTGTTCTGTTTTAGAACTGTGTCATTTATAAGTCAATAATAATTAATGTCGTACCTATATTATTATATTCGTTTAGTTTTTATTCAGTTAACATCCGTTATCAACAATCATCATCAATAACACAGACACACACATCAGTTCTTGTAACAAAACGTTTTATACCTTGTGCAAGTATTTTAAATAAGCAACAATTTTTTGAATTAGCATCCTCTTTGGCTGTCGGTGGCTGATTGGCGCTAAGCCCATGCCATGCACCGCGGCAAAAAAGAAATGTTGTGTAAATAAACAACGGACATTATTTTGTGTAAATGCGTAATACCAAGTGGCGGTGGGAACTTTGCGGCTCTACGGACGGGGCTAAGCGAGCGCTTATCGAAGTCGGCTTCATTGAGGTTTGTGGTTCATAAATTGTTGTTTAGTTTTAATGCTGCATAAAAACGAATAACCACGGCCTTAGTGACAGTCACTATATATCGAAGGTTTTATTGAACATACCTAATACCAATATATCGCGCAACAACCCTATGACTTATTTTCAATGAATCAGCAACACTGATAACGGTGTGTGGTTCTTAATGAAGGCTACATTTAAAACGATTTTAGCAATTCATTGATAGATTTGTTTATTCCTCAATATCGGTTTCTTACGGCAAAGCATTCCTAAGAATACCTAACCAAATGTGATAGTGAATAAATATTTAAAATACGCATGCTCTACAAAAGGTTTAGATCACGTAGACAACAGGTGCTGTTATCGAACTCTTACACTTCAATTTAGCGATTTCGAAACATATGTAATGATAATTTATATAAAATTCTGAGAACAAAGAGCACTTGCACAATAAACATAGTTCATTATTACAAACAGCTTTGACAACTTTGACGTTATCAGCACGTATGATCTTACCATAGAAGAGCTTGAGCAATGCTTTTAGGATCGGAACTCTATCGACATTATACACCCGCTATCACATGTATACTATCTCGCAACCATACGAAATAATATATCTTTAAATACGAAACAAAGAAATTATTTTGTTCATTTATACTTCCGGATCCCATTCAGAAAGTAGTCAAGATGGGGGGACAAATCCTCTGGTCCTCCCTCGGGATCTTCCTCTTGACCGCGAGTTACGTCCACGCTTGTGATGAAAAGGGATTGTGCTTGGTAAATCATCAAGTCAAATCAATGAAGTAGTTTAAATATGTTGGCAACGAAGTTAGATATCAAAATTAACCATTTAATAGTTTAAACGGTGCACAGTAGGTAATTGCACATTAATTGTCAATACTTACTTTTTCAGATTGAGGTTCTCAAGAGCTTGAAGGAGTGTAAAAAAGCAGCTTTAGCTTCGTATGTATTTTTTCCAGTATTCTTTTTAATTTATGTATTTTGTTTGCAATGTATCCCTAATCAATACTATGTATTCCCTACTTACAGGTTATTGAAACCACTGAAAAGTAAGAAACTTGTTGGTAAGTATGAAATGGCAGTTCTTACAAATTACAGTTCTTCTTCTTCTTTTTTAAAAATATGGCTTCTGTCCCACTTTAACGGTAGGACAATTTCGCCAGTGTCGAAGTAAGCTCTCTTGGGAGCGACGTTGTACGGTGATTGTAGTTTCTGCAACTTGATAGAAAAATTCCAGAAACCACGTGGAAACAACTTGCGCATTAAAAAATGTCAGACACGAGAGCAATATAGAATTTTGTGATCACTGTTAATTAAGTTTAATCGCCGCATAAAACACTATCAAAATTATACTTCAACTAGCCAAAGAAACAGAAATACCAAAATTAGATACTGTCTACATCCGCCATGTTCGAATGCTACAAATCGAATCAAATTACAGTTGTATTGTTTAATAATTTAGTCTTTGACAGGCCTGTGTATGATGTTCGCAGATGACAAGTGCTTTGACGAGCCGCCGACCATCCTACTGGTGCAGACGGGAGCGCCGCCGGCGTGCGCGCCGCTCTCGTTCGCCGCGCCGCCACCGCCGTGCCTCCCGCCGCCGCCGCCGCTGCCAATCATCCTGCCCGCGCCGCCACCCTGCTTCCTGCCAGAACCGGCACTGCCCCCTCTCTTGCTACCCCCTCTCTTGCTGCCCCCTCCTTGTCCGCCACCGAAGCTGACCCTGCCCCCGCTACCGCCTTGTCCACCGCCATGCTTTATATCTGCGCCACCCCCACCCCAACCACCGCAGTTATTATATTCAGCCCCTCCACCTCCACCTCAACAATTCCTGTGTCAGGCGCCGCCTCCCCCACAGTTAGTGTTGCAAGCACCACCGCCGCCGCCGTGCTTGCCCCCGCCGTTTGTGCTGCCGCAGCCCCAGTCGGCACCAGTGTCCCTTCCGGCACCCCCTTGCCCTCGGTTACCAGCGTACGTGTCGCCGCCACCGGCGTCGTACTACCAGGCGCGGCAGCCGGCCTACTACCCGGCGCCGGCGCCCGCGCCGCAGCCGGCCTACTACCCAGCACCGGCGCCCTCGCCGCCCTGCGGCTGCGCGCCTGCACCACAACCCGTCTCTGTCAAGAGCTACATCGTGCAGCCGCCGATCCCTTGTTCCCTAGAACCTAAGCCGTTACCGTGCAAATGCAAATGCAAATATGTGTAAATTCAGTGAAATACAATAGGATTAGTCATTATTTATTGCAATAAACACAATTTTCATAACTTTACAGTGATTTGCGGTTCTTGTTCTTGACTTAATACCTATTAGATTATTCAGCTCGCGATTGTTATTTAGATGCTGGTTACGACGGCAGTGGACGCCTACTCGCTTATCGTTCCATTCATTATGCATGTTTACCTTTTCAGTACACTTCTATGCACTGCACCAATACTGATTTGACAAATTTTCAAACTTAAACTTAGTAACAGGATATTAACATTAACCATCATTAAGTATGTTATATTAAAAACCTTGTTTCACTGTGGTTAAATTATATGTTGTAGTAGTTGCCCGCAACGTCGTCTACGTCCCGCGGGAACTTTTCGTAGAATTAAAATATACTAAGTTAATCTACAATAGAGAAATATTTCTCTAGGCAGATGTGATGATTCTATTAGTGAATGAATTTTTAGTGTTGTTTTTGTAGTTTCTAAGCTTATCCTCTATGTACAAAAACACTAAGCTTAGGTACCTCTTTATTACATCAGTAAGTATGCCAACATAGATAGCATAGATATCATAAATACCTAAGTAGATTAGTATAGACATAAGTAATAGAAGCAATACAAAGATACAACCAGAGTGCTACAAAGAAAATAATGATTAAAAGTTAAGTAGAAGTAGGTAATAATAAAACCGGCCAAGTACGAGTCGGACTCGCGCACGAAAGGTTCCGTACCATTATCTATAAAAACAGCAAAAAAATTACGTTTGTTGTAATCCGGAGCCCCCTTAAATATTTGTTTCATTTTAATTTAATGATTTAGTTTTAAAGTGAATATATTTATAACTAAATATTCTGTGAATATTTCAAGCGTCTACCTGATGCCGTTATCAATATCGAGCAAAAACGAGTAAATAATTACGTTTGTTGTATGGGAGCCCCCTTAAATATTTATTTTAATCTGTTTTTTAGTATTTCTTGTTATAGCGGCAACCGAAATACTTACATCATCTGTGAAAATTTCAACTGTCTAGTCACGGTCCTGAGATAGAGTCTGGTGACAGACGGACAGACGGACGGACGGACCGCGAAGCCTCAGTAATAGGGTCCCGTTTTGACCCTTTGGTTACGGAACTCTAAAAAGTGGGTATTTGCTATGCACTTGTCAATCGTTACCTACACATGATTAGCCGGTTCTCCAGATGTGCAAGCTTAGTCGGTTTAGTTTTGTTCTCAATGCGTCTAAAAACTTCCTTTTTTACTTCAACATAATTAAAATTAACCAAACAACTGGCGACCAGATGGCCTAGTGGTTAGAGAACCTGACTACGAAGCTTGAGGTCCCGGGTTCGATTCCCGTGTCGGGGCAGATATTTGTATCAAAAATACGAATGTTTGTGCTCGGGTCTTAGGCGTTTAACACGTTGGTTGCGAAACCATGTCTTTTCCGCACGGTACGCGTCTTACCGCCTGTGCGGGCGCTAAAATCGTGTTAGTAAGTAGGTAACGCACGGTCTGAATGTACGTAAAAATCAGCGCCGCAGCCAAACTGTTAATATGTATTTAAGTATATATCTATATCTATACTAATATATAAAGCTGAAGAGTTTGTTTGTTTGTTTGTTTGTTTGAACGCGCTAATCTCAGGAACTGCTGCTCCGATTTGAAAAATTATTTCTGTGTTAGATAGCCCATTTATCGAGGAAGGCTATAGGCTATATATTATCACGCTAACACCAATAGGAGCGGAGCGGAGCGGAAGAATGTGTCAAAATCGGGGGTTTTTGAAGTAAAACTTATATAGGCGCTAATCTCAGGAACTACTGCTCCGATTTGAAAAATCTTTCAGTGTTAGATAGCCCATTTATCGAGGAAGGCTATAGGCTATATATCATCACGCTAACACTAATAGGAGCGGAGCGGAGCGGAAGAATGTTTCCAAATCGGGGGTTTTGGAAGTAAAACTTCTATATCTCGGGATCTGCTGCTCCGATTTGAAAAATTCTTTCAGTGTTAGATAGCCCACTTAGATAGGGCGGGTTGGGAGCGGGTGGGGGGGCGAGTTGGGAGCGGGTTGGGGGCGGTTTGACAGCGGGTTGGGAGCGGGTGGGGGGGCGAGTTGGGAGCGGGTTAGAAGCGGGTTGGGAGCAGGTTGGGGGCGGGTTGAGAGCGAGTTGGGGGCGGGTTGGGGGTGGGTTAGGAGCGGGTTGGGGGCGGGTTGAGAGCGAGTTGGGGGCGGGTTGAGGGCGGGTTGGGGGTGAGTTAGGAGCGGGCTGGGGGCGGGGTGAGAGCGAGTTGGGAGCGGGTTGGGGGCGGGTTGGGAGCGGGTTGGGGCGGGTTGGGAGCGGGTTGAGGGCGAGTTGGGAGCGGGTTGGGGGCGGGTTGAGAGCGGGTTGGGGGCGGGTTGGGAGCGGGTGGGGGGCGAGCAATAATTGATGAAAAAGCAAATTGGATAAAAAAAATAAGTTGCCCAAATTACTAATTCCACGCGGACGGAGTCGCGGGCAAAAGCTAGTCTATCTATATAAGTATGTTTATCCGTTGTCTAGTACCCATAACACAAGCTTTGCTTAGCTTACTTTGGGACTAGGTCAATTGGTGTGAATTTTCCCGTGATATCTATTATCTATACTAATATATAAAGCTGAAGAGTTTGTTTGTTTGTTTGTTTGAACGCGCTAATCTCAGGAACTACTGCTCCGATTTGAAAAATTCTTTCAGTGTTAGATAGCCCATTTATCGAGAAAGGCTATAGGCTATATATCATCACGCTAACTCCAATAGGAGCGGAGCAGAGCGGAAGAATGTTTCAAAATCGGGGGTTTTTCAAGTAAAACTTCTATAGGCGCTAATCTCAGGAACTACTACTCCGATTTGAGAAATTCTTTCAGTGTTAATACCAGGGGGGGGATGAGGGGGGGTGGGCGTATTAAAGGGGGATGAAAATTTCATTGATTTTGCCGTAGGATGCACCGTTTTCAAGATATTTGACAAAAACACTAAGGGGGTATTGGGGTGGGGGGTTGACGGGGGGGGGGAGAGGGGGGGATTAAAGGGGGGATGAAAATTTCATTGATTTTGCCGTAGGATGCACCGTTTTCAAGATATTTGACAAAAAAAAGCTTGAAGTAAAACTTGAAGTAAAACTTCTATAGGGCACGCTTGACTTGGGATGGGACGAACGCGGGTGTGCGGGGGTGCTGTGTGGGAGGGCGTGCAGGGGGTGCGGAGGGGTGCGAGGGGGGTTCGGGGTTGCTGTGCGGGGGGAGTGCGGGAGGGAGCGGGTTGGAGGGTGCGGGGGGTTGCGGGGGGGGGGTAATTTTTTTATTATCGAGGAACTAAGGAGAGCCATAATTGATGAAAAAGCAAATTGGATAAAAAAAATAAGCTGCCCAAATTACTAATTCCACGCGGACGGAGTCGCGGGCAAAAGCTAGTTTATTTATATTAACTGGCAACATTTGTGTGACTTGAGGACAGAATTTATATTTCAGTGACTTAAGTATTCTGATGAATAAGGGTATCATATATCATGTATCATTACTATTAAGTATTTCAAGGTTGTGCTTAGGTATGCCTCGTACTCTACACACTAGGCACAAACATTTCGACGGCGCAGCCATGTTCATACCGGCTGTGGCGGCGTTTTTCAAGTATAAAGTTGTATACAGCGTCATCATTTTAATATGTGGAAACAAATTTGGTAAGATAACTTAGTTACTCATAGTTTTGTGCTGAGCACCATAGCTCGCGGTCTTGCATCACATTGGTCACGAAGTAGCGAACTAAACTCATAGGGCCTCATGTAATATTTTGAAACCGAATAAAAAAGTACGTGTATACGTTCATTTTTTTATATACAATATAGGCTTGCGTTTGACTACAATCACGTTTGATGGAAAGCGAAGATGAGGCCTACGATGGAGCACGCTTGCCTAGTAAATGCTCATTCACCCTAGACTTGAAAGCGGCCAAATTGTAGTATTCAGGGAACATAGTCGCAGGCAGGGAATTCCACTCCTTAGCTGTGCAGTTGGTGAAGGAAGAGCGAAAACGCTTTTTTCGGATACTTCGAGTTCAGTAAATAAATCCACATATTTAATGTAATATGTATGAATGACCTGACAACGTCTTATTTAAATTACAAATGGATTGCGAGGTATAAACATGTAATCACTTTTAAGATGTTGTAAAATTAGAGCGTATACAATTATGCGTGTGTAATGTATAATTCTTCATGAATCCTAGAACAAATCCACGTAGTGCGGCAGCTGTCACGACATGGGCTGAGCGCCCGCGTATCTTGCGACCCGGCTGTGCTGGACCAAATGCAATCTCGCTTACAAGGGGTATTGTACGTAGCGCAACCCAATCACACAATCTTTGACCAGGTTGGTGACTAAAATGTCTTAGTAGGTATATTTTAATATCATACAAATAGATTATAGACATTAAAAATAAAAGCGGAATAGTATAGTCGACCAAGAAACTCCTTTGCCACCCTAAAGTTCAATGTCAGTTGTATGACTTAAGACATCAAAGGCTATTTTCACTAACAAGTCAATGTGACAATCAGACTTATTGTTTTTATTCTGATGTAGGAACTGTCACAAAAAATGGTAAACCACTTACTTGGTCGACTATACATACCGACGCTTGAAAGAAAACATTGACTAAGCGGCATTTTGGACCAAATAGAGTTTGAACTCTAAATTTAAATACAGAGTGTAAATTCAATATATTTAACGCAAAATGACGTTTAGTCGATATCTCCTTTTAAGCGTCGATAGAAAAGCGTCGGTTAAATAGTAAAACTTACTAAAGGTTATGTATATTTTAGTGGTTATATACAATACAAAAATTCCAACAAACAAAAGCTCATTCGGTGAAGAAAATTCCTTTCAGTTGATTAATGTCCTCTTAATTATTAGATAACTGGAACAAAGGAGAAGTTATTTCTACAAATTAATGCACTCAGGGCTGGGGCGGCTGCCGAGCAGGCTCAGATAAACAAGCGCCGCAAATATTCAGCTTTAACAAACTATCACGAGTTTGCGGCGCTTGCTTTTGAGACAATGGGACCATGGTCGGAAGACACCAAACTTTTCATTAAATATTTGTCTTCACGCCTGATTTTGGCCTCAGGTGACCCCAGGACTGGTCCTTGCCTCTCACAAAGATTAAATAGGAATAGCAGTTCAGAGATGTAACGCAGCCAGTCAAGTGTCTTGGGGTCTTGTGGCGGAAAATTTGGACGATATTTGTTACTTTGTAGTTTTAGTTCAATTTATACTTATTTAAAACTAAATAAGTTTTCTAATTATATTTATACTTTTTTACTATGTATCGAATATGTGTAAATAAACAGAGAAGTAACTTTTATTTGCATATCCCTGTGTTTTTATTAGGCAGTAGGTAATCTCTGAAACTACTGTTCGATTGTGAAAAATATTCTATTAATTGAGTTATGTAAAATTACACCCTCTCCAAAAAACCAATACTCCTGTTGATCCCGGAAAGAACAAAGTTCCTGGAGATGCAGATGAAGTTAAGTAGCGGACAACAGTTATTGATAAATATATACGGTGTAGGTACTCTGGTAGCTGACAAGCTGTTATAAATATCGAAATATAACTCCGCATTATCCAGGGAATTGCAGTTGGTCTATGCTTGCTTCCGCACCTAGGTCGTAGTGACATTCACATATATTCAAAACTAACGTGCTAAATGAAATCAATAATTTAATAGGTTAAGCAAGATCATTTTGCAATTTGGAACAAGTGGCTTATAGTTAGTGAAGACATACCTGACAAGCTAAACAGAATAAGGTATGATGCCGATATTGCGCTGCTGAATCACCTTCAGACTGACGCTGGTGATTTGATCGGTAAGAAATTATTTAATTAGGTATTAATATTAAGTAACCTACCTATTGACGTGTTTAAATATGCCGATTGTTTCCCCCAAATATACTCTTGTCATATTATACTAGCTTGTGCCCAAAGCTTTGCTGTCGTGGGAAACTTAAAATAGGCGAGCCTATCACGTTTGAAATTGTAGAAAACCCTTCATACTTAGTGCATATCTATGATCCTCAGGATTACGTCTGCTGAATTTAAAATCTCTACGCGACCACGTATATAGCTCAAAAGCCATATACCTAAATATAAAATAAAAATAAATGGCATATATACACCGTGAAATTTTAGTGTTTGTTTTCCCGAAACGAGGTGATTTAGTTTCGATTGTACAATCGATTTATAATTACTATTTTGACTAGAGTCAAAAATCCAATTGTGAAAAACGAAAGTCGAAAATGACCGCAAACCAATAGTAACGCTTCGTTGGTACAAGTAGCGTACGATAGTACGATAGGTTCGGTACCAACGAAGCGTTACTATTGGTTTGCAGTCAATTTCGACTTTCGTTTTTCACAATTGGATTTTTGACTCTAGTCAAAATAGTAATTATAAATCGATTGTACAATCGAAACTAAATCACCTCGTTTCGGGAAAACAACCACTAAAATTTCACGGTGTATATATATATATACTTTTTTATACATTTGTATTACCATTCTTTATTTTCCTTTATTTATAAATTGTACATACTTTAGATTATTACTACTTCTGTATTTTGTTCAATAAAAACCTTAATAAAGTTATATATATATATATATATATATTTAGTTGTGTGGTCATAAAACAAATATAACTTATAAATAAATAAATAAATAAATATCATGGGACAATTCACACCAATTGACTTAGTCCCAAAGTAAGCTAATCATAGCTTGTGTTATGGGTACTAGGCAACGGATAAACATACTTATACAGATAGATATATACTTAAATACATATTAAACACCCAAGACCCGAGAACAAACATTCGTATTTTTTGATACAAATATCTGCCCCGACACGGGAATCGAACCCGGGACCTCAAGCTTCGTAGTCAGGTTCTCTAACCACTAGGCCATCTGGTCGTCTATAAACCAAAGAAATTCATCAAATATCATGACTTAATAATTCTGTAGTGTAGGTAACATTACGGTCACTGTATTTTTGGGTCAGCACTCAGTATTACTACTAGGTACTAATTGGCAGTTATTATGTCTACAGTCATAAGAACTCTTACCAGTTAGAAGGAATACTGTTATATGTATGTAAGTATAATTAAAAAGTTTAACAGAGAGTGCAGGTGGGCCATGTAAGCCGTAATAGCCTAGTGGTTTGACCTATGGCCCCTCAAGAAGAGAGTTGTGGATTCAAGCTCGGGCTCAGACCTCTGAGGTATTCCAAATTTATGTGCAGAATTACATTTGAAGTTCACCATGAGCTTTGGGGTGAAGGAGACATCGTGAGAAAACCTGAAAAGAAAGTGTGGACCAACGAAGAAATGCGATGGTGTGTGTGAAGCATCTAATCCGCACTGAACACGCGAGGAAACTACGGTTCAAGTCCTCTCATTTTGAGAGGCAAACACAACGTCTGTAGCAATTCCCGCAGCCGTGTCCTTCGAGGATGTGTACGCGCGCCCGCGCGGCGGCGCGTCGCGGCACGCCTGGGCGACGTGGGCGCCGGCCGCGGGCTTCCAGCTGCGCCGCGAACGAGACCGAATCCTGCGCCGTCTCGACCTGAAGCGCTATCCAATGAGGATTGCTACTCCGGTACTTGTCTATCCATCCAAACTTAAGAGTTACACTCTTATGTGTGGAGAATCTTCCACTCATCTACCAATAAGCCATATCCTTGACCTCCTGATACGACCGGTTTTTGTCCTTATTTGACCATGTAGCTGTTCCTAGAGCGACCTCTTCCTCTCTTCACCTCTATTTTTCCTTATAAAATGGTCTTAAAGAAGCTGTCGTGTTGTATCAAATGTCCAATCATTTTCCCGCGTACTTGTAGGGACACTGTTTTTTCTATACAGCACAAGAAGGAAAACGAGCCAGTGTTCTGGCCCAGATGGTACCTATAAGTATAAGTGATCACACAAACGTCGTTTTTTCTTAACATCGCATTTAGCTACTTACCTAACATTACCTAACATACCCATGCGAAAAAATCTTATACATTTTATGTTCCCATTTTATTTCAATAATGTGACAGTTACGAATTAAGTGTCGTTTAACTTCTTTTTAACCGACTTCAAAAAAGGAGGAGTAGTTATTTTTTTAATGTGTGTTACCTCAAAACTCCGTCATTTATGAACCGATTTGGAAAATTTTTTCGTTGTTTGAAAGTATATACTAGGTACAAGGTTGGTCCCGTTGTTACTAGAATCCAGTTCTGATGATGGGATCCATGAGGAATTGAAGGAACTCCTCAAAATAGCGATTTTACTATTTTCGGTGACAAGTCAAGCATTTACATTCAGAAAGTATCATTTGGTAAACTGAATCCGATGAAGAAAACCGTAGATGACCAACGGAACTCCTCAATGGGTCAAACCTTGCAAGTTGAATTTGATTTACTTTCCGGTTTCTAATTGAGTTGAAATTTTGCATGCATGTGACAATGTAATATTATTGTAACATGTGTGCTGGAAGGTTCCAGAATCCAGGCTATTAATACAACTTAGCTTGTGGGTTTATGAGCTTTTTAGACTGTTAGCCTTGTAGGCGTCAAAAAAAAACGAGGCGAGCCTTTAAAAGAAGCTCAGAAGCTTGAGTCTTTTGGGACACTAGTGAGACGTAAATATCGTTGTAGATCGGGCACTACGACGAGGCTGAATACGGCGGCAGTTTCTTACAGTACGTTCTTGACAACTCGACGCCGGGACGCGACTCCATTATCCGATGCGGCTACGGGGCCTCAGCACTCATCTTAGAGGCACTTAATGCTGAGTAAGAGTACCAACAGAACTTATATGTTTGTTTCTACTCCTTCAACCACTATTCGTCTATCGTAAAACTTCTAGCAGGAGGCACTAGTGAATCTTAAATACATTTATTTAGTTACGTTTCCCGAATAACTAATGTAGACCTTCCTCTGGCTTCTTAGGGCCACTATTGCACGGTCCAGGGTTAATAAATTAAATCGTTAACCCTGGGTTAGGGATCACAATTCCATACATTTTGACACAAGGTGAATTAGCAGTTAACTCGCGGTTATTTTTGTATTTAACTATGGTCCGCACTAGCCAACTTTAGAGTTTCTACTTCTATTGGTTTGATAATACATACCTTTTAAGTACCTACAAAAAAAACATGACTAATATTGCAAAAATCTCGAACTGAAAAAAAATAACAACACCCAACAACCTAAGTACGTACCTATTCGTTGCCGGGGGGAGGAAATAGATTATAATGTAATTTGAAGATCAAGTGTAAAAATATGGGTGCATACCACTTGCTCATAAATATGTCCCATAGCTTCTTAAGTATTTCGTTGAATTACGCTTCTTCTGAGTAATTGTCGCTATTCTACTCTATTAACAATGCTGATGATGATCTGATCTGATGTACTTCGTACATCCTTACAGAGAAACCATAGTGGAAGTACAGCAGTGGAGCACAGTAGTGGGCAACGGCACGAGCATGGTGACAAAGTTGGCTAGCAGCACTTCAGAGCTGAGCGGATCTACTCTGCGTATGAACACCGATCGAATCGAGCACCTGGATTACGTTATGCCCATATGGCCTTTCGTGTAAGTTCCGAGTCGGCAGATTGCTTAGTGGCGAGAACCGAACGAACTGAAAAAACTTTTACTTTTAATTATAAACGGCCCAATGCTTTGATAAAACGAGTTGATACGCCCGTAAATAAAACCAATAGCTATTCCTGTTTGTAGAGGTTTTTATTAGTAAAAAAACGGAACCCTATTATAAAGTGCCCTATTTCCACAAAAATAGTTTTCAGGTATTAATAAGAAGCGACGTGAACATCATCGTTTGCACCATTAGCCTGTAAGATGTCCCACTACTGGGCAAAGGCCTCCTCTTTTTATTTTCACCCGTCTCTATCCTTCGGGGTTTACAATACCGAAGTACGAAAGACCGAATGTATTAAAACATTGAATGGGTCAAAAGACCGACACGATTTTTTTCTGAAACCGTTAACTTTTTAAGAATCTTACAAAACTAACCTAACCTAATAGGTTCTGTATGATGCCGTTTTAATAAATTCTGAGAAGTTTACGGTTTCAGAAAAAAATCGTAACGGTCTTTTGACCCATTCGATATTTTAATACATTCGGTCTTTCGTATTTCGGTTTTGTAATACATACCCATCCTTCGCAAAATCCTGCCAAAATGGGTCAAAATGGACCAAGTCATCCCGCCAACTCCATTTCGGCCTGCCCCTGTTCCGTTGCCCGTCGCTTGGAACCCAATCGGTGCCAATTTTTGCCCAGCCATTCGGATGCATTCGGCAGACATATCCCGCCTTGCCCACTTGAGTTTTTGAGGTTTGACGGTATTTGTCCCGCATTGACAATCTGAGTTCTGGAGCGTTTCTGATTCTAGCAGCATTCTCATAAGCAAATTTTGGGCTTAGAATTTTGGACAAGTTAGCTATGAAGTATCTTTTTTTTGTACTTATTTTTTCAACTTCATTTTTTTTTATTACTTTTACGGTCATCCCGTGAAATCATACATTTCGTACTAAATACAAACTGAAATATAGATGCACAGAAAAAACCCCAGAAAAAAGACCAATGCTGGGAATCGAACCCAGGTCCTCAGCATTCCGTGCCGCGTGCCATACCCCTACACCACCACTGGTCTAGAGATTAGACACGAATCTTTCCTATACATCATACATTTCAATCTGCTAAATCATCACCTTATGCAGTGACAAACGCACATCTATGTTACACCCTCATCGAGAGATTTTAACACTCCTTCCAAAAAAAGATACTTCATAGCTAACTTGTTTAAAGTTGCACAGTAGCGCCATCTCTTGTCCAGGTGAGCGGTTAGTTCCGAAGGAGTGTTAAAATCTCTCGATGAGGGTGTAACATAGATGTGCGTTTGTCACTGCATAAGGTGATGATTTAGCAGATTGAAATGTATGATGTATAGGAAAGATTCGTGTCTAATCTCTAGACCAGTGGTGGTGTAGGGGTATGGCACGCGGCACGGAATGCTGAGGACCTGGGTTCGATTCCCAGCATTGGTCTTTTTTCTGGGGTTTTTTCTGTGCATCTATATTTCAGTTTGTATTTAGTACGAAATGTTAGAATTTTGGGTCTCGGTTAAAGACCAAGTCAGGTTTGTTCGTTGCACCATATCATATAAAAAAATCGTGACAAACCATTTCAATGTTCTCATAATACAGAGTTGGCTTCACATATTTATCGGAGCGAGAGAGCAGCAGTAACATGTTCGTGATGCCGTTCTCACGGGGCGTGTGGTTCGCGTGCGCGGCGCTCGGGCTCTTGCTGGCGCTGGTACAACGTGCGACGGCCAAGGCGCCCGTCGAGCGAGACGGCGCCTTCATTGCCGTCGTCGCCACCTGGCTGCAGCAAGGTCAGAGTAGGACCAATCGATTGAGGTTTAGCAAAAACTCATACCACCTGTAGTTGGAGGATGAAAAGAAAGCCCCTGTCGATGTCGATCTCTTTAACCTTATTCCTCAAATTTGAAAAACGCGATTACGTAGAATCAATAATCGATCAGCCCTCTTTGGAACAGTTTATAGTGATTTTAGTGAGTACAGTTCTCCGCGCCTTTCTACACCAGACCTTTTATGGGTCATTCAAATTGGCAAGGCTGATGCAGGCTTATTGAACCAGTTACCCGGTTGGGGTAAGATTATACCGCCATTGATCAGCCGTCGCAGACTTACCCGTAGCCAAGCAGGGAACGCAGCCGCACTGATATCCGGCGCTTGCAGGTGAGGTTAACATGAAAGCCGGTAAAGACATTGTAAATAAACCTTACCCAAAATAGTAAAACACTGAGGCCCAGGGGCTTGTTACATTCCCCAAATATGCGATATATGTATTATTAATGTGCAGATGCTAGTGCCGTGCCGGATGGCGCGTCGGGGCGGCTGTCGTTCTTGATGCTGTCAATGTTTTCGATGCTGGTGTACGCTTACTACTCGTCAGCAATCGTGTCAGCGCTGATGGCTACTGGCGGAGGCGGACCCACCTCGCTGCGAGAACTAGCAGATTCACGCTATGCTCTAGCTTCGGAAGACTACAATTGGATCCGATACCTCATGTTCGACGTAAGTTCTACTTAAAGAATGCAATCGCGGTACACCAACATCCCGTAAATCGTCAACGTCGACTTATAGCAATCCTTTAAAACGTGTCGTGCAGTGTCGTTTCCGCCAGCTACCTTTTGCAAATCGTAACTCCACCACAACTTTAGCGGCACTAAAGTTGAGCGATATCAAGCAGGATGAGGATATAGGTATATTGTCGAATTGCATGTGGTACCAGAACGTGAACACTTCCAGAAAAACTTAATGTGTTCTTTAAAACCACTTGCACAGCCAAAGCGCTCCCATATGAGCTCTGATTCTGATAAAAAAAAACAACAGTGTACCTACCAGGTGGAGTAAAAACAATTAACTCGAAATTCTTACCTCAAAACTGAGAATTTTAGTTTTGGTACTGGGTACTTGGCATATAAAAGATTCCAAGAAATTGAGAACTTCCTTCATTTTTGAAGTCGGCTATGTATGTATGTGTGCCTAATTTCCGTCCCTTGTTTATTATAATCACTGCATGAGCGCTTACCAACAGGTAGAGACAAACTGGGAAGACCTCGAGTATCTGAAGCGAAAGAAGATGACGTCTAACTTCTACCAGAGCACGGAGCGCGGCATGCAGCTCGTTCTAGAAGGGAACACGGCTTTCCATGCCGAGTATAACCACGTATACCCCTTAATGAATACATTCAGCGACGAACAGATCTGCAAGCTGCAATATGTGCACACAGTGCCCGAGGTATTTCAAATAAATAAGAATGCTATACGGAAAATAATCGCTACATAACTCGATTTTATAAGTGGATAGAAAACCCCAGGAAACACTTTCAAAATCATTAATTCAAGTACTACCTAATATAGTTCATCTGTGATTCAAGTAAAGTACCATAAAATACCTGCTCAGAACTCCATAAGGAATGAATTTACTTTCTTAGCACCAACGGAACTTTAAGTTTTTAATCTGGGGGCACGTTTGTCCAAGCGCTTCGTCGTAATAACCGGGTTCGGTTAAAAATATTTAACCCTCATAACTTGAGTTTGATTAGACCAGATAAACAAATTTCTCAGGATATAATGCCAATTAGTAGACTGATTAAAAACATAAAATTTTATTGCATAGTTCTTATACTTTAAATTTTATTGATATCTAAAAAGCCCTGATTTCGTCGCTGACACACTGATCATCAAAATTGTTATGGTACCTCCTGAAGACCTATAAAACTGAAATTTTAAATGTAAGCTAGCATAAGTACAAAAACAACAAAAAAATAATATAAAACTCGGAACTTCTGAAAAAAAAATTGTCTTAAGTAGCTTACAAAAATAAGTGAAATCCACCAAAAACATTTTCTTATTGTGCGTCTGTATTTAGGTATGTTCAGAGATATCTCCACAAAGAGGTGTGATTTGGAAAGTATTTTTGTTTGTTTTAGATCATGTCATGGGTGACCACAACGAAACGCGGCCAATGGACAGACGTTCTCCGGTCCGCCGGTTGCTGGATCCACGAGACAGGGCTGGCAAATCACCTGTTGTCCAGCCGGCGGACGAAACCCCCTCCCTGTCGAGCGGCGTTGATCGCCGAGTCCGTCAAGTACGGTGACGTGGCACCCCTCATTCTATTGACAACTGTCGGGTTCACAGCATCTGTGGTTTTGCTCTTTGTGGAGAGAGTTTTAGCGAGGTGGAAGGCTTTGAGCAATACAAAGTCAACTAGTCACAACGAGAGTGGACTAATGGTAGAGGAAAATATTGATTAATTAAATCTTGGCACTTTCGAATAACATTATCAAAAACTACATATGTTAGTGATAATCACATTACACTACGAGTCGAGTAGGCATTTTATTTATATTATAGCGCTGCATAACATAATTAATCTGGTAAGTATGTAAATATTGTACCAGTTTTTTGCGTTCCACGCACAAATAAATATTAACATTGAACCACCATTTTTAATTTATTCACACGCAACAACAAATTCTCTTACCTGCTTCGCTGTTGCCCCATTTGGAAATTCCCCCATTTGATCATACCTATTGACAGTCTCATGAAAACCCAAATTGAAAACATTTTGAACATTCATCTCAGCGAGCAGGCATGGACCCAAGCCGCTTTACCGATAAGGAACGGCGGCTTGGGAACCCGCAAAATTTCAAGTGTAGCTTTGCCGGCATTCCTGTCTTCGATCCACAGCACGCTAGATCTCGCAGGTAGAATACTTAAAGCCCCAGCGGGCATTAACTGCGAGATTGCATGCTTGAACGAGGCCACGAACGCCTGGCTAGCTGGACCGAGCCCAAATCTCCCATCCAAACCAAATAGGCAAAGGGCCTGGGATACAATAGCCTCCGTCGCCACCTTACAGACTTTAACAGAACCATCAACAGGCAGGGATCGAGCCAGACTGTTAGCTGTGGCCAAGCCAGAATCTGGTTACTGGCTCCATGCATACCCCTCGCCTAACACTGGAACTTTTATCGACCCAGACACTCTACGCATAGCTGCTGGTCTCCGGCTGGGAGTTGGGATCTGCGCAAGTCACAACTGTGTTTCTTGTGGGGCTCCAGTGGACCGACTCGGCCACCATGGCCTCTCCTCCTGCTTCTCGGGCGCCGGCCGCCTGTCCCGCCACGCCGCTCTCAACGACATTCTCAGAAGGGCGCTCGTTAGTGCCAACGTTCCCGCTGCTCTGGAGCCCCAGATTGTGCGGAGCGATGGCAAGCGCCCTGATGGAATGTCGTTGATACCCTGGAAGACTGGCCGTGCGCTGGTGTGGGACGCCACCTGTACAGACACCCTGGCGGCGTCCTACCTACCAGCAACTACCAAACGTGCGGGGGCGGCGGCGGACGCCCGGGAACGCCTCAAGGCCACAAAATATAGCTGTCTCGGCGCCCAATATCATTTTTTTCCTTTCGGCGTCGAGACTCTAGGTCTTTGGGGTAAGGGTGCACTGGAGTTACACAGGGAGCTCAGCAATAGGTTAAGAGAGGCAACAGGCAACCCTCGCGCCGGCAGCTTTCTCGCGCAAAGAATCGCAATCGCTGTTCAGCGCGGGAACGCTGCCTGCGTGATGGGCACCATGCCAAGAGGCCCACCTCTTTTTTTTTAATTAAGTTTAGTTTTAGTTATTTTAATTTAATAGTAGTTTTAGTCTTGTATTTACACCTGTATATGTTTTTTCTTTTAATTAAATGTTAATTATCGCAACAACAAAATAACGGCAATTATTATTAGACTCTGGCTAACGAAAGCTGGTCCCGAGATTTATTTCATACTTTTTAAATGGCAACCATTTAAGCAGGTTAGTTTGTGGGTGGTAGGTATGTGTATTTATAATTTAAAGTTAAATACTACAGGCTGGCCAACTTGGAGGTATACCACTTTTTTGGCGCCATTTTGTTTTGGCGGCAAATATGACAGTTGTTGCATGAAAATTACTTTGTGTAGATACAGCAAATTTGTTATGGAGCGTTTTACGACTGAACAGTTTGTTTAATTACTAAAGCGTTCTACTCAACCCAATCATGTATTGCGGAAACTCTAAGAAAATTGATTGAACGGTGACGTTGACTGGCCCCCAAGATTGCTTGATTTAACAGCTCCTGACTTTTTTCTCTGGGGCTATCTAAAGGGACGTCACACATCACATCTGCCATGCTGCTAGTGGTGGTGGTGGAGGTGGAGGATTTGTCTGACATTATTTTTCCATATTTAATTGCCTTTTATTAGACGACCAGATGGCCTAGTGGTTAGAGAACCTGACTACGAAGCTTGAGGTCCCGGGTTCGATTCCCGTGTCGGGGCAGATACAAATATGAAAAATATGAATGTTTGTTCTCGGGTATTTAAAGTATGTATTTATCTATATAAGTATGTTTATCCGTTGCTTAGTACCCATAACACAAGCTTTGTTAGCTTACTTTGGGACTAGGTCAATTGGTGTGCACTGTCCCCTGATATTTATATTTATATTTATTTATTTATTTAAAATTGCCGGCCCTAAATACTATATTAAACCAGAAATGCTTAATAATTTTTATATTTCATAGAATTAAATTTCAAAACTAAACTTAAATTGGCCACCCTGTAAAACGTAACTATATCGGATTATACCTATTTGAAATTTATCATGAGCTTTGCGGTAAAGGAAAACATCGTGAGGAAACCTCCACAAATATAAGAAGAAATTAAAACTAGAAACTACGTACGGCCTAGCCGCCGCCTAGTTGCCGCTGTTTTCTAGTATCAGCTTTCATTAGCCAGAGTGTATCATATTTTCTTCTATTTTAGGTCATTCAAATTCTATTTACTTACATTAAAAATATTGTAAAATACAGGGTGAATTCAAATTGGTGATACAAAATTAGTGTTTCGTACTCAGTTAATGTTGGACAATATAATGCACTAACTCATTTGTTTTAATTAGTCTTAAAAAATTTGGGGCGTCCATACATTGAGTTCGTGAATTCACCCTGTATATTGTATTGCCAGACAAGGATACCTACCTACAGTGCATCTGGTCTCCTAGGCTTTGCTCTTCAAACGTCCATCAGAATATGATAAAAGCAACATAGGAGGCGCGGCATATTACATTTAAGTTATTAAGTATTTTCCATCAATAGGTATTAATTGAAATTTCATGAAATCATGTTACAGCACGTACCCTTACCAAATCTCCACGATATTAAACCTTGTCTTATCACTATATCGATCCTACCATCGCCTTCTCGTATCTGCTGGCATCAGATCACGTCTATAACTTGATTGGTCAATAAATTATGTTTAAAAACAACGCGCACTTACCGATAGAACCAATTTGATTATTGAATCGGAAGAATAAACCATTACATGGTTATCTTAAGACGTAACTATGATTCTGTTACTCATCGGAATAAGTACTGCTACCATAGGACTGAGCCATGCGACAATTTGCCATAGTCTACAGCAATCACAGGTAATTTTCGTGTATACACATGTACCTAATGAATACCTACTTGAATACCAGAATAGTTAAGTGCTAATTTTTTCACTCTTGTTGTTTTTTTTTAGCTGGCGTCGCTCAACGAGCGAATGAATCAGATGATCAGTGCATTGTACGCCGCACGTAAGTCGAAACAAATGACTGCCACATTCAGCAAATATAAAGTTGCTTAGTGCGATACTAAATATTTACTTTTTTCCGTAGCGTTTTCGAAGAATAAGTCATCTGGAACTTCGTACCAAACTACAACACCGGCACCGCCTACGGAATACTCGACGTCAGTAGCGCAGTACGAACCGACGTACTACAATGCCTACCAAAACCAGCACAGTTCCACGCCAGCACCCCAAATGTACTACATGTCACAACAACAACCACAGGCGCCAACGACTATATCTATCTCACCGCCAGCCCCAGGTAGCCCACATACCGTCACCATCTCCTCCACCCGAGTAGCGAGTCCTTCTTGCTATCCCCAGTACGAAGAACAGGAGTATGCGTATCCTCCAGCACCTAAGTCTTATCCACCGCAATACTACGAATTTTCCTATGCGCCGCTGTACCCTCCGCCCGCACCGTACCCCCCAGTGCCTCAGCAGTACATGCCGCCGATGGAATGTACTTGCCAGTGGCCGAGCGAGTACCCGGCGCCGCCGGCGCCCGCTTGCCCTTGCAGGCAAGCTAGTCCCCCGCCGCCGACGCAGCCCGACCGCGCTGGTCGCGGCTGCCCGGCGCCGTGCCAGCCGCCGCCCCCGTGTCCGCCGGCGCCCTACCCGCAGCCGCAGGGCTACCCGCCGCCCCCGTGCTCGCCGCCACCAGCCTACCCGCCGCCCCCGTCATACCCCCCTAGCCCAGCTTACGGACCCCCCGCTTATCCTTACAGCGGCCCGCAATACCCACCACCCCCTTCCTACACTAATCCGCACGATGTAATGCAAAGCCCGCTATACTGATAACAAACGGGCTTTATTTAAGTTATTGTTATTTATTATTAAAACTATAGTAAGATGCAGCGATAATTTATGTATTCGTAGTAGGTACTTATTACAAAGTTAAAACTATTAAACAATTTAATTTTGTGGTAATGAGGTCCACTTATTTATTTCTAGCTTACACTTAGATTATCGTGTCAATCGTCAAGTGTAAATCAAATACCTAAATAGATTTCTAATACATTGACGTCAATAAAAACTTTTTAACAAAAAATTAAATCGCCGAAAAAACTGAAAAGCAAAAAATAATACCTTTTTTGTTTGACCTTAATCTAGGTACCACTTTGAAGTCGGTGCCTCAGCACTTAGCCAGGAGGAGTGGACCTATAATCGTCTACCTGATTGGCTTCTATCACTCCTCCTGGCTCGTGCTGAGGCACCGACTTCAAACTGGTACCTAGATTAAGGTCAAACAAAAAAGGTATTATTTTTTGCTTTTCAGTTTTTTCGGCGGTTTAATTTTTTGTTAAAAAGTTTTTATTTTATACTTTTTATCCATCCTTGGGGTAATTTTTTTTCCAAATTTATAATACCAACTTCAAGGTATACCCTATCTATCCAATAAAAAAGAATTATGAAAATCAGACTACTCTGTAAAAAGTTAGTCAATCATCCCCAGTTTTCCTACCCTTAGGGTAGGAATATTATTTCCAAATTTAAATGGGACCACCCTCGGGGTATACGCTTTCCAATAAAAAAATAATCATCAAAATCGGACTACGCTGTAAAAAGTTATGCGTGATCATACATAAAAAAAAAATATATATATATATATATATATATACATACACGTCGAATTGAGAACCTCCTCCTTTTGTTTTCGTCGGTTGAAAAGAATAAATTTGTATATTTTAAAAAGCTAATGACTAGGTGAATGACCACAATCTAGTAATGAATTACGAAAGAACAAAAAAATGAATGACTTACTATTTGAACCTTAAAATCCATTAGGTGTAAATAAATCTTAGTAACATTTAAAATTAGACGTGTTTGATGAATTTATGATTCTCGGACTGTAAGTAGGTAGGTACCCATCTAATTTGGAAGAAATACATTAAAAATCCACAGACTTACATGCTGAACTTGTAATTTATAGTAAGTAGGTATAGCTACGCCCAAGCGCAAGCACAAAAAATATCCGGGTCCTGCTCAGAATCAAAATCAGAATCAAAATAATTTACTGTATAACTGTGTCATTTAGTAAATAATATTACCGATACCTACTAAGAGCTACAAGCCCCATTTCCAAGCACATAGTATACTACTGACCAAGGATCGGGAAAAAAAATCGGGAAAATAATTCGATGGCCCAGACGAATAAACGTACATACAAAGGCCTTTACACGAAAATTTTTTTTGCTTGTTATGGTTTTATATACTTACCCTAAGGCACGTTGAAATTTTTTTCAAGCCAATCCGATTTACCGATTATGAAAAAACCGGTTGTCTGTAAAGTCGGTTTACGGACGATAGTTTAACGTGACAAGACAACGTAAAAACAAAAATGAAACCAGGCGGTCACCCATCCAATTACTGACCGCGCCCGACGTTGCTTAACCTCGGTGATCGGACGAGCACCGGTGTTTTGTCAAATATCTTGAAAACGGTGCATCCTACGGCAAAATCAATGAAATGTTCATCCCCCTTTGAGCCCCCACTCAATATTTTTTGACGTGACAACGTCTAATAAATCGATGAACGACGGCCGCCGGGTGCAAACACGAAAAAGGATGACGCAATGTACCGTTACATGTAACGTTACATGTACTTACAGAGCGGCGAGGACCAGTTGCAATAGAGCGGCGTAGGCCAGTTGCAATAAAGCGGCGAAGGCCAGTTGCAATATTACGTAATACAATCTTAGTTTAGTACTAGCGCTCGGGTAATTTTTATTGAATGTTTTGTTATGACGTTGTCACGTTAAACTATCGTCCGTAAACCGACTTTACAGACAACCGGTTTTTTGTGTATAAAAAGGTATCCTATGTCACCCGGAGCATAATAACGAATCTATTGATACCTTATTTATTAAAATCGGATGAGTAGTCTCGACGCTACGGTGGAACATACATAACCACAAACATACATAGACTGCTAAAATCGTTACACTTCCTTTTGGCTTTTCCGTAGTCGTGTAAAAATTACGTTTGTCCCGTAAGCACTATGGTTACTTTACGTGAAACGATCATGAAAGTACCTACACAACACACTATATATTTAAAAATTTATTTGAATTGCCACCATCATACCTCAAAATTAATTCACATGGAACTACATGTTAAATTACTACCAAAATAAAACTTATACAAAAGATTTTAAAAAATAGCAGCTGAGCCCGCGACTTTGTCCGCGTGCAATTCGATCTATTTCAGTCTGTCACAAAACACAATATTACTCTGTTTTCTTTTCGTTTGTCGTTCGTCATATTTTCGGGTTCCGTTCCACAAATCATGATCATCTTATGTAAATAGGTACTTAGGTAGGTAGGAAATAAAAACTACCGAGTGACGTAAAACAAAAAGAAACTTTAGTATGAAGCGAAATGTTTACATGTATGACGTTCGTATTGCATATTAATAAGTAACCGAAGAAAACATTATAATATATTAAAAGTAACGACTAGATAGTAGGGAGTCAATGGGTTAGAGTTCAAGTCGTATCGTGTGCATACATAACATACATAAATTACTATAGCTACCTTTTAGGTAATATTTATGATAGATGAATATTACCTAAAAGGTAGCTATAGTTTTAAATTTATATGAACGTAGGAAATGATCATATTAGATATCCAGTTACATGTACATTACTGGAAATAAATTAAAAAATCAGCTGTAGAAGCAGTTTTTTACTTTAAACTCAATTTAAACCAAAAACAACTACCTATTTATTTTTCCACTAAATTTACTATTATTGATAAAAGGAAACAATGAATACAGGGTTATTTGTAATTCACTGACATCCTCTTAACCCTGAATTCCTATCACTCAAACAAATGTTTTTTGTTTTACGACTTTTTAAAATGAAGCACTTTTTTTCCCATACAAATACACAGAGTATCTTAAAAATAAGAGGTAATCTCAAATTTTCAAAACGTTATTACACCAAAAATATTAAGTTATGACAAAAGCCGTAAAACAAAAAACATTTGTTTAAGTGGTAGGAGTATAGGGTTAAAAGGATGCTAGTGAATTACAAATAACCCTGTATAGGGTGGGGCTCCGAAGCGATTCGAGAAAATCGACTAATAATATGTCCGTCAGCTAAAAGCCCCATGACCACCACATCACCACGCAATTGTTTAAGTTCATGGGCATTATCCTTAGATTTTCGTAGAACACGGGATACGGCGGTCGAAACGCTTCAGAGCGCCTTCAGAGTGCTTAGTATAAGTTTTACTTCACCAAAATACTTCTCGATCGCTTTTACGTAAAAATTTCAATTCTATGGAAACATGGATACGCGGCCGCGGAGGCGCTGTCCATGTTTCCCTAGTAATTGATTTTTTTACGTAAACGCTATCGAGAAGTATTTTGGTGAGGTAAAACTTATACTAAGCGTACTGTATGCTTAGTATAAGTTTTACTTCACCAAATACTTCTCGATCACGTTTACGTAAAAAAAATATTTTCTATGGAAAAATGGACGCGCGCGCGAGGAGGCGCTGTCCATGTTTCCATAGTAATTGTTTTTTCACCTCACTAGCTCGGAAAGCCCTTTTTGTTTGTTTGACATCTATTGAGAAAATCGCTTTTTATCCACAAGTGAAGAAAGAGTTTTGACATTTGAAGGCAGCTTAAGTGATATTTGACAGCTAACAAAACGTAAAACGTTAAAAGTGCTGAATTTTTAACATCACAATTAATGAATTGCATCGAGTAAAAAACACTAAATACAGTCTTACAACTTTATTTTAATTCATAAATATCAGCATTCAACATTAACCTTCATTCTTGTTGTAAAAACGGATAAAATGTTCTGACAGTCCAAGTGAGTCGATGTGCGAACAAAACGCATCCGAAATAATAAAAAAAAACTTAAGTCAAAACGGTATACAATTTAACAGTAATACAGTTTGCTCGTATCTCAAAATCGATAATCTGGCTAATTGAACTTTACTCGATGTGCAATAAAGTTCAGTTTGGTTTATTCATTGATTGGAGATACGAGTTTTTTCAAAGTAGTGACGATATGTCGGTATTGGAATAGTTCCATAAAGACTGGATTTGCTTAGGCTATTTTGCATTATTTTTGATTTTACCAATATTTCTATAAGTACTTCAAAATTATTGTATTGACAAAGAGGTAAATAAATAATAATTGATAGTACAAACCCTTTTTCTTATTTTCCTCGCTGTAGTGAGGTGAAAAGTTTTGTGTTATACACGGGTGAAAAGTTATTTTACGTCTCGTGTGTTGAAGCACTCGCTATCGAAAGAATTCTATTTTTGAACCACTCGCTTCGCTCGTGGTCAATCATAGAATCCTTTCGATAGCTCGTGTTTCAAAATGAACACTCGCAGTTAAAATACAACTTTCCCCCCTTGTATAACAAATAACTTTTTTTTACGTAAACGCGATCGAGAAGTATTTAGTGAAGTAAAACTTATACTAAGCATACAGTACCTCTACCATGAGTTTACACTAGTTTACAGTGACCGTACTCGCTAGCGACGGCGTAAATGATTTCTATGGAGAATTGTACTTCCGTAAGTGACCGCTAGAGGCGCTGTACAATTCTCCATACAAATAATTTACGCCGTCGCTAGCGAGTACGGTCACGTAAACTAGTGTAAACTCATGGTAGAGGTACAGTATGCTTAGTATAAGTTTTCCTTTACTTCAATATTTCTTGATCGCGTTTACGTAAAAATTTCAATTGTATGGAAACATAGACGCGCGCGCGCGGAGGCGCTGTCCATGTTTCCATAGTAATTGAATTTTTTACGTAAACGCGATCGAGAAGTATTTTGGTGAAGTAAAACTTATACTAAGCGTACTACACTTAGTATAAAGTTTTACTTCACCAAATACTTCTCGATCGCGTTTACGTAAAATAATTAATTACTATGGAAACATGGACAGCGCCTCCGCGCGCGCGCGTCCATGTTTCCATAGAATTGAAATTTTTACATAAACGCGATCGAGAAGTATTTGGTGAAGTAAAACTTTATTAAGCATACAGTATGCTTAGTATAAGTTTTTACTTCACCAAATACTTCTCGATCGCGTTTACGTAAAAAATTCAATTACTAGGGAAACATGGACAGCGTCTCCGCGCGCGCACTTCCATGTTTCCATAGAATTGAAATTTTTACGTAAACGCGATCGAGAAGTATTGAAGTGAAGGAAAACTTATACTAAGCGTACTGGCTTGACTTCACACCAGCGGTGAATTGGAGACAATTCGTGTTGCGTCGCTCCGTATCGAAACTGCAGCCTCGACTGCACAAAACAGACGATGAAGAAAGTCTTCGAGTACATCCGCGAAGGAGCACGGGGTCTTACAGGGTTCATCGACCCGCTCGAGTGTAATAACAGCGTCTTTAGACTCCAAGTGCGTGCTAAGCACCAGTAGATGTTCCTGTGCTCCGAGTTTCTGAACGATGTGGTGTTCTGCCGTTTTAGGGTAGCGACAATAATCCATAAATAGCATCTTTTGTTATTTGAATTTTACGGCTAATTGGTTGTAATGCTGTATTTTTATTGATAGATAAATAAATTAATTAATTTATCTGTCCAAATATTTAATTTAAATTTCAAAATCACCTCCCCTGCCCTCGTTTGATTAAGAAAAATAGCTCCTACGTAATAAAATTGACCGGAAAACTACTAGGTATGTAAGCATAAAAATGAAGTAGGTACTTACAGCGAAAGAAACTGAATCATCAGGGAGCGAAACTTTGGTGCGGATGGCGTCATTATGACGTGAATCACATAATGGACGTTTTTAAAACAAAATTGCAATCCTCCAATGATTCTTAATAATTGAGTGGTATCCCAGCCTATATACGTCCCACTGCAGGGCACAGGCCTCCAATCAGAATAAGAGGACTGGGCCGTAGTTCCCACGCGGGCCCAGTGCGGATTGGGAACTTCACATACACCATTTAATTTCTTCTCAGCTGTATGCAGGTTTCCTCACGATGTTTTCCACATAAAAAGATAATTTCGCACATAAATTCCGAAAAACTCAGAGGTGCGAGCCCGGACTCGAACCCACGACCCTCTGCTCGAGAGACCATAGGTCAAACCACTAGGTTACCACGGCTTCTTAGGCCACCTCGGCTTCTTTACTTAATTTATAATTAAGTTCTTAAAGTAATGTAAGTATAGGTACCTACGTAATTTTGAGTCGGTGGTAAACAATCTATCCTTCGCCGGAAAACGCCGAGCGTTCACGAGCGAGCGTTAATGTCAGCGAGAGAGCAACCCGAACGGGCACACACGTGACACGTGAAACTTGATAGCTAGATAACAAAAGGGTCATACATATTTTTGAATTGAAACTTCTAATGCGACTTCCAACAAGCGTTGCGTTAAATGCGTTGCGTTAAATACGCATCGCAACGCAACGCAAGTTGACGTTTACGAGACGTTCGCATTGTATATAATTATACTAACGGATGTTAAAAACTTCGTCAGTGCGATCCAGAACAATTGCGTGGTTTAGTATGAAAATTTGGTTGATCGTAGAATAAAGTATTTAAAACGTATTTAGTAAAAAAAAGTATTGAATATCTTTGAGAATTACGAAAAATCAAGAAAAATTATTGAAAATAACGTGCGCGCGAGGAGCAACGCCATCTAGCGACAAGTTATATAACTTGTTTCGCTAGCGCTGTAGTTGGTTGCTTGCTAGCCGCTTCTTTGCTTTGGGTTATTGCAATAAGGTTCATATTGATGTAATTTATTGAATCAGGCGTTACTTTGCGGAGGTCCATATTAATGAACTAAAACAATTACTTTGCTCACCCGCGACCTTACAATAGTTACGTTTATGCAAGAAATGTGCGTTCATGCAGTTCCTCCACCTCCACACTGTACGAACACACACAAATCACATAAACCCAACCATCACCACCACCAAGCTACACTGACGCGTTTCGAACTCAACCAGAGCTCATCTTCAGAGTTACCACAACCGTATGCTATGCTACCAAACGTTAAACTCGTTTAGTTTAACGTTTAGTTTAACGTTTGGTAGCATAGCATACGGTTGTGGTAACTCTGAAGATGAGCTCTGGTTGAGTTCGAAACGCGTCAGTGTAGCTTGGTGGTGGTGATGGTTGGGTTTATGTGATTTGTGTGTGTTCGTACAGTGTGGAGGTGGAGGAACTGCATGAACGCACATTTCTTGCATAAACGTAACTATTGTAAGGTCGCGGGTGAGCAAAGTAATTGTTTTAGTTCATTCATATTGATGTATAAGTGCCTTTTTCATTTCCACATTACGAAGTTTCACTTCTTCCGCGCGGAGGAACTGCACGCACTATCTTTTTTGTCTTTGTCTCTCCTGTGGATTTATAGCTAATATTTCTTAGACATTTTATTTACATCAGCGTGTGGGATGCCAGGCCAACTTTTGGCCCATTTCGGCCTTTAGCGGTGAAACTTATAACACCCCTTTTTTTCGCGTCGGGGCTTCAAAAATACAACTTACCTACTAAAGCAGGGGGGTTGCAGTTCTGTACAAGCGTTGTATTGAGAATCTGAGACTGCTGAACCGATGCTAAATAAGTCGCTACTTACTTGATAAGTAGTTACCCTATCCTTGATTACCTAACATTCTAAGTATGTTACTGTTATCCAAAGAAAGTGCAGTTGCCTCTAAACGTAAACGTAACAGCTAGCTATAATTTTATACCTGAAAATTTTAAATTTAAAAGTTCCTGCGGTAAATCGAAATAAATGTACCTAACCATTGTCCACATCAAAGTGTTAGTAACGGCAGCGTTGACACTTCTGTTGCATTGAAACATGGTCATTCCTACGAACTCGGCGCTGACGCAGTAGCGAGCAAAAACTTGTCAAGTAGGCACATAAACTTTACTCGTTGTGAGAGAAATTGTATCCATAATATAACGCACAAACCTTACGTGTAAAAGTAGGATACAATTCCGCTCTCGTCGGTCAGCTTTAACACTTAGTACGTATAGTAAGTATACCTCGTATATTATTATATAAGTATACCTACCTGGTCTGCAGTTCTTACACGGCAACTGATCTGATTTAAAGTGACTTGAAATTGATATCGATATCTCACGTTCATAATCGTGTTCTCACAATCATAATGCATGCAGCATTGGCTAATATAGGTAGGTATACGTGTAGCAACACTTGTAATCCTACCTCGTATGTAATTCCATAGGTATAAAATACAACACTCTATATAGTCATAAAATGTTGTGGCGTCTCCAAAATAATGCAAAATAATTCGAATGGACAATTTTGCATTTTAACAAGATAGCACGACCATAGTTTAATTTAGCTTGTTACTTTCATGACATGACTAATTGCCGCTCTTTGAAAGTTATGGCACACAATAATTAATAGTACTAACGTGCAGAAGGATCACTCTCGAACAAAAGTCAACTTTAGGTATAAAAATTTGCCTACTCTTACGACCGTTAACTGCGTGCACGCGAAATTGAAACTTATCGTGTCAAACGAGCGTTGATATTCCGTTGGGCACCGCTGAGCCAAAACCAAGAGCACAGGGTTCCCACTCGCCGATATTTTGGTACATTGCGCCATACATTGTGTCACGTGAGTGTTACGTGATGACCTACATTTTATTGTAAGGCGCGACCGAAATTCTGCCGCTCACGACTCACAAAATTACGCTCGTCTGGCTTCACCTTATAAATCAAGAATGATACAGTGTGTATTAATTCAGTTAACTACCTTTAAATGCAACCGTATCTTTTATACGGATTATAAGATTATTTAGAAGTCATTGTTTACCAATTGAACCACGTCGCTCCCAACCGACTTCCCCGAAATTCTTAATCGCTTACATACGCCAACACGTGGGTTTGAATCCCACCGGCGCACCCGGAAAACTTTTTCGCTTTTAAATCTTAGATTCGGTGAGCAGACATAACTGCTAATAAAGATAAATAATATTTAAGTCATTGTTTGTTGCAAAAATCACAGAAAAAAAGATGCTTATTTAATTACGCGCGATGCGGCTAGCCGAAAGCCGAGCGACAACCTACTGCCAAACGCCTGCCCGGGAGGCGCGCCGGCCGAACATACCTAAACTGCGGAGTGAAACCCCCCTGGTTATGGGTCAACTAGACGGTGCGAGAAATATAGTGCAAATTTTACAATGCGGAGCTGCGCAGCAATGGATATTTAAGTAAATACGCAATCGATCATTGACAGCAATGTGCCACGACTCGTACATATATAAATGATATTTCTCGCGCTGTCTAAACGGCTCTTTATTGGTAACTAGCGACCCGCCCCGGCTTCGCACGGGTACAACTATATTATGCATGTATTATACTTGTAAACCTTCCTCTTGAATCACTGTATCTAATATATAAACACATAAATAGCATGGTTTGAATTTGGTTAGCATTTTCATTAATGTTTAAAATGAAAAAAGTTGTTGTAGTGACATAACTACAATAGTTGGACATATGCTACCGCGGAGTTTTTTGTAGACATTATGATGTTCTTCAATATTGTTGTACATTATTTTGTTCTATCGCTAATAGTTCCGGCAGCGCATTCGAACGAAAGACATTTTAAGACTCATTTTTCTACACCTTCGGTTACATTGTTCAAATTTTACCAAGGATCCCTAATTTTTTTCAAAATTAAATGTAGCCTATGTCAAATTGGAAGAATGTAGCATTCTATTGGTGAAAGAATTTTTTAAATCGGCCCAGTACTTTTTGAGCCTATTCATTACAAACATACAAACATAGGTACAAATCTTTCCTCTTTATAATATTAGTGTAGAAGTGCGATTAAATTTCAATTTCATAACTATGTTGATAGGTATACCAATGTCAATGCAATACACCCAATCAAAAAGCCTGATATAGGCCCTGCAACTAAACGGAACTGTTTCTCAATTATACGATAAACAATGCTTATATAACGAAGCCAGTTATAGGCGCACGTACCAATTTAAAATGGCTCCTTACTGCTTGATCCTGGCGTTACTAATACAGGTACCTAAACAGATAAATTTAAATTGACCTTGGCTAAAATCAAAAATCGTTGACTAGCATGTCTCGGCTCTGAATACAACTTTCTTCCATTCGGGGTTGAGACCTTAGGTCCGTGGGGCCCCAGCGCAAAAAATCTTTATAAAGACCTTTCAAAACGGCTTTGTGATACCACAGGGGACCGACGAGCTGGCAGCTTCCTCGCTCAACGTATCAATATTGCTATACAGCGAGTTAATGCTGCCAATATCTGAGGGTCCATGCCGCGGGGGGAACCATTTATTAATTTTATTTCGTTTTTATTTTAGTTAGTTTTATTTTATATTTTACAATTACTTTTATATTTGATTTTATATATAAATGAATATGCCCATCTTACGGTATTATTATTATTTTTCAGGGTTTATTAACGGAAGTGCACAGCAGCAAGTTCGATGACTGTGACTCGAGAGAATTTTTAAAACAAGTGCCCGAAATTGACGATGTGGTACAAAACGATTGGATTGATATGTTTATAGGTCAAACCAATGGCCTCTATCCGTCGACATCAGCAGCGTTGATGGCACACGCAACTAATCCCAATAAAACACCTGAAGAACAAGTTGAAGACATAAAAAACATGGCTCAGCAAATAACAAAATCAATTCAAAGTGAAATGACCAATTTGCTCTCTTATGCTATTGCTCACTGCGAGAAAGGAGAAGAAGGAGATAAACATACGAAACACAAGCGATCCGTAGAAACGCCTATGGATAGTAGCCAACTTGTAATGCGATTGCTCAAGCACATCAAAGCAAATAACGAATACCAAAATATCGCTATCGAAAAAATGATGACGGCCCAGGAAATTGCTGATAAATATGGAGTGAAATATACCCCTGACGAAGATTTATTGACTGATCTTGTCGATTATTCCTCTCAGCAAGCTGAACAACTGTCGTCTATATTAACTGCCGCTTATAACACGAATAACAAACAAGTTGAATTTGTTCCGCTGGCAGACATTAAGGAAGACAGGGAGAATGCGGCTGAGAACCGCACCTATTATATCTACGCCATGCACGTTCCTGAAGATGAAGTCCAATCCCAGTTAAATTCCTTACCATCTTATGAGTACATGCCTGAACAAGTACAATACATGTCCCCGGTTAGCCATGGGTACTCAGCGTCCACTTATCCGCAGCAAACCCATTACAAAGTTCCCGAAACTCAGATACAGACACCTCCAGCTCGTTACACGCCTGCCCCAGTCTGCCAAAGGCCACCTTTCTATGCTAACGAACGATACGAGCCAGCTTTTACCCCTGCTCAAGTATATCGTCCTCCATGCAGTCCTATGGAACCTGTTACTACAACAACAACTATAGTTCTGCCCGGCCAAGAAACCGCAGCACCTGAACCGGAATTAGTTGGACAAGTCTACGAAGAGACTGTTTCTAATAAAGTGTTCATCGAGAAGGGAGAGGAGCCCGGCTCGACTGACGTTAACCACGTGATGACTTACTCCGTCTCAGAGAAGTCTCACTTCAAAACCCCAGAGATAGAAAAGTTGCCGCAGCAAATGCAGTACTATTTCTTTTTGATGAATTAGACCGTCTTATACGTTTTTATATTCGCAATGTGGAACATTGTTGACATTTAAATGCTCATAACTTTTTTATCGGTATTTTGTGTTATATGCAAAAATAAATGATAAATCCCATATTCACTTATGATACATTTAATAAATACAATACATTCTTTAATGAATACTTCCTTAAAAAACCTTTAATAGTAACTCCTTTGGCTATATTTGGTTTAGTAGTTGACTGGCTTGCACTCATCATTATTCATTTCGTAACAAAATGAATTAGAATACATTTTAATGTTTTACACGGAACTAAAGTACATATTTATTTGGTAACTTACATTATCGTTGCGATGAATACTTAACTTAGAAAATATTTCAATTACGACACTAGGGGCTGTTTCACCACCCATTGATTTATTTTTACTGACGGATAAATGTGATGCCGTCTCCGTCTATTCGAACAAAACAAACAGAGACGGCATCACATTTATCCGTCAAATAAAGATCAATGGATGGTGAAACAGGGGGTTAAGTTACAAAACTTACAACTACTTAGCTATCACAAAGAAAAAGGCACTAAGTACATATTATGTACACCGATGCAAGAAGAGTAAAATGGTTTAACGATCATATTAAACTCAGAAGGGGAGCCAAATAGGTATGTATAATATTTAGTAAGCACCTGTATTAAATTTTCTTATAAATTACTTCAATGTTTTTCCATCAATGGATTGGGTTAGGTACGTTTTTTTATCTAAATTAGTTAGTTGCGAACGAGCATGTAGCTCACGTAAACTTCAATTATTTCATTGTTTTTAACTTTTAATAACGGTGTTATACCAGTTTTCCTTTCATGCATAGGAACATTATTTTCTATGTGCTAAAAGATATCTGACATCATGATATGTGACCTCTTTGGTAGTGTACAGACTCTCGAATGCTACAGACTAAAATGTAGAGTCTATATTTTTTACCATAAATAATGGTAGGCACTGAATGTTTAATATGATTTAGGTAGATATGTTAAAGTAGGTATATATAATAGTGCAATTTTTACGATTTGACCCTTGATCCATCCTTATGGATCATAACAATAAATTGTTTATGAAACTTTTAATAACATTTGCACTCTAGAATTAGTTGAACTTAATTTACATAAATTTACAAATTAAAATATCCCAGTTTTGACAATTTTTTTTGTATAATAGTAGGTACTTACTTATTCTAAGAATCAAATGTTCTAAGAATCAATTAAAAATAAATAATTAGGTTGACTGGTAGAAATCCCTTAAAAGGATAAGTTTTCCTTTGTACAGATATGTATCTCAACGGTCGTCAATAGTGTTTTGTTACTTTCTTATTTTTTTATACAAAAGTTTACATACATACATAAATAATCAATTAATATAAAAATTCTGCCTTGTTATGGGTCATACACATTTTTTGGGAATAAATACACACTGCAGTGTGACAAAGTATAACTCTATCTTATAACTATAGTAGCGAGTCCTGCGGCGCTGGCGCAGCTGGCGGCTACCTGTGCGCGTAGTAAGCACTGTAGGCGCCATTGTGGCCTGTGTGGGGCTGATACCTGAAAATATAAACATAATTATATTATAGTGAAAAACTACGGATAACTCTCCTCTATGATCGAGTTTAGCTAATAGACGTGATTTACCTATACGTATTTTTTCACTATGAGTGAGTCTCACGGTAGATTATTAATTTTATTCCTCATCCATAGTGATAGGTATTATAAATGCGAAAATGTGTCCGTCCGTCTATCAGTTACCTCTGCACGCTTAAACTGCTAAACCGATTTAAATGAAATTTGGTAGATAATGAAGTTTGAGACCCTGGGAAGGACCTGGGGTTTTCATCCCAAAGAAATGCAATTGTTCCCGTTGGATGACGGTTAACGAATTCTGTGCAGACGGTGTCGCGAGCAACAGCTAGTGTTCTATAACATTTGCCTTCACGAACAACAAAACTAACATGCCAATTATAAAAACTTTATTAAGTTTTATAAATATTTTTGTCAGTTTAGAATTCATCACGTGAAGTGAAGTAAATTTTGAATAATAATAGGATAGGGATGAACTGCTATTCAGGAACACCAAAAATCACTGGTTTGCGAGAGGTTTGGACTGAGATTGGGATGAGTCTTATTTATTTATTTATTTACTAAGCGATTAACGGGAAAATAAGGCTCATCTCAAGCTCAGCCCATTCCTATCCTCTCGCAAACGATTGAATTACCGCTCGCAAACCGTGTTGGGCCGTTCCTTAATTTAGCCCCAGGTCAATTTGCCCATCATTCTTTGAATTGTCCCTTTCAATACGTGTCCCTTTCATGCCACCTTTCCCCTATGTGTGTCGTGTTGTACAGTCAACGTCATAAATAAGTGATCACTTTTGTACCTTGTCGCTTTCAGTCAGTACATAATTTCGTATGGCTTTACAAACATGACGTTCAAGTGACAAGGTACAAATGTGACCATTTATTTATGACGTTGACCCTACGTGTGTTGTACTAACCGCACGGTGTGCGCGTGCGCGTAGAGCGGGCCGCAGGCGCTGGGCTCGGCGGCGTAGGGCTGCGTGAGCTGCGGGCAGGGCTCCGGCGCCGGCTCGCGCCGCCGCGGCGCGCCGCGCGGCTGGCTCTGCTCCGGCCCGCTGGAACACACCACGACACATCAAAAAACTAGCGACTCGCCCCGGCTTCGCACATATAAACCTTCCTCTTGAATCACTCAAAAAAAACCGCATCAAAATCCGTTGCGAAGTTTTAAAGATCTAAGCATACATAGGGGCAGTACCTCTACCATGAGTTAACACTAGTTTACGTGACCGTACTCGCTAGCGACGGCGTAAATTATTTGTATGGAGAATTGTACAGCGCCTCTAGCGGTCACTTACGGAAGTACAATTCTCCATACAAATCATTTACGCCGTCGCTAGCGAGTACGGTCACTGTGAACTAGTGTAAACTCATGGTAGAGGTACAGGCAGCGGGAAGCGACTATAACGGTTACCTATCAAAATTTAGATTTTTTTTTTTCCGATTATTTAAAACCCCGAATGCTTCATTTATCCGAATGCATTTTTTTCTGAAACTAAATATTTCAGGATTTTTATAAAACAACCCTAACTTAACCTAAAGGGTTCTACACGATGGTCCTGAAATAAATCCTGAAATGTTTACAGTTTCAGAAAAAAATGCTTTCGGACAAATGAAGTTTTCGGGATTCTAAACCTTCGGAAATAAAATTTTCTAAACATCGATAGGTTCCCGTTTTATACTATGTAGTATAGTGATAGTGATAACTAATCGATTGACACCTTATTCATTAAATCGATTGACACCTTATTTATTAAAATCGAATGAGTATTCTCAACGCTACGGTGGAACATCAGTAAATACAAATATAGACTGCTAAAATCATTACATTTCCTTTTGGCTTTGCCGTAGTCGTGTCAAAATCGGTCAAGTGCGAGTCGGACACACATTTTAGATAAATATTAAACATCGGTATCAACGTTCAAATTTTATGGTCGGTAGAAAAACAAATACAAACAAATACACTTAGTATTTTTAATCTTTGTTTTGTTTTTAATGTTATAAGGGTTAGAATAGCTAAAAGGCCATGCCAGGATAAGCTAAGTGAATCTGCCCCCAGCGAGTTTTGACTTTATAATTTTTTTTATTGATATGGCTTTCTATTAGTAACAAGTATTCAAAATTTCAGCCCTCCAAATTTATAGTTTTTTGTAAAAAATCTTTCATTATTTTTTTTTCCAGTCAGCCGATTTTGACGTTCGTCGCGTATATTGTGCATAGAGTAAAGACAATTATATGACATCTACATACAAAATATAGAATCCTTCAGCCGCCCAGTAGGCGGGGTCCTATTACGCGTTAATCGCTATTTTGACAGCGAGCGACAAATGGCATTCATACGCCACGCTTCGAGATACGACATTATTAATCAACTTTACCAGGAAGCCAAAAAAATGAGCAACGTTTTTGTTTCACTTTACACATATGGCGATTCACTTTTTTCTGCTTTCGGATAAAATTAATGACTTGATTGTTTACGTTAGCTGAGGATTGTTTACACAGTTTTATATTTAAGCGGAATTAGGATTTGTTTATTCGAGGTAATATTTAGCGAATTGAGTGGCGATGACGTAATGATATTTTGACTCTAATTAGGTTGATTGATCATAAAGACAAGTATAGTCGACATGAAACTACTGTGTGAATACTGTAGCTGTCTAACTGAGTGAGTGAGACTGAGTGAGTGCGCGTTTGGCAGCCACCGTGGCGTGTTGCTCTGAGAAGAAGGGCTACGGAATAGCCCGAAACATGTCGAGTTAAACACATTTTAAGACGTGAGTAATCCGTATTTTTTATATGTTAAGCTTAAATCTAAAATTACGTAAATAATAAATATCATAAATTATAAAATATCACGGGACAATTCACACCAATTGACCTAGTCCCAAAGTAAGCTAGGTAAAGCTTGTGTTATGGGTACTAGGCAATGGATAAACATACTTATATAGATAGATACATACTTAAATACATATTAAACACCCAAGACCCGAGAACAAACATTCGTATTTTTCATACAAATATCTGCCCCGACACGGGAATCGAACCCAGGACCTCAAACTTCATAGTCAGGTTCTCTAACCACTAGGCCATCTGGTCGTCTAAACAACGTAACAATAAAATTAGTTAAGTTGAATAAAAAAAGATCAGCAATAATTATTTTAATGTGGAAATTCTGGGCTCGAGTGTTGCTGACGCTTCATAAGTACATAGGTACGGTCAAGTGTAAAAATAAGTATCGATTTAATCCTCCCATCGTTATATACCTACACCTTAATTCGACGACATAAGAGCTACCTATGGGACATATTTATGAGCAAGTTGTGTTCACCCATATTTTGACACAATCGACAAAAAGGTCGCCTTGACACCCTACAATGTCCATTTTGCTTCCAGTGGCTAGACATCAATCTGTCCGCTTAGGCGGGGTTAGACAACTTCAACGGCTGCAAGCCAATTTGTTTTGAAACTGGGCAGGTCTCGGTTTTGTTGACTGTACTTCTGTGTGTTCGATATAACTACTTTAAATTTGTGCTTGCTATTTCTGCGATTGGCTTCTAAGCTAACTAGATTTTAATAGTAAGTAGGTAGTAGACTTTCTTGTGCAAAAGCAATAATTGCTTTAAATGTGTCCTCCTGTCAGTGCACGAGCAGCAATACTTGCCAACGTGTATGCAAATCATGACGACCGGGTAGTCGAGGGGCTAGAGAACCTGAGTAGGTACATACAAAGCTTGGAGGACCCAGATTCGATCTCCGGTCGGGGGAGATATTATATATGAAAAATACGAATCTTTGTTCTCGAGTCTTAGATTTTTAATATGTATTTAGTTATCTATTTAAATATGATTTATTCGTTGTCTTTGGGGCTAGGTAGATTGGCGTGAATTCTCAAGATAAGTGATATACTTATTTAATTTATTTATGGTTGATACCTACACGCTCTATTGCCCTTTTGTCTATATAATTGTAATTTTATTTAATTACGCACACGTGACTCGCATTACCGTGACGGTATAGGTACGTTATATAATGTATATGTGTACGTACGTACCCCCTCGCTAAAAGTGGCAGGGAAAGTGCAGTATAAAGATAAACTCAACAGCAGCAACTCAGCGTAGCGGCAGTTACGCGCGCCGTAAACATTCACTGCGCGGGCGCTCAGGCGCTGTTGGGATTTTATTGTTTCTGCAGAGGCTATATTGTTTTGTTTGCAGCAATAAAACACAAATACTGCGGTAATCTACCCTGTTTATACATTTTACGAATATAATCATGATTGTTTTTGTTAAATAATTGTTATAGCACCGCATGTTGTTACTATAAATTGTTGTCATGTACTGCACGATCTGAATTAATTGTAAGTATTTTAATGTTCTCATTTAAGTGAATTTAAGTAATTCTTTTGAGAATAAAGTATATCTTTAACCCGAAATACCTACCTGTAAGTTTGTAGGTATATTAATTACGTACATAGTAGGTAGGTGGGTAGGCGAAATTCAGGGTTTCGACATGTTTTAAATCCTATTGTATTTCGTAAATTTATAGCTTATAATGTATAAAAAAAATATATATATATCAGGGGACAATCTTACACAAATCGACCTAATCCCAAACTAAGCAAAGTTTGTACTATGGGTACTAGACGACGATAAACATACTTATACAGGGTTATTTGTAATTCACTAGCATCCTTTTAACCCTAAACTCCTACCACTTAAACAAATGTTTTTTTGTTTGACGGCTTTTGTCATAACTTAATATTTTTGGTGTAATAACGTTTTGAAAATTTGAGTTTACCTCTTATTTTTACGATACTCTGTGTATTTGTATGGGAAAAAAAGTGCTTCATTTTAAAAAGTCGTAAAACAAAAAACATTTGTTTGAGTGATAGGAATTCATGGTTAAGAGGATGTCAGTGAATTAAAAATAACCCTGTATAGATAAATAAATACTTAAATACATAGAAAACATCCATAACTCAGGAACAAATATTCGTGCTCATCACACAAATAAATGCCCTTACCGGGATTCAAACCCAGGACCTCTTGCTTCGTAGGCAGGGTCACTATCAACTAGGCTAAATAACACGTTATAACAGAATATTTAGTTGTAATACAATTTATAAATTACGTACAAAAAATCAAAATATTCTGCATTTTTTCAACAACCCGATAATTGCCGAGTCACTTTATTTTATTTCATTTTATGCTTGATTTGCCGTGATACTTATCACTACTCAGAGTCTTTTAACATAATTATTTTAATAAGAAAGGAGTAGAATTCTTTTCCATCGTGAAACACGGCCATACTTATTTACGAAAAGAAAAAAGAAAATGTTTATCTAATCTTCTTCTTCGAATATATAAAAATCTCGTGTCACGGTGTTTGTTATCGAACTTCTCCGAAACGGCTTGACCGATTTTTTTCTATATATGGTAGGTCTGAGAATATGTCGTAGGCTATTTTTTATACCACTGTAAAAAAGACGGAGTTGCAGGCAACAGCTAGTATTAGTATAATAATAAATCTTACATTGTCTTTGTACTTAATGTAGAAACTTTGAGGAAATATAGTACGTATTTATTTATTAGCATGCCAACAGTGCATGAAACGAAACATTTAAAATTAATATAAATTATAAGTTACGGCCGCTACTCGACCAATAACAGCATGCGACAGCATTAACCATGTCCAGGAAAGCAGATACACTTACAAGTACAACTGTAAGACTATATTATATGCAATATAAATCAGATTTATTGAATGAATAAAAAAGAAATACTAATTATTTTGATAAGTGTACGACAGGTCTAGCATTTTTTGTCTAATTAAACGTATCGAGTCTTGAAAAATGACCTATTTGAATTTCCTCAGTGTGTGGTTTAAGTCATCGTGTTTTATGTCTTATAAACGAAGGTGCACGTTAGAAAATCATTTCGCATCAACACCAGGACCTCTACCATGAGTTTACACTAGTTTACGTGACCGTACTCGCTAGCGAGACGGCGTAAATTATTTGTATGGAGAATTGTACAGCGCCTCTAGCGGTCACTTACGGATGTACAATTCTCCATACAAATCATTTACGCCGTCGCTAGCGAGTACGGTCACTGTAAACTAGTGTAACTCATGGTAGAGGTACTAGTGTAAACTCATGGTAGAGGTACTGTGGTGTAGTGTAGTATAGTGCTACGAGTATAGGTAAAACTATGCATCGTATAAAATAGTATGCACACCAACTCATTATTTCCTTCACCTGACTGGCTCCCGCCCCGGTTTATGTACACGATAAATTGCGCCCGCGCACCAGATTGGACCGAAAGAGAAACAAGCATCGTTCGAGAAAATTTATAGATACTTACCTAATTATACGATTGCGTATATTTAGGTAGGAACACAGTAAAGTAGTTGTGATATTGTGTTGTATGTATGGTAATACTAAGTCGTAGGTACGTACCCAGTTTAATATTTTTCTATTCACATAAAATTTTATATACACGTGTAATCGACGTTATAATTTAAAATAAATCACTTACAGATTTAAATATTCATCAATGAAGCATCCTCTAATATTACATTTTATTTTGGCGGGAAAGGGAAACGCCGTGTCCGCCATTACTGTCGCTCGTAACTCTTTACTCTACGGCCGAGTCGTAAAAGTAAATTGTCACCGGCTGTTGAAAACCTCCTCCGTAGACGAACACTCGTAATAAAACATCTCATTCGTGTCTATGGCTTGATTCATGGCCAGTGTTTTGACATGGGGGATGTACCGAAAAATGTGCTTTCGTTTATTCGATCGTTAAAGTGATTTGAAAGTTTTATGAGCTCACCAGTCCTCGGGGTCGCAGTCTCGGAATCCCTTCGCAAACGGGTTGCTGGCTATTTTCAGTTGCGTTATCTGAAACAAATCGTCAAGCTGACGTTAACTAAACTTGTCAAAAAAATATATTAAAATAATAATAAATATAATAAATATCATGGGACAATTCACACCAATTGACCTAGTCCCAAAGTAAGCTTAGCAAAGCTTGTGTTATGGGTACTAAGCAACGGATAAACATACTTATATAGATAAATAAATACTTAAATACATAGAAAACATCCATAACTCAGGAGCAAATATTCGTGCTCATCACACAAATAAATGCCCTTACCGGGATTTGAACCCAGGACCTCTTGCTTCGTAGGCAGGGTCACTACCAACTAGGCTAAAAGCGGTCGTTATATATATTACCTGGGATCCAAATATGATTTAAGATGGCTATTAAATAAATTGGAAACACCGTATAATATCAGCTTTCTCTAAACTTTCCATACTTCCATACTATATAATTATTATAAATGCGAAAGTGTTTCTGTAGTTACCTCTTCACGCTTAAACCGCTGAACCGATTTAGATGACGTATGGAGATAATTTGAGACCCTGGGAAGGACATAGGATTCCATAGTTCCCGCGGGATAGCGATAAACGAATTATTTGCAGACGGAATCGCGGGCAGCAGCTAGTATTTTATACAGAACCATTGCTCATCCGCGCCTTTTTTGCTGATGTCATAATGAAACTATACTCTGTTTTAACACCCCTTTATGCCTTCATTCGTAAAACAATATACTTAAACACATTTTGCAACTCTATTTACACCCATTTCCAATGGTCAGATTAACTTGATAATCTGAGCTGGTTCATAGGTCCAGCTCCGCAGGAGTGAAGAGCCTCATTGGTCCGAAAATACACGCAAAACGTGGAAACTTTCCAATACTTATGTATGCACGTCTTTTTCGAACGATTCCCGCAAAGCTGTCAGTATGTGCATCCGTAAAATTTCCTATGCACCACACCGCAACCCGATTAGAACCCTGTACGCGGCATTATATGGTATACACGTAGATTTCTGGTCATCACAATAAGTTTAGTATTCAGCTAATCGTCATTCTACGACAGATCACGATGTCTAGGGTACGCTAACTCACCCGGTGGTTCTGGTAAGCAGTGACGGCAGTAAAGCCGGTCTCCGGGAACACGAAGGTCCGGTACGGCACGGTACCAGGCGTGCCCTGACCCTCACCAGGCAGATACACCACATGTAGCCGCGGCTGGTACCGGTGCATCGAGTTCAGGATTATCTGCAGAAAGAAAATTATACTTAAATCTTCTGTGCATATCAATGACTTTATTCTGACCAAATTCAGTCATATCCGCATCAATCTAAATGGCTCCAAAAGTCCTAAAGCCTCTTATTTTAATGACCTTACTAGCTGCTGCCCGCGACTCCGTCTGCAAAGAATTCGTTTATCGCTATCCCGTGGGAATTATGCAATTTTCCGTGATAAAAAGTACCCTATATGTTAATCAAGGTTATAAACTATCTGTGCGCCAAATTTCATCAGAATCCGTCAAACCGTTTAGACGTGAAGAGTAACAAACATACACACTCACAAACTTTCGCCTTTATAATATTAGTGTGATAGTGTGATACGAATACCTACACCAAAGTTTAACCTTCTGGTCTGTTCCTACCAAGACGCGACGAACACACACCACATTCATAGATTTTTAAATTATGACAACTCAGAATGCGACAGAACTATCAACGAAATTGTTATGTACTGAATTAAATATGGTAAGTATAGTAAATAAAATATGTTACTAAAAGTCTCCAGGGTTGCCAGGGTAACTTATTTAATGTACTTAAAATGGAAAAAAAACTGACTGGAAAAAGTCGTGTTTTAACCAGTGTTGCAGAACTATCGATAGTTTGACTATCGATCGTTGACCTCGCAAACTATTCAGGATATCGATATTACTATCGATAGTATCGCACATGTCAATACTATCGATACTATCGATAGTATCGATAGTGATTTATAGGCAATACTATTGATAGTGGCAATACTATCGATACTATCGATAGTTTTATGTCCAATACAATCGATAGTATTGCAGTAATGACCGAATACAATCGATACTATCGATAGTTTTGTACAATCGATAGTACGAAGCTATCGATAATATCGATAGTATCGATTCTTTTCGGTCATGATTGCCTAATTTTGCAACACTATCGATACTATCGATTGTATTGGACATAAAACAATCGATAGTATCGATAGTATTGCCATTAAATATAGTATTGCCTATAAATCACTATCGATACTATCGATAGTATTGACACGTGGTGGTACTATTAATAGACTATCGATACTATTGGTTTTGTCTTAACTATCGATAGTCTATCGATATTGGACTATCGATAGGCAACACTAGTTTTAACAGCACCCAACGGTGCCAGTATCTTCGGAACCACGGCTAAATGTGACAAATGTGGTTTTTGTTCGACTCACGTGTCCGTTGTCGTCGAGCTGGTTGTTAGTCAGCTTAAGTTTGTCGAAGGAGACGAGCTGGCGCATCCAGTGCGCGCCCGGCGCGGGCGAGTCCGGGTGCACGTGGATGCGCGGCGGCGACACCGGGTCCGCCTTGCCGGCTACCACCCAGCTGGAACTGAACATACAACACAAGAAACATGAAACCACCGTGAGACTCACTCATAGAGAAAATAAACGGATCACTCGCGTCTTAAAACGAGTTTAACTCGACATGTTCCGAGTGGAAGGGCTACGGATTAGCCCGAAACATGTCGAGTTAGTAATTAAGTTGTTAATTAAGTATAATATAAATATGTACAATACAATACAATACAATGACTCTTTATTGTACACCACACAGAAAACAATACATAAAAACAAGTACATGGAAAAATATACAAGGTAAGCAATAGGCGGCCTATGTATGTTAGTCTTTAAGGTATTTTTATATGGGCCTATGCACCTGAAATAAAATTATTCATTTCAATTCAAAACTCGTTTTAAGACGTGAGTGATCCGTTTATTTTCATTATAATAGAGTGTTCTGCGCAAAATTTGAAAATTACCCTACCTATACTGACCTGTGAAAAGCGTATCGGTATCTCTTATCGTCAAGCGGCACGAAGTCGACAAGCAGCAGATAGTCGGCGCTGGGCAGCAAGCCGGCCAGCCGGGCCTGCAGCGCCGGGAACATGCGCCGGCCCGCCTTGGTCACGATCATCTCCGTGCCGAGCTCGTGGAAGCTGCGCCACAGCGCCGCCAGCTCCAGGGCCGCGGAGCAGCGCGCCACCGCCGGGTGCAACGCCACGCCCGCGCCGCCCTGCCCGCAGAACTGTGCCCCATTACGACCCGCTCATAAAATACGTGAGACATTTAGGGGCTGATTCACCACCCATTGATTAATTTTAACTGACGGATAAATGTGATGCCGTCTCCGTCTATTCGAACAAAACAAACAGAGACGGCATCACATTTATCCGTCAAATGAATTTGATCAATGGATGGTGAAACAGGGGGTTAGACTGCTTGTCCCCTGGAGTGGAGCGAGGTAAAAATCCACTAATAGAATTGCGTAACAAGTTTTTGTTAAAACTCATTTTTAATTCAAGCTTTTTTGCTGCCAAAGTGCTAATCCACCTTCCAGCTCCATCATCAGATTAGCTCCATGCCATAAAAATAGTTTAACGTGACAACGTCATAACAAAACAATCAAAAAACAAAAATGTAACGCCCTAATACCGCCGCACCGTCCCCCCGCACCCCGCATTGTACATCCTGGCGTTCGCCGCTCTCTTGCAGCTTTTCGAACAGAGAATTCTGAAATTTTATGCTTGATGCCTCGAGACTCACCAGGCGCGGCGGCGGCTGTGGTAGCGGCGGCGCGCCGGCGCTGTGGTCGCGGCATGTGCTCTCGCTCAAAGCCTGCAGCGGCGAGTACGTGCTCCGTGGGCATACCGAGTTCTGATAACAATAAACACAGTGAATAGACTAAAATTACTAATCGCGTACCTTATCTGCTTTAAGGTATGATTCGAAAGGTAATCACAGAAAACCAAAAACTGCAAAGTGCAGACCGTAGCTAAACAAGCGACAATGGCGCCGCGGTCCAAATGTTTTTTTTTTTTATATACACTTAAATAGTGGGTCTTTGAGCAGTAGATCTCGCAAAATGGCTGTTTTTATTGCGTTTTCAACCACCATGGCTAAACCCTTTTGCAAAATTTCCAAAAACTAAGGTAAATCAACAAATAAATTCCATGTGTACCTACCTACCTAATTATCGAACCTGCTCAGTAAATTTCATGAGAACCGGTAGAGCGACTTGTAAAGGAGAACAGCCGGACATTCGTTGGACAAACGAAAGCATTTTCGCCCAAACTGAAACGGAGACGCTTCGCTCGTGCTTTGCGCTCGCTTGGTTGACAAAAGGAGAAAAAACAGCAAGGGGATCCCCTTATTAGTATTTAATAGAAAGAATTACGGTTGCGTTGCCGGCTCTTTGAGGAAAGAGTAGGCTTTGCAGTCTACTTTTGCCTTCGGAACGAGAACAAAGGTGACAGTAGGCGATCAACAACATCTCCACGCATCTTACTCCGGCTCTTAGTTAAGTATTATAACCATCTAATCTTGTAGCTTTGCCCTCGTAGAAAACTGAATTTCAAAAAATTTCTTCTTATTTAGTGCACCCCTGATTCTCAAGCGAAATTTCAAATCGTTAGCTACAGTGGTTTAGTTCAAGCTGTGGTTTGTCTGCCAGTCAGTCGATCAATCAGTCAGTAAGTCACATTACTCTTTTATAAATATAGATCAGTGGATACATACTTATCCAAAGTGGTTTATATTTGCATCGGTGTTCATTGTACAAGTCGGACGTGTGCCATTTTTCTCAGCATTTTTAAATTAAATCATTTTCGTAAATTCGTGATTGGCTGTGTGTTGAAGTTTTGAAATCCTGCTTACTCTTGCGGGGTTTAAATGGACTGGCTCCTCCCAGTGGGCGTAATTTGAGAGAGATAGCCGTGTTTCGGAGGGCTGCAGCTGCTGCGATAATCAGTGAGATTACATTTTTGTTTGTTGGTGTGATTTGAACCCGGTGTTGTGGAGCGCGGTGCGCGTCGCGGGCGCTGGTTACCGCTGAGCCAACATTGCACTCCAAGTGAGCGTCGAATCTAGCGAGCGCCTGCGCGGCGTCGTGCGGTGTGACTCATCACTCGAGGCGCGCTGCGCCTACGCCGCGGCGAGGCGACCGGTACGGTGACTCACACGAAGCATCTACCTGCGGCGGTCGATGCAACGGCTGCGCGCATCTCTCTATTATTATTGTATTCACTTAGTGCTTTCCGCGCATAATTAGCTTGTACTTAGTTTACTTAGTGCTTTCCGCGCTTAATTTGCTTGTAGGTAGGTAAATCAAGCTATAAATAATGAATTGCCTTGGATGTCTGATGCCCGTAGGGGCCACTGAATTGCTTGCATGTATTTATTGTAAAGGGAAATATCATCACAACTGTGTAAACATGACCAGTTCTTACTATATGGCCAACCTACAAGAACTCAAAAAAAGCTGGCAGTGCCCGTCATGTAGCAATGTAACATCTCGAAGAAGGGGCGCTGAGCACACCCCCGTTCGGGGCCTACACCAGCGGATATTAGACGAATCACAGACCGACGCGCCTGTCCTGCACCGGATCGACGTCACTGATCTAAATGTCACTAGGCTCGACCAAACTGCTTTGTTTCACGCAAATGATATGTCCTGCGACGAATCGTTATTACTTGAGACTGCAAATGCTGGTGAGGTATCGAGCGTGGTCGTCAATGAATGCAGTAAGATATTGACTTCATCATCAGAGGTCGATCATAAAAGTATTGCATACAGTGAGTTTGCTGCTCTCCTTGATGTAAAACTATCACAGATTACACAGACTATTAACAGTAATCTTAGGGCGGAGATTGAACAACTAAAATCTGAATTTTGTCGAGCGATTGAGTCAATGTCGACTCAAATTTCTACCTTACAGGGCGAAGTTTTCACCGTTAAAGAAAGGGTTGGTGCGCTGGAGAAGGAGAATGTTTCATTAAAGGCCCAAGTAGCCCAGCTAAAAAATGAAAGGGTGGAGACCAGCGACACCTCGGCTTTATGCGATGCGATTGCCTCGCTTCAGACTGAACTCAACGAGCGGGATCAACAGACTTTACTAAACGATGTTGAAATTTCTGGAATACCCGAGACCAAAGAAGAGTCAGTGGTTCACATTGTTATCAGTATTGGCCAGAAGTTGGGAGTGGTGATTGAGGATCGAGACATTGTGTTTGCTGTCAGAGTTGGGTCGTCGCGTAAGCCTGACGGTACCTCTGCTGATGAGGGCCAGGCGACTGCGCGCCCCCGCCCTATAGTTGTGCGATTGATGAGACGAGCTCTTCGCGACCAGTTAATAAAAAACCTACGAGTGCGGCGCGGAACTACCACTGCTGACCTGGGGCTGCCTGCGCACGTGCCGCGTAGATTGTACATAAATGAAAGATTGACGAAGATTAACCGCGTCATTCTTGGAAGGGCTCGTGAACTGGGAAAAAAGCATAATTGGGCGTATGTTTGGACCAGAGATGGTCGGATTTATTCGAGACAAGCTGAGAAGTCTAAAGTGCACTATGTCCGAACGGAAAAGGATTTGATTGGTGTTTTTGGCATGGTCCCTACGAATGAAGGCACTGTGTAGCGTTATTACTGTGTTTTGCTTGTTTACTTTGATTTTGAAAATTTTGTTCTACTATCTTACCTGTCAGAATTTGTTTAATGTATTAATTTATTGTTTTGTTAGCGTGTGTACCTACGATTGGAGCCATGCGATGTATTCTTTGTCAAATGTTTTATTCATACCTCGACTAGTGGACCGATTCAGACTTACTCATGAGCCTCAGCTGATTGGTAGTTGCGTCATTACTTTGGAAAATTCATCCGCCACATTTTACCTATATTGTTATATAACTCGCTGCTTCATAATTCGCTGCTTGCATTATTATCTCTTTTACACTTTTTACTATAAAACTTATTCCTATTACATATGTCTAGTGGAAAGGTAAGTAAGAAGTATTTTAAATTTGGGCTTTTTAATGCAGGATCTCTTTGTAATCCTCGAAAGCATGGCGAGTTTACTGTAGCGGCGGAACGTCATGGGGCTTGTATAATGGCTATCAATGAGACCTGGATAAAGGCTGGTGAGGGTGGCCGTGCACTGTCGCTACCCGGGTACAAACTTAAACACGTTCCTCGAAAGTTGGGCACGCGCAAGGGTGGTGGCGGAGTGGCTTTCTATATCAGGCAGGGTATCAGGGCTCAGGTCTGTGATTATCCTCCCGTTCCCGACGTTGAGCAATTATGGATTAAATTAAAAATTAATTCGTTGGTAGTTATCATCGGTACAGCCTACAGACCACCCTGGTTTAGCACCGAAGTTTTTTTAGATGCCCTGGATTCTACTCTATCTACTTTCTCTAAATATGACCATATAATTATCGGAGGTGATTTTAATATTAATCTTTTAGATGTTAATGATACAAAAACTAAACGCCTGCAACAATTTATTTTGTGTAATAACTTAAAAAATCATGTCAATAAGCCAACACATTTCACTGATCATAGTTCTACTCTTATTGATCTCATTATTACTGACGCTAAAGTTCATAGCGTTGAGATCGATCATGTAGCGGAACTTGGGGGGCATGCAATGGTTTTTGCAGAATTGCGTATAAAAAAGGTGAAACCAGTACCTAGAACGATGGTTTGCAGATCTCTTAAGAATATCGATAAAACTACTTTCACCTCTGACCTAAATCGAATTAACTGGAAGGATATACGTGATTTGAAGACAGTGGATGAAAAGGTTGCTTTATTTAATACTAGCCTTCTCAACCTTTTTGATGCGCATGCACCTGTGCGAAAGCTAATTGTAAAGGTTCACTCAAAACCATGGCTTACGAGCAATGTTCGTCACATGATGAATATTCGTAACAGATCGCACAATAAATATCGTAAAACCAAATCATCAGTGGATAAAGAGAAATACAAAATGCTGAAAAGCTTAGTTAACTCTAGTTTGTTTTACGAAAAAAAGGCATACTTTGAACACCATATCAACAATAGATTGAGCGATCCTAAAACGCTATGGAAAAATCTTAAACAGCATTTTGTAACCTTTAGGGAAAAACCGGATTCGCCACAACATTTCGATGATCCGGCAGCAATTAATTCGAATTTTCTTAACGTACCTGGTAGTAACACCGTTGAAGCTGATACTTTGAATTATTTTGCGCATCAGCTGCATAGCGCTTCCACTTTTCGATTGGCTACTGTAACTGAAAACGTGATCGCAAAACACCTGCTCAGTTTAAAATCAAACGCTAAAGGTTATGATGAGTTAAATTTTGACATGGTCTTAATGACTCTCCCTAGCACATTAACAATTATCACCGAGTTGATTAATTTTTCCATTCTCACCTCATCTATTCCATTGATATGGAAAATAGCTGTTGTCCGTCCGATACCCAAAATTTCAGAACCTGTTGAGATTAGAGACTTGAGACCCATCAGTATTTTGCCATATATGTCTAAAATATTGGAAAAAGTGGTCTATGATCAAGTTTCTACATATTTGGAAAAAAATAACATCTTGCCAGAGATGCAGTCGGGCTTCAGAAAGAAGCGAAGTACAACCACTGCTTTGCACGACGTTATTGACGAGGTTCTCACTGCCCAGAATATCGGTCACAGCACTATTATGGTTCTCTTGGACTTTTCTCGAGCTTTTGACTGCATCAATATTGATCTCCTTCTATCTAAATTGCACTACTATGGTTTCGATAATGCGACTATTCAGTGGTTTAGTAGTTACTTTGAGGATAAATCTCAATTGGTGAGAATTTCTGGTGCTGATGGAAATAATATTTCATCTGACTCCTCTCCCCTGACCAGGGGAGTGCCACAGGGCTCGATACTTGGACCGCTCCTGTTTATATTATATAGTGCGGACATTGTTCAGCGCATTAAGCACTGTAAATATCACCTCTACGCGGATGACCTTCAGATATATCTCTCTTTCCATCCCAATGATACGGTTCGAGCAGTAAACGGAATTAATGAGGACCTAAAGGAAATAAGCAGCTGGTCTGCTGCTAACTGTTTAGTCTTAAACCCGACTAAATCAAAATATATGTTACTTGGGTCGAAGTTGCAAATATCGAAAGTAATGTCTTTTGATCCTCAAATAACAATTGGTGATGTTCCCGTGAGCTGTGTAGACGAAGCGCGTAATTTGGGTCTTTTAATTGACAAGAATCTGCGTTTTGAGAATCATGTGGCTGGGGTTGCCCGTAGCTGTTTATATAGATTGAAAGTGTTGTATCAGGTCCGCGGATTTTTAAGCGTGGATCTGAGAATTAGACTATGTGAATCCCTTGTATTATCTAAAGTCAACTACTGTCTCACAGTTTACTGGCCCTGCCTCTTGGAGCGTTCGCGTCGTCTCATTCAGAGAATCCAAAATGCATGTGCAAGATTCTGCTTTAAAATTCCACCGCGCACCCATGTCACCCCATATTTTAATAAATTTAATATTTTAAAGCTTTCACATAATTATAATCTTTTACTTTCCTGTTTATTGTTTGACTGTATAAAATCTAAAACTCCGGGTTACATGTATGATAAACTTAAATGGTCACCTTCATGTCACAGAATCAGAGCTACGCGGGCCCTCGTGTTAAGCGTCCCTGCCAGCAAAACCTGCGCTTTTCGGGGTAGTTTCAGGTACCAGGCAACAAAGTGCTGGAATAATATACCGCCACCGATTCGTAGTTTAGAATCGAGGTCCAATTTTCGCAGCAAATATAAGGTTCACTTGCTATCCATCCAGTTGCAATCGTCCTGAGCCTGATTCTGTCCCCCTTACCTTACTTTTGCTTCTCTATCAATTGTCGCATTGACGCCTTGTTGAGTGGTCGGTGGTCGACTGTTTTAAGCGATGAATAATAATAATATTTGTTACGTATATTCTCCATATTATAAATGTGAATTTCTAATTATTTGTAATTATTTCTTTTTTGTTTTTAGTTTTTTTGTCAAGGAAATGAGCGAAAAGGCACAGACTGATTGTCTTGTACAGCAAACACCTCAGGTTTCTGACAGAATATCAGCACTGCAGGTTACTGCTGTAACCTGTAGTACATGCTGAGTCAGCGCCTATTCGTAACATCATCGCATGGCTCTTAATTTTAGTGATTATGTAAGAAAATTTATTTCATTTGTCTAAATTTAATTTTTTCTGTTTTTATAAATTTTCTGTGTCTATCTATCTATCTTTGAGCTTTGTACGTGTTTGTTGAGAATAAAGTTTGTATCTATCTATCTATCTATCTATCTATCTATCTATCTATATAGGAGGAGGTCACGTAAAAAAAAATGTTTGAAGTCAATTACTTGCGATATAATAAAAGACTAAAATTGGTAAAAGTAGCCCCGAAACGTAAATGTAGCGTTACTCCTGCTCTTTTGGTCTACCCAAAATTTAAAAATATGACTAGGGGTCTCAACAGCATCATCTCAGCCTATATACGTCCCACTGCAGGGCACAGGCCTCCTCTCAGAATGAAAGGGTTTGGGCCGTAGTTCCCACGCGGGCCCAGTACGGATTGGGAACTTCACAATTTGGGAATTGAATTTCTTCGCAGCTGTATGCAGGTTTCTTAAAGATGTTTTCCTTCACCGTAAAGCTCATGGTAAATATGAAATGTAATTTCGCACATAAATTCCGAAAAACTCAGAGGTGCGAGCCGGGTTTGAACCCACGGCCCTCTACTTGAGAGGCCGTAGGGCAAACCGCTAGGCCACCATGGCTAGGGATCTACAAGACACAAAATCTTAGGGGTCTCTGGTATAGAAAGTTGAACGCACGTCTCTGATGGAGTGGGGCAGCGGCGGCAGGGCCGCCTCGAGGTCGCGGCGCTCCCCCGGCAGCGGGAACCCGCCACGCGGACATTGGCTGCTCGAAATTATTCCTGCAGACAAACAAAAAACATACTTCAATCAGATAATTCTACGTGCAAAGGATTAGCCTAGGATCCGCGTATACAACGACCTACACCGATCTGGTTAATGAAAGAAAAGTATTTTATATTAAATAAAATAGGGTGAGTGGGGGTAAGATGAAAATAAGATGAAAGGCAGTGTAAGATGAAAAACTACTCTTAGTACCGGGCTGCTACAAGTGGTTTTTCATCTTACACTGTTTTTCATCTTACCCCCACTCACTCTATGTTAACAAATATATTGCAAGTAGGTTGACTAAAAAATTTCAGTCCAGAATATGATTAATTGTTTTTTTATTTTTTTTAAACATTTTACCGTTTCGGTTAATACACAAATGGCGTACCAATCAAAAGTACAGGGCGTTACATTGAACGTAATACAACTCTTGTTTTTTAATTACGTCTCCCTGATGCTAAACGCCTCTACTAGGTCTCGTGTTGTTAAAGTCATCTTAATTAATTAATATTGCTGTTTAAAATTTTCCTATTTTTTTGGTCTCATCGTGGTTACCCTAATTAGAGAGTTAAAAGAAAAAAGTTTGAATTTACTTTTGTAGTGAACACTTACCTTTTTGCTTACGGTTGATAATTTATGAGTAAAATTCATTCAGACACATTACTGAAGTTATTTGTCATAACAAACCAGCATTTCGTTTGATTCTTGATTGTCGCAGTTTAATTTTAAACAGAAGTCATGCCTCCTGCTTATCCGTTTACTAATATTCAGCGATTAGTGATGGTAGAACTTTATTTCACATCGCAGAGTACGATAAGGGCACAAGAACTATTTCACGAGCGATACCCGGAAAGTCCAATCACTCGTCAATTGATCAACACGTCAATTTGAGAGACTATGGACAGATTACGGTCCCAGCTCATGCCCAAGGTAAAGGCCGACGTCCAAGGTACTCAGGGGTTTTTAGAACACGAGTACTTAGGTATTTTATCCGCCACCCAGGAGCCAGCACCAGAGAAGCCGCGGCACGATTTGGTACAACCCACATTTTTATTTGGAGAGTTTTGAATGCCGAAGGATTACACCCGTTTCACTTTCAATGGGTGCAAGATATTGTCTTAGCAGATTATCCCAGTATTGTATTGTAGTAATTGCTGAAGTACGTTTGAACTTAACAGTTAATGTTCCTTTCTAATAATAAATTATTTTAAACAGATATCTCTTGTTGCTCCTTATCATTTGTTTTGATGTTAGATTCGAATGATTACAGATACACTGATAACTGATGATAACAAAGCTTGAGGAATAGATACGTCAAGTAAACGTGACGTCATGATGGGTGACCACACTAGGAGATTTTAATTTCTTTATTCTGTTAGCAAATAAGCAAAAGTTAATTACGACGTATTTTAATAACTCAATTCGTGCATTTTGTTCTCTGTCGTTAACTGAGCCGAAATTACTTAATTTATATTACGTTCAATGTAACACCCTGTATAAAGCCTATAGAATATACAAAGGTTAGGTTGACTAACCAGACCAGTGCATAAATCGATTTACCTGTGTTTACCTGTTAAAGTTCAAAAGTTCCGTTCCGTTCCGGTCAAAAGTTATGACCGGAAAAAGGTAGTCAACCTAACGTTTGCATCTTCTATAGGCTTCATAATTTTCATTGGTAGGTATTGCATTTGTCTATTAACCGAAACGTTGAACTGTAAAAAAAAATATACTGCACTGAATTTTTTTAGTCAACCCACTTGCAATATATTTACTAACATAATTAATTAGTTTCTCTTGTCTGTTATTTATGCCACCTACATTCGTCTGTTGATATTTATTAATTTCTGAGTAATTGGTTGTCTGAAAGAGATCGCTTTTTAGCGATAAGACCGCCTATTGTCTACCTGAATTTTTATTTTTGTAATGTCACTATACTGTTTTTGGTGATCAATAATAGTTATTTGTTATACAAGGGGGGAAAGTTGTATTTTAACTGCGAGTGTTCATTTTGAAACACGAGCTATCGAAAGGATTCTATGATTGACCACGAGCGAAGCGAGTGGTTCAAAAATAGAATTCTTTCGATAGCGAGTGCTTCAACACACGAGACGTAAAATAACTTTTCACCCGTGTATAACAAAAACTTTTCACCTCACTACAGCGAGGAAAATAAGAAAAAGGGTTTGTACTATCAATTATTATTTATTTACCTCTTTGTCAATACAATAATTTTGAAGTACTTATAGAAATATTGGTAAAATCAAAAATAATGCAAAATAGCCTAAGCAAATCCAGTCTTTATGGAACTATTCCAATACCGACATATCGTCACTACTTTGAAAAAACTCGTATCTCCAATCAATGAATAAACCAAACTGAACTTTATTGCACATCGAGTAAAGTTCAATTAGCCAGATTATCGATTTTGTATATGTTGTATACCGTTTTGACTTAAGTTTTTTTTTATTATTTCGGATGCGTTTTGTTCGCACATCGACTTACTTGGACTGTCAGAACATTTTATCCGTTTTTACAACAAGAATGAAGGTTAATGTTGAATGCTGATATTTATGAATTAAAATAAAGTTGTAAGACTGTATTTAGTGTTTTTTACTCGATGCAATTCATTAATTGTGATGTAAAAAATTCAGCACTTTTAACGTTTTACGTTTTGTTAGCTGTCAAATATCACTTAAGCTGCCTTCAAATGTCAAAACACTTTCTTCACTTGTGGATAAAAAGCGATTTTCTCAATAGATGTCAAACAAACAAAAAGGGCTTTCCGAGCTAGTGAGGTGAAAAGAATATTTGTATTGTATTGTAATTTAATATAAAATACATTTCATCCATTAACCAGAACGGTGAATGTATAGGCGGATCCTAGGCTAGATCTTTTGCTCCAGAGATGTCCCATGCAGGTTTGCTGCGAAGATGTAAAAGCTAAACTGTGTGACCGTTCCCATTTATGGTAAGCTATGTAGCCGTTTTGAAGATAAAACTACCGTGAGACCATTCATAGTGAAAAAATACGGATAACTCACGTCTATGATCGAGTTGCTTGACATGTATCGGGCTAATCCGTAGCCCTTCATCGCGGAGCACACGCCACGGCGGTGCGCGTTTGGCAGCAGCCGCCGTGGCGTGTCCTCCGTGATGAAAAGTTACGGAGTACCCCGAAACAGTTGAGCTAAATTCGATCATAGACGATTCTCACTATACTAGGGGCGTTCAATAAAAAGTGAGAATGAGTATGTTATAAACAACTTTTACTAAATGTCATTTTATTTTTCAACATAGTCACCTTTTAGCATAATACACTTAGTATATCTTTTTTCTAAACTTAAAATTCCATTTTTAAAAAAGGTCTCATCTTGAGTACTTAAAAAATCTTGTGCTGTAGCGACTACCGCGTCGTTGTCTTCAAATTTCTGGCCTCTCAGGTATTGTTTCAATCTCGGAAGTAGGTAGAAATCACTGGGAGCGAGATCTGGTGAATACGGAGGATGCTTAAGGATATCGAACCCAGCATCACGAATTGAAGCCATTGCAACGGCGGACTTGTGTGCCGGGGCATTGTCCTGGTGGAACAGCACAACTTTCGAGAGTTTACCTCGCCGTTTTTCGCGGATCTCATTGCGCAATGTTGCTATTTGTTTGGCGTATAATGTGCCCGTAATAGTGGCTCCATGCTCGAGATACTCAATCATTAATACCCCTTTAACATCCCAAAAAACAGAGCCCATGACCTTACCGGCAGATGGGCTCACCTTGAATTTCTTCGGAGTTGGAGATGATGGCCTTTTCCATGTCATAGACTGCAGTTTCGTTTCTGGGTCGTAATGATGGAGCCATGTTTCGTCCATTGTTATAAATCGCGGCAAAAAAAGTTCCTGGTCTTGCTGCATCAGGTTCAAAGCTTCTTGACAAATCTCTAGTCTAGTTTGTCTTTGCGTGTCAGTAAGCATTCTTGGTACCCAACGCGCAGATACCTTTTTCATACCCAAGCGTTCATGTAAAATATTATGCACGCTCCCCGTTGAAATTTTTACATTTTCAGCAATAAAACGAACCGTGACACGACGATCCGCCAAAACTGAGTTTTCGACTTTTTTCACAATTTCTTCAGTTACTGCTGTAGTAGGGCGTCCGGAGCGGGGGTCGTCCACTGTCGATGTTCTTCCACGTCTAAATTCGGCGCACCAACGTGCGACTGTCGAATACGGAGGAGCATTAGACCCTAAAGTGTCCCGCAAATCCAAATTGACTTGGTCCGTAGAAAAAATTTTCAAACACAAGTATTTGATAAAGGCGCGCAGTTCAATTTTCTCCATTTTCGCTAACGTACTCAATAGCATTGCAAAGAAATTACCGTATATTTTTTAAACAAAAGACAGTTAGTTTTTTTTTTCATAGCAATCAGCTAGATAGATTAGCTTTACCGGCCAGTATTTAATTTCGTAATATTAAATAGTTTGCATCTCATTCTCACTTTATATTGAACGCCCGTATGTCGCCGTTCGCAGGAGTTCCAGAACACGCATTTTTCATTTAAAAAACAAAGCTTAGTTGAACCCGTTTCCACCAGTGCTATGGTATGTGGATTAATGAATATCATTGGTAGATCTTAATCGCATATATAGCAATGTGGCATAGCACATTTCTTGTGGAAAAGCACCCTAACCGTGATGTGCCCTATATTTCGCGGTGAATAAGCATGAGGTGACATTTACCTCCTGTCCCAACACTCTGCTCAGTTCCTGTTCTCTTATTTGATAAATGGTTTTGATTTTGATTAAACAAAGGATTAAACAGAGACAGCATCACGGTTATCTGTCACATAAAATTCCAGGAACTTAACAGAGAGAGGTGAATCAGGTCCTTAACTGGACGAATAAAGTGTAAATAAGTACATTAAATTTAAAAAGAGTCTTTTTTAGTTACGTTCACCGTGATAAGGTAATGGGTAAACTACCAATGCTCGATACCTCAACGCCCCGTAGATGACACCCATCTGTCACCTCTCTTACTATGATATAAGATTGAAGGTGCCATGGATTGGGTCAGTGTCGAGCACAGGGATGTTTACCTTACCGTGTTTTTCATTTCATGCCTCTCTTCTTTATATTTAGCAAAAAAAGTTTATTTTAGCAAAACATGTCAACTTGGGCAAGAAATATTCTAATATCGAAAATTATAGCTTGAACGGCTACCTATACAGGTACCGAAAAAAAACAATTGCAAAGCAATTAAATCTGAATCTGACGCAAACTTCCGTCAGCCGGTTGATGACAGGTTGTTACGTAACAATGTTTTACTGGCAATATTTTCTAAGAGTGTGTCACTTTATATCTATTTATATACTCTATGTTGCCTGCGACTCTGTCTGCGAAGAATAGGGTATAAAAAATAGCCTACAACCTATTATCAGATCTCTACCAAATGAGAAAAAAAATTCATAGAAATCGGTCAAGCCGTCTCGGAGGATTTCGATAACAAACACCACGACACGAGATTTTTGTATATTAGAGATTCTACTAAATATTAGTGTCCGACCGAAACACGATTTTTAGCCGAAACCGAAACCGAAACCGAATATTCGGTTTTTTTCTGATTTCGGCCGAAACCGAAACCGAAACCGAAACCGAAATTTTTGAAGACGTATCATCTCAAACAAAATATTCAAAATTACTGTACAGATCGTAAGGAAAGGTTATTGCAAGGATTTCTAACACGAGAACAGTTACTTTTTTTGTTAAACAAAATAAAAAACGTTTATTTTTAATGAAAAATGTCTTGGCATAGGTATTATATTATTCAAAACAAACAACCTATTCTTATCACGTCTAAACTAAATTCACAATCCTAATATCAAACGTATTGTTCATTAATCACAGCATAAAATGCAGTAACAAATAAAATAAATAAAATAAATAAATATTAGGGGACAATCTTACACAAATCGACCTAGTCCCAAACTAAGCAAAGCTTGTACTATGGATACTAGACGACGATAAACATACTTATATAGATAAATAAATACTTAAATACATAGAAAACATCCATAACTCAGGAACAAATATTCGTGCACATCACACAAATAAATGCCCTTACCGGGATTCGAACCCTGGACCTCTTGCTTCGCAGGCAGGGTCACTACCAACTAGGCTAAAGCGGTCACCAAACAGATTCTAAAAAGTAAATAATAATTTAATAAATAAACAACACACATAAATACTACTGTCGCTGGTCCCAGCTGGGCCGGCCGCCGATGCATTACCTATACCTACCCGGCCGAGCGTGTCCGAATTAAGCCGAGCGCTCCCGATGCGAGAGCCGCGAGAGGCCGCGAAGTAATTTCGGCCCGGCCGAAGGTTTCGGCCGGATTCTGGCCGAAACCGAAACCTCGGCCGAAATCACTTTTTTGGCCGAAATTGGCCGAAACCGAAACCGAAACCGAAACTTCGGTCGGACACTACTAAATATTCAAAACTTGTGTATATCCTAAAAAAAAACTTTGCTCAGGTTTCGTTCATAATTTACTTGTCCTCAAAAACAGAATAGTTGCAATTATTTTATATTTATTTTTCTATACAATATAGGCTTGCGTTAGACCAAAATCACGTCTTTACCTCTACCATGAGTTTACACTAGTTCACGCAGTGACCGTACTCGCTAGCGACGGCGTAAATGATTTGTATGGAGAATTGTACTTCCGTAAGTGACCGCTAGAGGCGCTGCAAAATTCCCCATACAAATAATTTACGCCGTCGCTAGCGAGTACGGTTACGCAAACTAGTGTAAACTCATGGTAGTGGTACTGATGGAAAGCGAAGATGAGGCCTACCGATGGAGCACGCTTGACTTGAAAACGGCCAAATTGTAGTGTTCAGGGAACATAGTCCCAATGGTAGAGCAACATTTGTGAAAAATTTACAAGCAAATTCATCGTTCTAATGTAATGAATGACTGTGACTTATGTAATGTAAAGATTGTGAAGTAATTTCCAAGTAATATGTAAGCTATGTGAGTAGTTACTTATAAAATAAGTGACTGACACAATTCGAATACACAGATTGAAAAGGATTTTATTAATTTATTTTCACTTAGCAAAAACAGTTCTAATAAAAATACAAAATATTTCAGTTGTATAATAAACGATTTTTTTTGTGAATTATTAGACTCTTAAGCATGTTATCACCACAAACCTCATTTTACTATCCCCGCAGGCAATTTAAAACCAGTAAACACACTACACTTCTCACTTACACAATAAACAAAAAAAATATTATTACAATAAGTTTTATGCGATCGTAATTTAATAAAATCGTAAAACGTCCTCGCGGTCGCGGACATCTCACTCAACTAATTGGTATAATGGTTGGATGGCGGGAAACTCGAAATACCCTTAATTCTAAAATGGCGGCTATAATTCCATCGGGACGTGTCAAGCGGGGATTATAAATAAGACGGGTGATGAGAACTATACTCGCGCAAAGGCGACAATGATCTTGTTTTATTTTAGGGATGGTTCGTTTAAATTTGTTTTGTAAAGTGTGTGTAAAATCGATCAAGAGAACGCTCTGCCCCGTTTTGACAGCATTCTAAACTCATCAATTATTCGTCAAATGCTAAAAAATTCGACAGCCATCAAGACAAGTGTGTGTGTGTTGATATTTAGTGGAACCATACCGGAGCTAAAATTTGCACGGTTTGCCCGCGGGTGGTCACGGAGAGGCAGTCTAGCCATCTAATTGACTCGCCACCGGGCCATGCTTTACAGCTTTTCAACCACTACATCCCGTGTGTTACGAAAATCGACTAAAAATACGTCCGTCAACTGAATATCCCAATGACCACCACCACGTCTGGTCGCGTGGTGTTTTAGTTCATGGACATTATCCTTAGAATTTAGTTACATCCCGTTTGCCGTATCCCATGATACGGCAAGAAACATTTGAAACACTTCACAGCCCCATCCATCCCACTAACTTATAAAATAAATAAATAATAAATATTAGGAGACAATCTCACACAAATCGACCTAGTCCCAAACTAAGCAAAGCTTGTAGTATGGTCACTAGACGATGATAAACATACTTATATATATAGATATATAAATACATAAATACATAGAAAACATCCATAACTCAGGAACAAATATTCGTGCTCATCACACAAATAAATGCCCTTACCGGGATTCAAACCCAGGACTTCTTGCTTCGTAGGCAGGGTCACTACCAACTAGGCTAAAGCGGTCGTTAAACTTATGATCTTTTTACACCGCTGCCGCCGAAATAATTTTATAATCTAACTAGCAGTTGCCTGCGACTCCGTCTTCGAAGAATGGGGGTAGGTAAACAAAAAATAGCCTACGACCTATTCTTAGACCTACCAAATGTAGAGAAAAAAGTTTCATAAAAATCGGTCAAGCCGTTTTGGAGGAGTTCGATAACAAACACCGTGACACGTGATTTTTCTATATTAGATAATTAGATAATTTATTGAATCAGGCGTTACTTTGCGGAGGTCCATATCAATGAACTGAAACAATTACTTTGCTCACCCGCGATTGTTCGTGAGTGAGCAAACCAATTGTTTCAGTTCACTTAGGTAATTACCTAAGTTTTATAATTATAAAACTTGACAATTTCACTTTTATTATTAAGAGAATCAAAAATCTATCATCAATTTGATGCCTCTTTTAACTAGAAATACATTTTTTGGACATATTTTGAACATCTGGTAATTTGGGAACGAACAGGTTAGTTTCGAGACAAAAAGCACTAGGTATGTTAAATGGTACAAACGACTGACTGGAAATAATTTAACCATACGATTGTATGGTTAATTTTCATATCACAACGGAAAACTTTCATGTTAATTTATACTATCAGCGCTAAGGTGTCCAACATTTTGAACTCTACCCCTATGCGAGTTTGAAATAATAATTTTGAACCAGCTATCTAGTACATATTTAACTTGCCTCATAGCGAAACATGTGCGTATCGAGCTAAATTAGTATTCGATTCAACAAAAAGCATCGTTCATGCGCGATAATGTCGCCGCGCCGTGTAGTCGGAAACAATAAATTTTTAGCATTCTCCGGGCAGCATAATTATTGTCAGGGTATGAGTTATTTGTGGGCGCTAATGTGTCACATTTGAGAGTAAATCAAGACGATATTCTTGTTGTAGTAACGCAATTTGTGACAATTTATATGTAAATAATTTAAACATGTTACAAATGGTGCGGTTGAATGAAATATTTGGAGGTAAATAACAAAGACAGTGCGTTAATGGCAGATATAATTTCTGCTGACTTATTTTACTTGAAAATCTTACCATTTAACATTAAGTGCCAATACTTAGATCTTCATAAGAAAGAACTTGCTGGCATAAAGTGTCTCGGTATTGATCACTTGTACAGCGTTATATTAAAATGTATTATTTTTTGCAGATTTTAATATTCCCGAGTTTAATGCATAGGTACTTAACTACTTAATTGTTTTTAGATTGGAATAAGCGTTCAGTTTATCGTTTAATATTACAGCAAACTGAGCATATTTTCACCATGTACACAATCGCATTATAAGTTATTTTAAACACACTACTTGCATTTTCCGTTCTAATAGTATTAAATAGAGAATTCATTCGCCATTATATTTCACCATTCAAAACGGTGAAGATTTTTAAGAATAATCGAATAAAACCTCATAAAAGCCTGTTGCGTATTATTATAACATTATTCTGAGTGGTATGGATTGGGACTCTATCTTAAGATTAAGTGTTTTAAGGTGTTTTAGGTACCTACCTAATGTCTATTAGTTATATCTGATAGCACGTGCCACTCAGTCAATTACATTAGTTCTAAAACAAGCCGATCGCAACAAAAGGAGCGCGCTCTTCCTCACCAATAAATCCGCATTGATTGAGGGCTATAAATCTGCGCGGGCGGCGCTCCGGTTACCTTACAGGGCTGGCACAGCGCAATAATATGACACACAAATATAATGACTGTATTCTAAAATAAATAAATGAATATTACTTACAATCTACACTAATTAAAGGATACTAGTAGATATATATATATAAGTAGTTTACCTATAGTATTACCTAGGCAATGGACACATAATATGCTTAAATATGTTTCGTATTTTATATACGGGTGTCTGTTCCAACGCTTCTCAGTCAGCGTTAATAACCACAAGGTTATCGATTATTTTTTGCAGACTGTACCATTTATAGAATGTACTGCATTGACATTCAAACAACATATCCGTATCAAATTTCAAGCCAATCCGATTATTAGACGTGGGTGGGTGAAGGGATATGTAACTGAATATCGAAATTAAATATATCGAATATATCAAATTATCGAATGTTATAACCAACATCGAAAAGGTATTTTAACCGTAAACTTTTTAAGATTGTTATAAAACTAACGTAACCTAACAAATCTTACCGCTACCGTTACCATTTTTAATAAATCCTGAGAAGTTTACGGATTCGATATCTTAATAGGTACATTAAATATATTAACTTTCCATATGCAAAACAGTGAAATTAAACTGACAAGATTTGAAGATATCTCACTTTATTACATACGTTCATTGCAAGTTAAATAAAAGCTCGTAAAACACAATAATTGACGAGATTTCATTTTTTTGACACCTGAAAATTACTACAGGAATCGAAAGAGTTTTGCCTCCTGAACACGGAAAAATATTTATTATAATTTATTTCTCCATATTTAAAAAATACAAGAAATTGAAAAATATATTTGAATTTACCAATACTACCACAGAATAGGTATGATTCCTTTGCCTTTTAAATTTGACATTAACATTGAGACTTGACAGATACATAAATGATCTATTTTTATTAATGTTAATGCACGCGCGAAGTGTTATTGATTTAAAAGAGCCCGTAGTTGTGATCGAAAACCAAGAAAGAACCAAACCGCCTATTAAGCAAACTACACACAACGTTAACGTCAGATTTACGTAATCACTTTTTTTTTAATAGAGACTAAGTATTAGACTAAAGTAATGGATCTATTGTGTGGTAGTTTAGGAGTTATGCCCATTTAGAATTAGCACATCTTAAAAAAATTGTTATAAATTAATTAATAATCCTAGTGAACATTTAAAACTATCAGCGTCTTTCTCTTTCCAAACAGAATACAGAGAACGAATTAAATTATAGTCTTAGAAATGTGAAATCTTGTCAATGGGCAGCCCTGTTCAAAAGTTGCCACGTGTGCAGCGCCACCTAGCGGGGACGCGCGTGATTTACGCCGCAAGCGCAGCAAATTGTCTCACCCGACCAACAAACGCATTACGTATTATAAGTTATAACTTGAACAGAACAAAAGAACTTGGCTATTTGCAGACGAATTAATCTCAAGTAGATTGTGTCATGTTATGAAGAGTTAGGAGGAATGGATTGCGCGGTCATTTGTATCATACTTGTATATCACTGCTGCATACTGCTGCTGCTGTGAACTGCATGAACGCACATTTCTTGCATAAACGTAACTATTGTAAGGTCGCGGGTGAGCAAAGTAATTGTTTTAGTTCACTTGTATATCATGTCTGAAGAACTTTGAGCTAATCTCCCTGTTATCGAACTAGGTACAACATATTCAGCTATTGCGCCTTTCTGTATTGAATTAGGTATATTGAGGGTTAAATTGTTTAATTAAATTATTTTGCTACTTTAATATAAATATAATCTCTTTAGAATTAAGCAAAGTTTGAAGCCATTTTTTACAGTAGTAGGTAAATTAATTTAGACGATACGATAAACCAAAAGCCAAATTATTACACTAAAGAAATGCAATTGTTGGTGAAAAATCGCATAACAAACATACAATAAAAAACCGGCCAAGAGCGTGTCGGACACGCCCAAGATAGGGTTCCGTAGCAGGCACGACTAATCAGCAGTCTACCTACTAGAACTAGTAGTATGTTGATGGTTTTTCAGATGTAATTCTTTGTTATTCTTTATTCTTTTCAAAGAAAATACTGTTAGCGTGTTCTTATAGGTATCTAAAGAAGAAAATGCTTGCAGTGGCGGTTAAATTACAATCTTAGTTTAGAAATATTTTTTTACAAAAACTTAAAAACTGCTCAACTGATTAAATTTTAAATAATTTTCCTAGAAATTTTTTATTAAGTTTAACTAACGTGATTGTTTTCATATTTTTTAGACGTGCGGTTCAAAAGTAGAGGGGGGGGACACATTATTTTGAACTTTCGGAGCGAATATCTCCGAAAATGTTCACTTTATCAAAAAATGGTTTTAGCAAACCCCTATTTATTTTTAAATACATATTTAATGATACCTCACACTATAGGGTTAGACGAGAAAAAAAAATCACCCCCACTTTACGTCTATGGGAGGTACCCTAAAAAAAATTTTTTTAGTTTTTTTTATTTAACCACTTTGTCGGCGTGAATGATATATATATTCATGCCAAATTACAGCTTTCTAATACTAAAAGTCTCTGAGCTTAGCCGCGGACAGACAGACAGACGTACAGACATGGCGAAACTATAAGGGTTCCTAGTTGACTACGGAACCCTAAAAACATACCTACAATCGCATAGAGAACCTCCTCCTTTTTTGAAATCGGTTTACCTTTGTACATGTATCTCAAGTTTGTCAATTGTAATCCTTTCTTTTATATGCTTAGTGCCTACATAAGTAAAGTGATTCATTCACTCAAGCAGAAACACGAATTTAACCTACAATTTAAAGAAAGAAAGAACGAAAGAATGAAGATGCGGTGAAAGGACTGTGTAGAGAAGGGTCTAAGGGGCATGGGCAAGCAAACATCTTGGGAACAACATGAAGGAGAGCAGAGATAGAGCACAATTGAGGAAGTTCATTGAAGAGGCAAAGATACACAAGGAGTCGTTGCGCCACAGAACAGAGGAACAGTAACAGTTATTATTATCTTTAGTAACAGGGAAACGTATACTTAACGAAAAAAGGGCTATTATGTTCTTAATTTCAAGGGATTATGCATAAGGGATGCATAATGTCAATTTATTTTGATTGTGAATTTCGATTTTAATGTGTAGGTAAATAATATTATGGCAGGCAACTGTTTATTTTTACTTTTTTTACTAACAAATTGATGGAACATTGAATGAAATAATAAAATATTCTAATCTATTCTATTCTAGTAGCTCAGCAATTCTGTTATATAAAACTACAGCGCACGTACCTACTATCTAATTGATTGTATATTTAATTTACACATTTTAACTGATATGCGTTAAGCTTTATTTCATTCTTACGCAGCCCGCTTTTCAACGTAGAACAGGATTACTGCACACCAAAGTATATTATTCATCGCCACTAAAAATTCCAGTATTTCAAACGTTCCCATACTTGAGCCGGCCATGATTCATTGCACTTAAGCTTGCTTACAAATAGACAAGTGATGCCGCTAACGAATTAGCAAAGGAGATGTTCTGTTAGGTACTTCTTTGATCAGCGTGTCAGCATAGCCGGCGTGCCTCGCTAACAAGCGAGCGCACGGGGATGGGGGGTCGTCTTAATAATAGATAGGAAGTCACCTTTAAAGGGGTGGAAGGAGGATGTATTTGTAGGCAGAGAACAACTTAAGCTTAAGGCCTAAGCACACGGCGTTTTTTGAACGCTCCGTCGACGCGCGTTTTAGGAACGCGCGTTTACAGCGCGTTTTTCATTCCATTAGAACAGCCATAAGGCCCCTACCACACGGCGTTTTTTAAATAACCCGCGTGCGTATCGCGTTTGTATCGATACAAACGCGCGTCGACGGCGCGTTTAAAAACGCCGTGTTCTTAGGCCCTTATTGCAGGGCCTGTTTATGAGGCTTGAGGGATAAAATAGGCACAACACCGAACACCAATATTGTCTGCTGGTGATATAAATCAGGGTGTTTTAGATAAGTGGAATCACTTAGGTTACTGGTGAAATTAAGTACGCCAATATACAGGAATACTTCTTGAACTTATTCATTTTACATAAGTTTCATAATATTTCACACTTGACATGAAACTTTAAGTAAGTAACTTACGTAACTTAAGTTTGTCTAGTACCCATACTTAGTACCTACAAGCTTTGCTTAGTTTGGGACTAAGTCAATTGGTGTGAATTGTCCCGTGATATTTATTTTAATTTTTTCCTATAGTTTAGTTCTATATTTAATATTATATTATGTAATTTACAGGATGTAGTTATACTAAACAACGTTTATTTTATTTATTGCTAAACCTTTAAACGAAATGCAATTTTTACACATATCTTTTTTTAAGTCTCTTAGCATCAAGATTATTTCCATTATACATCAAAGATCCCTGCCGCAAAAAAGCTAATACTTTAGAATGGCTAAACCCATTTTGATGAAACATGCCTACACACACACACACACACACACACACACACGCACACACACACACACACACACACACACACACACACACACACACACACACACACGCGCACGCACGCATGCACGCACGCACGCACAGACACATAGCGGTCAAACTTATAGCACCCCTCTTTTTGTGTCGGGGGTTAATAAATATACATTAGACGAGACAAGCTTTATTCATATCTGGGGTCAGTTGTTGCTGCTACAGCTACAAACATCAGTCACATACATTCATCTAAACCCGACGGTGGAAATAGCACACAAATTGGGATTCACAGCAACCCCAGTTTACGGAACCATAGATTAACATGGAATCAAGTTTATTTGCTTGGTGCAGCACATCGGCTGATGCGTTCTGGGAACAGCAGACGAGGTGTCGCGCGGCAGCATTGTTGTGACTGGTGATTGACTGATGCTGCCGCCATCGCTATTCTTGGAGCGATCGATTGCGCAGGATTCGAATACGACGTAATAGATGCAGTTGGATCGATGATAAAATAGCAATGTCGCTTTAAACAAAGTAAGTAGCCGTTATGCGACGTTAAGCTGGTAATCTGGGATAAAGTATACCTAAATACCGTTTAGTCGGTTATGATTATACAGGGTGAATCCTAATTCGTGAACAGAAATTATTGTTTCTAATTCAGTTAATGCTGGGTAACATAATGCATTAACTCAATTGCTGAAATTAGCCTGATAAAAAAATTTGTATGTTCAGACTTTGTTGACTTTGTTGTTTGTTAGACTTTTATTAAAGTTGAGGTATCCATACACTGAGATTGTGATTTCATTTCAACAAAATCTGAACATCCAAATTTTTTTATCAGGCTAATTTCAACAATTGAGTTAATGCATTATGTTACCCAGCATTAACTGAGTTAGAAACAATAATTTCTGTTCACTACTTAGGATACTGCCTGTATCACGGGCGTAGCCAGGGGGGGGGGGGGTTTGGGGGTTCAAACCCTCCCCGAAATATTCAAAATATTTTTTTAATCCGTTAAAAACTGTTAATTTGAAAAAAAAAATCATTTCATTCAGATTTTTTTTCTGAAACCACACCCGATACTGAAACCTGGCTACGCCCGTGGCCTGTACAATGAAAATATAGTATGGCATTACAAGTGTACTGGTCTTATAAGTGCATTGCACCGAGGGGAAGTTTTCAAACTTGCGAAATTTTCATAGGTATGGAAAGTTCTCAGTTTAATATTTATCTTACAACAAAATAGTGTCAAGAGCTCACTTATTATCTGATACACAATATTTTTCATATCCCCACAGGAAGCTTACTGAGTGGAAACTTACTTTAAATTATCTTGAAGGTTTTCGGAAACTTCCTAGACCTTTCCTGAATTTTTGAGAATATTCTAAATAAACTAAATTGCTATGAATTAGAAAATATCTGTGATAAACTGAGTTTTCTGTACCTATGTTATTCTACTTTTCGCTCAACAAAAAAAAACAAAGGTAAACAATCTTAAAAGTAGGTATATATACAAATAAATTTGTCTCCAACTAATGCCGTAATGCCTATTCCTAAATTAGTCGTGTGTAAAAGTAAAAGATCAAATCTAAAAAGATATGTCACAATATTTGTGGTTTATCTTGTTGTTCTTGCAAGCATTGCAGTTTACACAAGTACACTGCTCAATGTTCTCACTCACAGGCAAATAAAAATGTTATCGTATCATAAATCACAACGCATGTGCAAATGACGCAACAGCATTCAGCAACGTTGCAAGTATCGGTAATGCACTATGTTGTGATTGCTGAGTGACCGCTGCCAAATAGCTATTCTGGTCCGCCCACCGCGCCTACAGACAGGCTACAGCAACGGTGTTGAGCTTCGTCATTCACAGTGGAACTATTGTTAACTAGATATTAGCGGTGATATGATACGATAACACGATGTATAAGCAAAAACTCGAATGAGATTTAGAAATCAAACGATAGCTTGTTGGGCTAATTCGGGACTCTGGATTTTTTCGTTATGATCTACATTTAAATTTGCGGTTTCTTTACGTTTTTTACAGTAAGATACGAGTATAATATCTTAGGGGTTAGTCTTTGACCAAGACTCTTTGTATTTATTTTTCGTTAGATTCCAGTGTAAATTTTCTCCATTCGTTCCGTTCGACTAGAATACGAACCTAAAATATCAATGTATTAATTTTCGGGAGCAGAATCCCTATTTGATTCAATTTGAGAGAAAGAGTAATTTAAAACTAGAAATAAGTAGGTACCCAACCGATGTGGAAAACGAATAAGTACCTACCTATATCGAATGTATTTATTAAAATATCGAATGGAGCATTGAAAAGGTTTTTAAAACCGTAAAATTTTTAAGATTGTTATAAAACTACATAATCTAACTTAAACAAATGGCTTCTACACTATGCCGTTTTAATAAATCCTGAAAAGCTTTATATTTCTGAAAAAAAAAACATCTTATGTCCCATTCGATATTTTCATGATTGATCTTACGTTTAATACTGTTTTATTTTGAATGCCACTAAATCTACATAGCAGTTGAGGATCCACAGTTGGAGTGCAAAAATTCTGAAAATTGGCATACTTAATAGATTGTGAAATTCCAATGTTGAGTAAGTATTAGAGAGATCACCACAAAGAAATGCTATCCCCTTAAATATTTGTATATTTATCTGAGTTTTCGCTAGGCAATTCCAATAATTCTTCTCCGCCTATTCCACATTAACAAACCTATAACCTATTAGTAAACCCCGTCTGCCTAAATGGTGCGCAAGAGCAGCACTGGATCAGTTACCAGTTAACGAGGCCTGCGACACAAATCACCATTAGCCGCCGCGGCGGACCGTGAGACTTGCGTACTACGACCAAAATAAACGAAACTCAAGTAAAACACTTTGATAAATTCAGGCGTTTATGAAGGTCCAAATCAATGAACCTTTTACCTTGCTCCTCCGTATCCGCGTACACGACAGCTACGTCAGTGCGGCACATAATCCTCTCATGCAGAATTCACCGCTTTCACATAAATCGATACAATGTCACACAAAATCGATTATCTGAAACGCCATACAAAATGGCAACGCGTTGTTTTGTTTTGTATAAACATGTAGAAAATTAGAAACACGTCAGCATTTTATGTGGTATTTGTGATAGTTGTGTCTGTGTGATGAGTTACGCAGACTTAGGGTCTCCCCATATCTATCGACGCGGAATCAGCATAAACCGATCAAAAACTCTTTATGTCCACGCAATAAGAGTGAAAAAGACTTCAATCGGTTTGGCTCAATTCGGCTGATCAACGTCTTTTTCTCTTATTGCGTGAACATAAACCTCTTTTGATCGGTTTAACCCATGTTTAAAGACGTACGTAGATAGATAGGGGGAGACTCTCAGCTGACGTGCATGTGTGGTAATTGTAATATTTAAGGAAGGAGCCAGGTAAAAATATTGTAGTTCTTCAAGTAAAACTTGCATGATGCGTGTACAAAGTACTATCTGAAATTTCTCGAAGCCAAAATGTAACGGAGTGCCCGGAGGGGGACCGTACATTTAACTCCGGCCGGGAATCGAACCTGGCTGGGAGTAGGTTATATCGGTAACGGGCGACCCGGAAGGGGTCGCACGTTTGGACTCCGGTCGGGAATCGAACCTGGCTGGGAGTATTTATTTTGTAAAGCCTATTGGTGTTGATAGAATTGAGCATTCAATTGTAACAGAATATCAAGCACAGCGAAAACTTTAAGCAAATTTGCTGTAATTTTGCTAGAAGACGTGATAGAATGTTCGCTAGAACATTCCTATTTATTTTTTGAGCTATATATTTTAAAGTAACATTTGCTAAAATGCTCATTCAAATGTCGACCCTCGACGGAACCAGAGAATCTACTGACAACCGCTGCGCCATTCGGTCACTGATAAGAGTAGATAAGTATTGCAATAATGTGGAAGAACTATCGGACTGTTACTTGAAATGCAAAAAAGTAAAAAGGTAAAGGCAGGTAGGATTACAATAATTTTATAAGCTACCTACAATATCTAGACTCTAACACTCTAAAAAAAAATACTTTTTACACATTACAGTCCAGGTAATTATATAAATAGTTGGAAATCCCTTCCTTACTTCAAATGGTTTATCTCAAGGTCCCTCGTACCCGTATTCGTCAATGTCGCAAAAAGGGATTGTTCTCTATTCCTACTAGCAGAACATGTTACGCTCATTTTAATAATATGTTTATTAGACGTGCTTGTAGACTTTTTAATAAAAGTGTAAAACTAACAAATTTTGATTTTTTTAATAGTACTATATTATCTTTGAAGAAATTTTTCCAATGATTGGCAATAGAATACACAAAGAACTGTTTCTAAACTTATAACTTTAGCCATACTTAGTTTATATTATAATGTGTAACTATGTAGGTACTTCTCAAATACACATATAACTTTAATGTCACTGACGCATGCATCTTTATATATAATATAATGTTGCATCACTACATAGTATAAAACAAAGTCGCTTCCCGTCTGTGTGTCCCTACTTATGTATGCTTAGATCTTTAAAACTACTCAACGGATTTTTATGCGGGTTTTTTATAATAGATAGAGTGATTCAAGAGGAAGGTTTATATTTATTTTATCATACATGCATTATTGGCTAAGTAAAGTTTTTTGAAGAGATGCTAATTATATTTTTTTTTCGACAGTGGTCGATTTCAACACCAAGAAACTGCAACTGTTTTATTTTTATCTCCTTTTATTTATTGGAAATATTTTTTTAAGTGTTCGAGATGACATTTGTGAGATTTTACGGCTGACAAGCGGTTCGTGCTCAGTACTAAGAAGAAATGGAAAAAAAACGAAGTCAACTGTCGCTTCTGTCAATGTCAAATGAAATCTAACCATTTGCGTTTCGTTTGCTTTGCGTTGGCCAAGAAGCAGTTCCAAAATAGTGATCGAAAGTATTCAATTGTGATCCAAATATCGTGCATAGGTCGTGAAGAAATGCGGTAAAATTTAAAGTCCGGATTTTATGTGTAGGTCGATAAAAATAGTCCAAAAATCACACTGAGCACACCAAAACGCAAAGCAAACGAAACGCAAACGATTTGACATTGACAGAAGTGACAGTTCACTTCGGTTTTTTTTCTGTTTCTACTAAGTTCTGAGCACGAACGGGGGATTCGATTTGTAGCATTCGAACATGGCGGATGTAGACAGTATCTAATTTTGGTATTTCTGTTTCTTTGGCTAGTTGAAGTATAATTTTGATAGTGTTTTATGCGGCGATTAACCTTAATTAACAGTGATCACAAAATTCTATATTGCTCTCGTGTCTGACATTTTTTAATGCGCAAGTTGTTTCCACGTGGTTTCTGGAATTTTTCTATCAAGTTGCAGAAACTACAATCACCGTACAACGTCGCTCCCAAGAGAGCTTACTTCGACACTGGCGAAATTGTCCTACCGTTAAAGTGGGACAGAAGCCATATTTTTTTAAAAAGAAGGAGCACGAACGGCTTGTTAGCCATAAAATCTCACAAATGTCATCTCGAACACTTCAAAAAATATTTCCAGTAAACAATAGGAGATAAAAATAAAACAGCTGCAATTTCTCGATCTCCAGAACGCCGACTGTCGAAAAAAAATATAATTAGCACCTCTTCAAAAAACTTTACTTAGCCAATTGCACCTGTGCGAAAGCCGGGGCGAGTCGCTAGTGTAATATATTTCTAATTGTATGTAGTTATACTAAAAAAATAAAATATTAATAATAATTTTAAGATGTCGGAATCCGTATCAAAACAATACATGCCGTAAGTTACCTTAATATCCAAAATTAAACGTTAAAATTTCATACCTAACATCTTTACTAAAGAATCCGACATCATAAAATAATTTTAACTTTAAAATAATTTTAATTATAATCCTTTTTAGGGTTCCGTACCTCAAAAGGAAAAAACGGAACCCTTATAGGATCACTTTGTTGTACGTCCGTCGGTCCGTCCGTCCGTCCGTCTGTCTGTCAAGACCCTTTTTCACAAGAACGCGTGGAGGTATCAAGCTGAAATTTATATCAAATACTCAGGTCTAAGGTCCCTTGGAACTGTAAAAAAATCAAACTTCTAAGCCAACGCAATCAAAAGATACAGCCGTTTATGCCGCAAATTTCCGCAAATTTTCGAAACTCGCAAGGGAATCAAAACCTACAGGGTACTTCCCGTGAACTCAGAATCTTGAAATTTGGTACGAATCAACGTATTATAGCACAGATAAAGGAAAAATTGCGAAAAGCATAAATTTTTAACACAATCAAAAGATATAGCCTTTTATGCCGCAATTTTCCGCAAATTGTCGACACTCGCAAGGGAATCAAAACCTATAGGGTACTTCCCGTGAACTCAGAATCTTGAAATTTGGTACGAAGCAAGGTCTTATAGCACAGATAAAGGAAAAATTGCGAAAAGCATAATTTTTTTTGTCTGTCTGTCTATATCAGTGCCCAATCTACAATGATCCCATACTGCGCACATTTTGCTAATGAGCAGGGGTCTGCTAAGACTGGATGTTCATAGATACATATAAATTTGTACGGAACCCTCGGTGCGCGAGTCCGACTCGCACTTGGCTGGTTTTGTATTGTATTTAGTACTTTTACAATTTAAGGAAACTGTAGGTCTTATTTTAATCATAAGTATTTTTGTACACATTCTTGTATATGATGACCGTTTGTTTCTTTTCTCAATAAATCAATAAATAAATAAATATATTTTTACGCCATAAAGGCCTGGATTAAAGTAACCTACATTTATTTGATAATAGATCAAAAATCACCTGTCCAATAAAATATACCTACGTTGTATTATGTAGGAGCTGCATAGTATGTCAATTTAATGGGCTGGACTATTTTTATACTCTGTAAAATTAAGTTGGAGCAGAATAATTAATGTGAATGAAAGCTGAGCGCAGGGAAATTTGTTACAATATTTTATTTTTATTTGTAAGAGTAAATTCCACCAAATGTCCAACAAATAAATCGTAAGCGCCCGCGCACCGAAAATATTGTCATTTGGAGCACTTCATTATGACGGGGTACAATAATACGGCAAAGGATTCTGATGTGGAGTTGTTAAATACTCGAAGTAACATTGCAATATAAATAGGAAGTTCAGTAGTTATTGTATAGTTTATTGAATCAGGCGTTACTTTGCGGACGTCCATATTAATGAACTGAAACAATTACATTGCTCACCCACGATTTTAAGGTCGCGGGTGAGCAAAGTAAATGTTTCAGTTCAGTTATTGTATGTAAGTATGTAGTTATTTTTTTATACTATTAGAAGGAGGCAAATAAGTAAGCGGGTCATCTGATGGAACATGTTTACCACCGCCCAGGAATACCAACATCTCAAGGAGTCTCTGGTCTATTTCCGGCCAGGTGTAATCTCATATCAAGATTTATCTAAAAGTCTACAAATATGTCGTTTATAGTCCGACAAGCTCGGGCGCGGTTCTCCGAGGAACTCTGTCGCAGTCAGCGTTTGCCGCACTTATTAAAAACAATCTTGTTAAGGACAGCAGAGGCTTCCTGCGACAGGGTTCCGCCGAGCGCGAGCGCCGCGCACGAGCTTGTCAAGGTATAGGGTAAATAATTTTTGTTTCACAATATACTTAATTATCATTAAGATACCAACAATTGTAACAAAATACCTGTCATATTCATAAGCATTTCTATAGAAAGTAATTTTCAAAATTGACAATTGGGAATGTCTAAAAAAAATTACCAGTGGTTTTTATATTTTTTTTGTATATAAAAGTCGATTATAAGAAACTAATTTCAATATTTTGTCATTTAGTTCTCTACTTTTTTTAAATTAATTATTGAAACTATTTTAGTTGATGACGTCAGATTATAATTGAGGGCTCCCACAATGCCAAATTTCTAAATCTATCTAAATGCGTACGATAAGGCAGCCCCTTTAATTATTTTTTGCGTAGTAGTACACTCTACACTGTGTCACTTTACTGGCACTGACAAAGTGCTAGATGTCAGACAGCGGGTCCAAATCAAACTCCGTAGTATAATCTACTCGTAAATTGTGAAGAATTCTAACCACGCAGAATAAAGTACGACTTGAACCGGTCACGCAATTTACACCAATGTCAAATGAAGGTCATTGCTTATTTGTTATATAATAAATTCATTACATAATATTAAAATTAAATAACTACAGAAAACGATTTAAAAAGCATTTATCTCGAAATGGTTTTCGATTTTCTATACATTGCAAAAAAATAGACATCCCCACAACGGGACCAGACATCTAGGTATTAGGTATCCCACCATTGTGACAAATCAGATAGAGCTCCTCCATATAAATATGACCATGCGACAGATTATGAAGTTATGAGCTGGGGCGGGAAGTGTCGACCTGCGTGCGCGCGTAAATCAACCGCGGGAGCTAAGTGGCGTTTAGTTAGCATTCTTACCAACTCATCATTTTTATGAAACCCTACTATTAAAAAGAAATGAGGGTGAAAAAATATTTTCTACTAAATTAGTAAATACAGCAAAAATGAATAGATACCATAATTTTATTATTACTATCATTTTGAAATAAACGCACGCTTTCATAGTAACGGTTTTTGATTGAAACTTTAGCTCCTTGTAACACACACACTGAGAATATTTAGAAGAGCACAATCGTGAGTAGTATGACTAAAACTAGTTAACAACGGTAAAGAAAAAAAAACATTAAATACCTACACTCATCAAAAATGCCGAGGGATGTATTTTATCCCTACACAAAATTGATAAACGTGTCACTGCTGGGCACAGACCACCTCTCAAATTTAAAGGGCTTGGGCTGTATTTCTCACGCGAGATCAGTGCGTATTGTGAATTTCATATTCACACACATACCAGTTGCTTCACAAATCAATACAGGTTTCTTCACGATTTTTCCCTTCACCTAAAAGCTCATGCAAGCTTCAAATACCAATATCAAATCTAAATATTTTGGATCCATACGTTGCCTGCGGCGGCGCAACTAATTAGGCTAATTTATCCAGAACGCGCATAGCTCGGGTTACGGGACCGGTGATTTGTAGCGAGGGTGTAAGGGACGGGGCCGGGGCCCGACGGCTTTGTTCAAGACCGTGTGCTGTTACTAATTTTTTGTTTTAAACCATCAGACATCACTATCTGACCCAATTGCATTTTTCATCATTCCACGCTGGAAAAGGGTGATCGATAAACTATAGCTCACATGAGGTTTTTGTGGTAAGTATATGACAAACGAATAGCATTTTTGTGATTTTCATAATAAAATACTTAATAGGGGAAAGAAATGAGAAGGGCTGATTGTCTAAATTTAGTTTTACCCTTTTACCAATACTCCTACATTTCAAAAGGACTTAGTGTTAAAATACCAAAATTCCAGAATGCCTAACTTTTTTTCTTTGCTTTTGTGCAGTTTTCAGTTTAAGTTATTTTGAAATGTTGTTGTGTCTGTGGTTTTAAAGAAATGTACATTTCAATATTTAGGCATATCGGACATGAGAGGTTTTATTTAGGTCAAAGTTATTTTGACATTTGTTAATTTTAGGAATGAGACAATTTTGATATTTAGGTATTATGAGCCCATGGCAATTCAAAATTTAGTCAATTTAGTGAATTCGGCATTATGCAAATTAGGTGGAATAAGTCCTACTCAAAGAAATAGCAATGTGAAAGTTTTCTGTGTGTTTGTTGCTCTTTGACACTGTGGCGACTGTACTCATTAGTTTTAGACATGAGTATTGTCACGTCTGTTCAGCAGACTTCGGGTAGGTACTCTCGCGAATGTTCGCCTCGCCACATTATTTTTTATAGATAATTTTCATTGCCAAAATGAAGAGCACAATATAGTTCAGTATAAATCGGAATTTCGATTCAACTGCCAGATTAAAATCTAATAAAACCGTAAAATCTTATCCATTTTATCTGTAACTGCTTAATTATTCGATTTGTTATGCATTAGGTTAAGTTAGTTTATATTTATGTAAAGAAGATCACAACACTCCTTTTTGTCGTTGTGTTTTTTTAATTACATTTATATTTGCCGCGTCAATAGACAAGCTTTTCAGATGTCAAAACTGACAGTCGGTAACATTAACATTGTCAGTTTAGACATTTGATAAAATATGAGAGAGGGTAAGAAGCTTGATTTTAAATTATAAACGATCCCTCAAGATAATAATATAAAGAAACCTGGAATAAGGGCTTTAAATGTTGTTTCTTTCGTTTTTACAGGTGAGTGAATCTTTTGTTTGTTTATATTAGTAATATTGGTAAAATGGTATTTCGTATTTATTGTAAATAAACTTTCGTTTTTACAGAGAAACGCAATTACGTCTTTGTTTCATTATATCCTGATTTAATAAAAGTACAGGAGAGCATAACACCATTATAAAACAACATTTTCTGCAAATATTTCAAAAAACATGGAAAAGTTGAGGTTTGATTTTACTGTGAAACCAACGGCAGATGGAAAATCAAACATCATATGTATAACCTCAATAGGAACACCTAATGGACAAATTTTTGGAATACCAGCCGAGCACCAACCTGCTAATCTACATCAAGTAATTACAAATACTTCCAACTATGCCAAGGTAAGAAAATCATTAAGCAAAAGGCACCAAACAAGGAAAATATGGATAACTCTAACTGATGATATATCGAAGGTATATTTGGATGAAGAAGAAAACTTGCAATTTAATGATATTTATCTTGAAGAAATTTTTGGAGAAAACAAATAGTGCTGAATGTACACCGAGTAGCTCAAATCAAACATTGGAGAAATTATTGGAAAAATTACTTGAAGAAAAAGAAAAAAAATCGGAAACACGAAATTTGGGGAAAATCGCAAAGGATTTTATGATAGAGAAATTCACTTGTAGAAACTTAAATGCTTATCAATGGATTAAAAACTTTAACAAGGAATGTGAACGATTCCAGATTGATAAAGACGAAGAGAAAATTGAAATTTTGAAAAACTTTTTGGAATATTCCACTGCAGACTGGTACAGCAGCATGCTAATGAAATTTACCGTAGAATCAGAATGGAACACATGGGAGAAAAATTTTTGTGATACATTTGGAAACAAGGGATGGTCGCCCATTAGATATGCTCTTGCCTTTAAATATCAAGCCGGCTCATTGCTCGAGTATGCATTAAAAAAAGAAAAATTGATATTGGAAGTAAGAAAATCAATTGATACTGGGACACTTATAGACCTTATAGCGTTCGGCTTACCTAATTATGTAGCTGACAAAATTGACAGAGAAACATTGCAAGGCACGGAAGATCTATGCAATGAAATAGGAAAATTAGAACATCTAGTCGTGAAAAATAAATATGATAAAAAAAATTATGTATGTCCAGACAGTAAACCCAAAAAAATGGAAGAAAAGAAACCATGTCAAATCTGTATCAATGAGAAAAAAGGGAAACGTTACCACCCTGAAGAAACTTGCTGGTTTAAAGAAAGAAATCAAAAATATGCTGTGAAAACCGTAAACAATTCGGAGTTAGAAATAGAACTGAATGAGAAGAATCCAAAAAACTAGAGGTACCACCATTAATAAAAGTTAAGTTGCTGATAAATGACACTTTAGAAGTTTCTGGAATTTATGATTCTGGCTCAAATGTGTCATTAATTAATGCAAAATTGTTGAAGATACAACAAAACAAAGATTCAAGTGACATACAAAAGGTAAACTTGAGGACTATTAATGGTGAGAAAGAAACAAAAGGTATGGTAACCCTAAAAATAAAAATCGAAAATATCGAAAAAAATATGGATATTTTCGTAATAGATGATGAAAATTTTAAATACGAATTTTTAATTGGCTTGGATTGAATTAAAAATTTCAAATTAATGCAAAATCAGGAGTTAAAGATCGTACAGTATACCAACCCAAAGGAAACTACGAAAATATCAAATGAGGACTTAATAAATAATAACACCTCAAAGACAGATATTTCAAATACAACGAAAATAAATGTCAAAATTCCTGATGTACTGGGTGACAAATATGAAGAAGAATTTTCTTTATACTCTGGAGAATTAAAAGAAGAAACAGAACATAATATAAATAAATGTGAAATAAATTTCAATGAACATACAAACATAAATGTATTTGAAATATCGGTAAACCATTTAGATTTACATCAACAGTCAGAAATTAACAAGATAATAGAAAAATACAAACCGATCTTCGCAAAAGATAAATATGACATCGGCACCGTATGAGACTATGAAGCTCATATTGACTTGATGGTGGAAAAATACTGTTACAAACGTCCATACAGATGCACATCCGAAGACAGAAGAGAAATAGAAAATCAAATATCTGAATTATTAAAGAAGAATTTAATCGAAGAATCGTACAGCCCATTTGCTGCTCCGGTGACTTTAGCTTACAAAAAAGAAGATGAGAAAAAAACAAGGCTATGTATAGATTTCAGAGATTTGAACAAGATTATCATTCCTCAATCACAACCCTTTCCATTAATTGAGGATTTAATGATAAAAACTGTAAACTGCAAATACTTTTCTACTTTAGACATAAATTCGGCATTTTGGTCAATTCCTTTAAAAATTCAAGATAGGTACAAAACTGCATTTGTAACACAAGAAGGACATTTTCAGGTGACGTGTCTCCCATTTGGATTAAAGACTGCTCCCGCTATTTTCCAAAGAATCTTGAGCAACATCATAAGGAAATACACACTTTCTAGTTTCGCAGTAAATTTAAAAGACGACATCTTAATTTTTTCAAAGACTTTGAGGAACATATAGAACATCTATCAAGACTACTAGAGGCAATATTAAAAGAAGGCTTTAGAGTTAAATTTACAAAATGTACTTTTGCAAGTAATTATGCCAAATACTTGGGTCACATAATAGAAAATAACACAATCAGACCTCTGAAAGATTATTTAACTGCAGTAAAAAAAATTCCAGTTCCCGAAACAAGAAAAAATGTTCGTCAATTTCTAGGAAAAATAAATTTCCATCATAAGTTTGTACCACACAGTGCGATTATTTTAGACCCGTTACACAATTTGTTACGGAAAGATGTGAAATTCGTATGGTCAACAGAATGTCAGGAGTCATTTGATAATATAAAAACATTGCTATGTACTGAACCAATTCTGAAAATCTTTGATCCAGAGCTACCAATAAACATTTACACGGATGCTAGCATCAAAGGAGTGGGAGCGGTGTTGAATTAAAAAGATAAAAACGGAAACAGTAGGCCAGTTGCTTTTTTTTTGCAAAAAAATTAACTGACTCTCAGTAAAAGAAGAAGGCGATATATCTAGAATGTATGGCAATAAAAGAAGCTGTAAAATATTGGCAGCACTGGCTAATGGGAAAAGAATTTACTGTATACTCGGATCATAAACCATTAGAGAATATGAACATCAAAGCTAGAACTGACGAGGAACTAAGTGATTTGATGTTTTATTTATCCCAATATAATTTTAAAATAAAATATAACCCAGGAAAATCAAATCAAGAAGCAGACTGCTTAAGCAGGAATCCAGTCCTAGAACCTTATGATAATACTGATGACTTTATAAAAGTAGTAAATTTAATAAACCTAAAAGATATAAAAAATGACCAATATACAAACATAGACTTAAAAGATAACAAAAGTAGAATTATATTCGAAAACGGAATTTATTACAAAATAAATAAAACAAGGAAAAAAATCATACTATCAGAAGAACTTAGCAAAATTCTATTAAAAGATGTACATGACTCTTACTGCCACATCGGGAAAACTCAGATGACAAATAAAATATCACCATTCTACACAGCTAAGAATATCACGGCGAATATTAAGCAAATTTGTGACGAATGTGAAATTTGTAAAAAAAATAAATCAAGAAGGAAGCCAAAATATGGTTTAATGTCACATTTAGGTCCAGCAACACGTCCGTTTCAAATTGTATCTATTGATACCGTCGGTGGCTTTGGAGGATCACGGTCCACAAAAAAATACTTACATCTTTTGGTGGATCATTTTACTAGATATGCTTATATTTTCACATCCAGAAACCAAGGTTCCAGTGATTTTATCAAACTAATGAAAAATGTAACAGGAAGTTATAATATAGATATGGTGTCAACAGACCAATACCCTGGCATAAATTCAAAAGAATTTAAAGAATATCTGAAAAATAAAAACATAAAAATAATATTCACTGCTGTGGATGCACCATTTTCAAATGGGCTTAATGAAAGACTTAATCAGCCTTTGGTCAATAAGATACATGAAAGATATATAAATGAAAGTGATAAGAAAATTGCATGGACAACTATCGCACAGAAATGCGTAGCAAAATATAACGAAACAGAACACACTGTCACAAAATTTGCTCCAAAATACCCTTTAGAAGGTGAAAATGTGAGTATCTTACCACTAGAATTGAAACCGAGGTGTACTACAGAAGACCTAAGAAGAGATAGAAAATTAGCCTTGAAAAACACAATTAATTCACATAACTATAATAAAAAATTGTTCGACCAACATAGAGAAGAATATAACTTTGAAGTGGGAGACAAAGTCTATGTGGAGAATGGAAATCCACTAAATACAAAGAAAATGGATGAGTTAAGAGTAGGACCCTACAAAGTTCTTAAGAAAATTTCCAATTCAATGTATGAAATTGATACTGGGCACAAGAAAGCAGAATCAAACATCTACCATATCACAAAACTGTCTCCAGCGTCGGTTGGAAAATGAACAATTGCGAGCAATTGTTCTCCCTAGCGGGGGAGTTGTAAAGAAGATCACAACACTCCTTTTTGTCGTTGTGTTTTTTTAATTACATTTATATTTGCCGCGTCAATAGACAAGCTTTTCAGATGTCAAAACTGACAGTCGGTAACATTAACATTGTCAGTTTAGACATTTGATAAAATATGAGAGAGGGTAAGAAGCTTGATTTTAAATTATAAACGATCCCTCAAGATAATAATATAAAGAAACCTGGAATAAGGGCTTTAAATGTTGTTTCTTTCGTTTTTACAGGTGAGTGAATCTTTTGTTTGTTTATATTAGTAATATTGGTAAAATGGTATTTCGTATTTATTGTAAATAAACTTTCGTTTTTACAGAGAAACGCAATTACGTCTTTGTTTCATTATATCCTGATTTAATAAAAGTACAGGAGAGCATAACACCATTATATTTATTTTATGAATAAATCGTGTTAAGATCTGTTTTCTAAATCGTATTATAACAAATGTAGATTATACCATACGTAAGTAACAGGCACATGAAATGCTGTTACATCGATCTTATATTACACGCCCGTTTTTTATTCCACCGCGGAACTTGCTGTAATAAATATATAGCACCATAAAATAAATGTTTTTCTTTGCTCAGTTCAGAGTCGAGAGGCGTCATAAAGTTTTATTCGCACACTTCTTATGCACCGTCGACTTTTCATCACTTCATAACCATCAGAGAGAATTTACGGCCTCGCTACACTGTACTGTCCCGAAGGACAGAATGGCAGAAGTTTACATGTTAAGATGCGATGACGACCGACCGGATGGCATAGTGGCTAGTTAACCTAACCGAAGCTTGAAGTCCCGAGTTGGACAAATAGTTGTATGAAAAATATTGGTTTCGCATATTAAATAGGTATGCACTTATTTAAGTATGATTATCCATCGTCTAGTACCCATGGTAGCTTTACTTAGTTTACGATTAGGTCAATTGATGTCAATCGTCCCATGATGTGTACTCGTAATAGTAATAGTTCGTTAGTTTAATTTATTTATGTTTAATCACGTCATTGATGGTTTCTGCCATAGTCCTATTATTGCGGTCTACACGCGTACGACATTTAAAACATCCATCACCTGTGAACCTTTGTTACCATATTATAAGTACCATAGGGCGCAGACAGTACGCAGGAAGAAAGTTGGATTTTGTACATATTTATGCATTCAAGTTGAGAAACTTGGATGGCGTGATTTAGAATGAAGTAATTTCTCTTGTTGATGACTAGACGAATAAATAAACTATGAAGTACCTTAAAAAAAATGTTTGAGTCTACAAAGGTACGTAATTGCCAAAATTTTACCTAATATTAGTTGATCTACATATTGATAGACAAAGCTAATTCAAGTGGATTACCATATTGTATGACCTTATTTCATGATGTGATAAAGTTATAATAAATAGGATTGCGAGCATCCGTTGTTGCCAAAGTGACAAGTTGTACGAAGCCTATTTAAAAAAAAACTTATTTTGCATTCCTAGGTACAGTTTTTAACAATAACTAATAACTAGAGTAGGTACAAATCTTAACCGGATTTGGCCGAGTGGGAATTGGGAATTTTTCGATAAATTATTTAGAGCTAGTCGTGGCTCAGTTATATTAGCTTTTAAAGCTTTTGCAGTATCAAAGTGTGGACTAATTGATTTATTATTGCACATGGTGCTACTTCTTCATATAACTTTTAAGTGTATGGTTGGTATAGCTACGCGCATCTGTTCGCGATGAATCCTTATGAGAACGATTTGTGTTTACGTAAACTAAGTAAAAAATAAACTTGGTTTCAGAACAAAGAATTGTGAAGGTGTTTTTTTTATACAATTATTAGACTTGAGGAAATGTCAACACGACGTGTGGACAGAAGTCTTTTTAGTTTTATTGTTCGTAAAATATACCTAGTTAACGTAGGTAATGAGCTCTAGCTCATTAGATACTGCAGTCTACCTGCCTCATCCAGAGACATGATTATTACAATCTTCGTTTCCTTCATTATTTAATGACACTGATTTAATGAATAGAGTTTGTCATAGAACACCGTAGGTAATCGAAAACCAAACTTAACAACACTTAAAATGCCTCTAAATATTAATATTTTTTGTGATCACTCACTCAATACTTTCACCTCTACGCCTCTAAGTTTTTGAAAATGACATATAACATATGAAATTTAACATGAGCTTTACAGTAAAGGGAAAAGATCGTTAGGAAACCTACATACACATACAAAGAAATTCAATGGAGTGTGTAAAGTTCCCAATCTACCCTGGGACCGCGTGGGAACTAGGGTCCCTCATTCTGAGAGGAGGCCTATGCCCTGCATTGGGACGTATATAGGCTGAAAAGATGATGATGATGATGAATCATTATTTTAAGTGCTGCTTATTGAGCGCGATGACAGTTAAATAGTTTTTTTTGTCAAGCTCTTGGGTTTATGCTAATTTTATTTTAGAATAAGCATACTTATTAAAAGCCAAAAATAATAATAAAGACCTACATAACAATCCAAGCTGGTCCTACTTCCGCAGAGCTACTTCAAAGCTCTAATCCGCTTATTACAAACGTTCAAAATTAAAATAAGAACAACAAACAAAAGACGACCACCACCGTTTATTTGGACGGCGCAGCGCGGCGCGCCGCCGACCCGTTACTCACAGAAGACGTTTATCTCAATCCCATATTGAATTATATTTACACAACGTATTGATACGCTTTAAAAACAAACATTTTTCGAATTAGAACATTTTTGGCTCAATGAAAACAATCAATGTTAGTCTCTAGGCGGTTTTATGCTGGCTGGATGGAATTGTCCAAACATTTGGTGGGAAGGAGAAAATTGCGGATGCAAAATTTTTAGTAAGCGCTTTTTAGGATTCCTAGCAAATATTAAGTGACAAGCGATTATTTTTTTTTGTAACATTCTTCAAGTCTATCAGATCTATTATTTTCTTCTTATGTGTAAAATGTGCTTGCCTAGTATTTTGCATATTATCTATGTATCGGAGGTTTTACATGGATAGAGAAAAATCGGTTAATGTTAGCTTGAACCGCAGGGTTATATTATTCGTTTCATCAATTTGTTAGTGACAATAAATTGTCGGTGTTGATTTTGGAACGTAAGGAAACGGTGTTTTTAGATAATTATAATACTTAACTTTATAATATGTATTTGCAGCTTCTGAGGTACTTAAAATTACTATTTTGTAACGTAGGTATGCATCAAAGAAATCGTTAACGTGGAACCTGTATCCTTTTATTAATAAATTCATCCTAGGCGCAGCAGATTTGACGGACAGGACAGCTTATTCAACAAGTATCATATCATATCTTTAAACTGTCAGATTTCAAAAATAAAGCGTCTGTAGGTACTCAGTTGTTTTGTTAAGGCTGAGCTAAACGCTTCCGAAAATAATAAGTTCCCAGTAAATCATCGAGACAGTACCGCCCGCCCACGGGCAGCCTGTTTGTTTGCTTTACTAAGCGTGTAATACCCGCTTTTTATGTTTCATATTTTCAAACACTTAAAATAGATGCGTAAGGCGTGAGAATTGTTAATGGAATGTCAAAGGTACTTAAACAATTGGTAGATTGGTCGCGCGCATGAATTGGACTTAATTTAGAATAGAGTTTACATAAAGTCTGGATGTACTTGGCTCTACACTTTACAACGTCGGAAAGGCTTACTTTGAGTCAAATTCAGCGCTGGAAGGAAACTGAATCGCGAACCCAGATGAAATCTTTTCACAGTCAGTTTCACGATGATGTCTTTTGGCAGATGTATGAATAGTCAACATGACGTGTCAAAAGCTTCCACTCTGGTACGCGATTCAATTTCTTTGACTGTAGGTACACTCGTACCTACATTCATAATTATGTATAGGTATCTAAACAGTTTCGTGACAAACTGACTAGGTACTGGATGAGTTTTTTAAGACACTGCACTGTCTAAATCCCTGAATCTAAATTCTAAGCAGTGCGCGGGACGAACAAGTAAGTGTGTTTAACTTATTTTATATCTGTGGTCTCGTATGACGTGGTTGACGATACCTATTCGAATCCTTCTAGCCAGGCAAGGATGTAAACTGCAATAGGTACCACAATAAACAAATCATGCAAGGCGCGCAGTACTTTAAATCCTGCTAATCGCTGTCATTTTCTGAATGTTCTCGCATGGTCCCATCTGTAACTGCATTCCGAACAGCCGCGTTCCACATTCAAACCGAAATGCCGAACGAATCGTTCCCTTCAACCACCTATGTTCAGCTTGTTCCGACAGCGTGCCGTCGCTCGCGCGCCTCGACCCGATGACTGACTGATCGCTCTAATCGACTCCGGCTCCAACGAACAAATCTTTTTTTCCCAACTCTATTTTTGAACGTTTCAAGATTGCATAGTTTTTGCGTTTTTAAAAAGTTTTACAGTAATGAATAATGGGCACAAAATGTGTCGATAAGATAGCGCGTGTAAATGTGACGAAGTCTGCAATATGTTAGGTTTTTTTTTCTAAAATTAAATGTCTTTGGGAATGGGTTCCGGCAGGCAAAGGGGATCACTCGTAACATGCTAGAAAAGTATTGTAATTTTTACAAACTTTTAGTTGATTTGTAAATTTGTCTTCTTAACTTGCAAGTCGAGTTTCTTTTAGAGATTGGACTGTTTAATTTGGCGCATATATATGTGAATAGCATGAAAAATGCAATTACCGACAGCGAAAAATTAAGCCAAAAAAATCATATTAAAAATTATTTTTTTAACAAAAACTTATTTATTGACGAATGGTGTTACAGTATCTATTGTGAATTATATTGGTTGGATTGCAAATGGTCCTTTTCTATGTATAACTGTCTAAAGTTCTGGAAATATTTGCACAAAAGCAAGAATGTTGAGCGCGGGTGGCCCCGTCATGATTCAGCGCTATTTAAAAAATCCGCCCTACCACATAAGAAAATTTGAATATCAAGTAGGTAATTAAGGGTCGATTCTTGGTCATCAAAAACAGTTCGAGCAGAGAGTCTTAGTGAAATTAACTTTATTATTGACGTGAAGAATAATTCAGAATATCTCTTAACGTTAAGAGAAAATTATAAAAAAATCAGTCATGTGCAAGTCGGACTCACGCACTGAGGGAACCCTATATATGTAAAAGTCAGCAAAAAATAAGTTGATGCTTCAAGATATATTTTAAAAAAAAAAAACAAAGTATTTGTGGATCAGTATATTTCAGGTTTTTTTTATGTGCCGTGAGGCAAAAAATAAATGGTTTTCACGGGATGACCGTAAAAGTAATAAAAATGAAGTTGAAACATAAAAATACAAAAAGATACTTCATAACAAACTTGTTGCCGTGAGGCTTTACTTCTTGCCAAATTTAATTTTTCTTGTAATTTGGGAGAATTTAAATTTAGTTTTGATTCAAATAAGGAGGAGATTTTCAATTCAGTTATGTAAGTACATTTTTTATATTCTGCAAATTGTTTGAGAGCTGAGAGTGAGAGTTTTAGTTTAGAGGGTAGGTACTATCGCCCCAGACGTCAGCTTGCCATTTTCAAAACAAATTTGCTTGCAGCCGTTGAAGTTTTTTTGTATGGATTGGTATGGACAGATGTCTAGCCACTGCACGCAAACTGGGCCTTTAAGGTGCTTAGCTGGCGTCTTGGCCGATGGTACCTACTTTCCGTTTACTCTTATTTTAATTTGAAGAAAAAAAACAGCAAAAAGGAAGTTCTTCGAAGTGGTTTTTGTTTTCAATTTTAATTATTGTCTGAAAATGCACTCTAAAATCTTTTGATGGCGTAAACTTATAAGTAACAGTTACAAGCAATTACAGACCAAAAGTAATATTTAAGTACCTAATAATATTTTCAACTAAGTTCATATTTCCACACGTTCCTGAGTAAAAGGGTCTTGATGTGTGTGGACAAACAGGCAAACTTACAACGAAGCAAGTAATCTTATAAATGTTCCTTTTCTTATCCTTTCGAGGTACCTACGAAACACTCAAAACTACGGTGTACCTTTACATACGAGCATAATCTAACTTTATTAACAAAGACAGTTATTATTATTCGTAACTAACTTCTGTCTAATGTGTTTACATCAATTAACCACTGTCTTTTGTTTCTAAATGCTGGCAGCTTCACAAATGGCGCTGAATTCTGTCAGTCAGTGGAGTAAAAAAGATACTTGGCACGTTTAGGTCAAAGTATTAAGGAACAAAGTGCGATGAAACCTGCCGTCCAATTTGAACTTTAAAATCTTACTTTACGGTTTAATATAGTTTGCATCGGAATGGATACTTGGGTACTTATTTTGTTAAAGCTTAAGAGTTTTAAATTTTAAAATATTGGCAGGTCACTTGTCTTGTAATCCACTCGACTCATTTTTAGTGGCATGTTTGACTGTGACTTTGTTTTTCAAGTGTGATGGCACTGATGGCGACTGGCGACGTGCATTAGGAACCCATAACTTTAAAGCGTGGGTAATTTGACTGATTGGCAAAAAAATAGGAGATTTTATATTTGGTTATGTGGAGCCTGTGACTGATCTTACTTAATAATTATCTTCCTTAAGTTGATTTACAACAATGGTAAGTGCATTCATAGTGCATTAGGCTATATTGTAACTTGTACAATGTTCCGCGTGTATGTTTGATTTGGATCGCGTACCCAATATGATACATTTTTGTAACAAATTTCAAATTTGATACAAAAGCCTTGTTAATGTAGCCAATTACGAAATTTAGTTGGTTCCATCCTCTACGGATGGTGGCACATGATTTTGTTCACCAAGTTGTTGTCACAAAGTAAATTGCATAGCTTTATATTTCGCGATAGTCAGTCATTCATTAACAACAAATTTTAAATCTTTTTAAAATGTGACAACTGAATTGAATCTGTCTAATACCTTAAAGTGAGCAATTCTTGTATATGTATAATATATTTTATTTCGAGGACCTCGGAAGTGGCTTGAACAATTTCAGTGTAATTTGCTGTGTTGGGGTTTTTAAGGGCGAACAAACTAGCTTGGCCTTATAACGCATGTTTTCGAGTTTTACCCTGAGTGATGGCGTACTTACATACTTTATGTGTGGTTTTTACGAGCACTAAAGTTCTTTTGCAAGTAGTTAAGTAGTGTCATTCCATTTTCCGATGTTTAGATAAATTTGTCATAAAATATTTTATGCTTCTGAGAACTATCCCCCCCCCCCCCCCCCATTCGACGGGTGGTAAAATTACAAATTTATTATACAAACGATTGTTATTCATATTCAAACGTTTATACAATGTGCCTCTACCCTCTGGACATAGACGAATAGGACGTGTTGATTAGGGTGTTTCTATACTATGTACAAATCCTCGCACCAAACGCCACCGTATTAACGGAGAAATGACTGATTTACTATTTAATACTTTTACGATTTAATTAAAGAGTAGGTATTTCAACTTGATCAATCTCTGAACCGCAAAACTCATTGCAAACAATTAATACAGTATGTTCCTACTTATTGTTGATTTGTTTGTGGGTATTATTATTTTTTTTTTGTCTAATTTAATATTTTTTCAAAAGTAGAACATTCCTGAGAAGGAACTCTACTTAGGATTTCGGTCTGTGTCCATAAAGTAGAGACACGTTGTATGTTGTCAAAAAATTCTAATCAATTAAGTTTGCTTCTGATTTCTACGCCACTACAAACATAGTTTTATTTATCCCGTAACATTATCCTAATATCGACCTTCTCCGGCAAATATAACAAAATAACGCAATAAAGGTCGCAAAACACTTCAAAACTCAAGTGAAACTGTCCAAGGAACAAAAAGCCAGGTCTCACAACATGTCACGGTAGATTGATGGCCGTCGGGGTGGCCGCGTTTTTACGCTCATTAGCCGGAGAAAAAACTGCCCACTCACAATTACGCATGATCTTTTGTAAAATAGTAATTTATTCTTCCTACGCATTAAAAGTTTCTATAAGTTCAAATTATACTTAGATACGTTTTAAATGAATCCATCAAAATAAAATAAATAGGTTGTTTATGACAGGGATACATACCAACAAGCATAGTTTGACACAAAGAGATAATATATAAAATAATTCAGAACACAAGCATACCTACTTTTAAGCATTAGTTAATCGTTAGGTGCGTCATTTAAAAAGTCGTGGCGGGCGGTGCGCGTTTGGCAGCCGCTGCGACGTGTGTGGCTTCAAGAAGAAGGGCTACGGATTAGCCCGAAACATGTCAAGCTAAACTCGATAGACGTGAACTATCCGTAGTTTTTCGCTATGACGAGTATCACGGTAACTTTATGTTCAAAAAATACATGCTTTAAAGGCTTAATGTAAACAAGATCACGATCGCGTCCTTTTTGTAGTTAGTCTATTGACTACTATTAGTTACTTATTAGTTAGTCTATTGGTTAGTGTATTCAAAACTACATGGGTAACTTTCGTTACACCGAGGAATCAGTTAAGTTTTGTTTTAATTAAAGACCTTAATTTTGTACATTTTTTTTGGAAACGACTTAAGGACAAACTACGTGTAACCTCTAGGTACTAATATAACAGAACATTTTGTTCAATAGGTACTCCTTTAGAAGGGAACTATATACCAAACGAAGGATATCTGAATAATCAACATCTGGGCAAAATCTTACCGTTAAATGCGATTGCGATACACTGGATACTCTATTAGCTAGTAGGGACTCCAAGTTCCATAGACGCGCTACGCTAGATAACGCCAAACCAATGGTCAGAAATATATAGTATGGTTTACGAAGGAACAACGGATGATAGAAATACCTAAATGAATGATAAAAATTTAAGCACCAAGACGAATATATTTCGGCAATTTCTGCTCTATCTATTAATAATGCCATTTGGATGGTTTTACGAAACCCTTTATGGCGAAATCCGCACCATACTAAGCCGGTTTTTTACGATCAGCAAACAAAGAGACCAACCAGTAACTGTAAATTCCCTTTTAAGGAGAAGTCGTGAACCGTCGTGATGTGGGAACGCTAAGCGCTGCGTCGCCCGTCCGTCGACGCGGGCGCAGCGCGATGACAGATATATGAATGAAAACGCGGGAGCTGTTGTCTTAGACTGTTGCTATAGGATAAAAACAAACAAATAATTTAAAAACGGGGATGACAGTTTTTAAGTCAAGGGTGAATGGGCCTATGCGCTCCATAACACTTCACTGAGAGAAAAAAAATACAAATGGAATTAATTTGACATCTATCAAAGCTGGAATGCAGCGGTAAGTCCGTCTCGTCACAGTTAGGCCTACAAACCTAATTGTCGGTCATTTTAAGCATCACCTACTTTGTGATGTTTAAATACAGCTGAGAAACTGAGAAGTTTTAAGTATATAAAGATATGACTGAAGGCTTTGTCTCCATCACAGATACCTAATAAGTATTAAGTAAGTCCTACGCTAGTCCCTGTAAAAGAATAAAAAATGCATGGAGTTCAAAAAGTTGGACACTAACTTAACGTCGGTCGTTAAAATTTGTATTAAAGTGTTCCGTTGTACCACATCATACCTTTTTCCAGTCAGTCGTTTTGTATGGCTAGCTACGATTGAATGTGGTCCAACTTTTTGGTCTTTACCCAAACAAGCCCTTTCCCTATCCCGTGAGAATATCGAAAAGCCCTTCTGTCGTATGGAGTGGCAATAAACTGGCACAGTATGCTGGTTCAAATCCCGGCAAGCACATTCATAAAACTATTTCGATTTAAGCAATCATAGGGTCCTTACATAATTTATCAATGCTTTTTTGTGGTCCACATCAGCGTCATTGGATCATAGTTTGTAACTTGGGAAGAGTAGGTAAAATCCAAATTAGATAAACTTAATAAAATTATTATTTTTACATACGGGGACATTACAGGAATGTAATTAATGACAAAAAAATGGCTTTTCCGTTTTCAAGATTTCAGATAATACCTACCTAAATAACTATAACTTTAATCATAAGAAAACATTACGAAGTAATTTATAATTTCAATAATTAAAAACTTATCCTAACTTAATGGCGAAAGACACTCTATTTAAAATATTGTAAGTAAGTATGTACTTACGTAAATATTGTATGTATGTAATATGTATATATGTATGTATGTAAATATTGTAAGTAAGTATTTTATCCTTTTCCATTCCTGACAAAAGGCCAAACAAGGTAAAAAAAAGTTAGGTATATTTTAACTTAACACTGGCTTAATTATTACATTAACTATTATAATAATTTTAATTTCACAGAATACAAGTTTGGTACAAAAATTAAATATAATTCACTTCTATATTTTGCGGGCTTTGGCGAGTTACTATGAGCCTCTACGCCGTAGAGGGCAAGCCGTAGCGGTTGCGTAGCCAACAAACTAACAAATTTAACACAAATTGCGCCTCTACGATAAAATCCACGCTTACATTTCTTTTTTTCCACTTAGCGATATATTTGAACACTTTTAATTAAACCAATATCTACAACAATTAGGCCGCTTGTAGACGTCCGTCGTTTTCACCGGACAACGGTCCGTTTTTTTTTGCCGGATTTGCGGTGTTGTATGGCTTACAATGAATGTGTGTACACGCACCGGACACTTGTCCGGTGACGAAAGCCATACAACATCACAAAATACGGTCCGTCGTCCGGTGAAAACAACGGACGTCTACAAGCGGCCTTAAGCAACGATAAAAAAACTTAACACTTAACTATCTACACTTTCTGAAAATTACGTTATATGAAAATGAAAAATGTTTATTGGTTTAAAAGAAACAGTTATAACAAAATAGGGTTGGGATCTCCTTTTAAGCAAAACAATGCTTGTGTTATATAGGTACAATTCCAAATTAGCTAGGGTAGATATTCAACAAACCATCATTTACTTGATTGCAATTTACTATTTGGATAGCTCTCATACTCTAGTAGGTACTTATGGTCTTACATAGTCAAACTTGAGGATAAGGGCCAAGCCCTTTTGGGAACACCAGTTCAACGTTACCCCACCCCAATGAACTGGACATTTATGTATAATTATCTAAAAGTTGTGCCTTTCTCAAAGCACCGCTCTGTTTTACCATACCTAATGGTTTGGGTAGTACCTACTAGGCACATGCAGTTAAGGACTAAGTGTAAGTAGAGAAGCACTATGCACTGACCGTCTAGCTGGCGTTGATGCCACTCACCCCGCCATTCCTGTCCCTCCATCTCAACATTCGAGCGATTATTTTTTCAACGCGACACAATAAATCAGTTTTCTGCACGTTAATCAGACGAGCGGCGCAGGCGGCGGCGCGCGCGAGGTGACCGCTTCTGTCGTCGGCGCGCGCGCCGCCGCCCCGCCACGCCCACCGCCCACTCCCGCGCACCGACACCAGCTTTATTTATGAACCCGATTTATGTACTGTTCCAGTTACCTGCGCTAAGCTCCAGGTTGCTTTGGGATGGGTGGTTTACGAGGTGATCTACAATGCAACGGTGTTTTGGGAAACTGGTTTTGTTTCAGCATATCGCTGCATAGTCAGTGTATTTTTACAGGAACCAATCCGCAAAATTTTTAAATACAACAAAGTTGTAAAGCTTTCAGTTTCAGTATCATTACTTCGTGGATTAAAGGACTCACATTGCGTGCTCTACGTATGGTTAAAGCAAGGCCGATCCGGCTTAGCATCACCCTCAGTGTATTAAGTATCTATTCTCCTTTGTACTTAGACTTTGACTTTTTGTTAAAAGTTTTTTGTGTGTTCTATACTAGTGCTGCGTTTCGTAGATAAGTAACATGTTACCTATGTGGAAAGAATCGCCAAGAAATTTGGCACTCAGAGCCTTAGACGCAAATATAATGGTTCCGTTTTGCCATTTTGGCTCCAGAACCAACGCATTCAACGTAGAGCAGTTCGACTTGTCAGTGATCAGTCATTGATTTCCGATCGTTTGGATTCCTTGTCCGACGTAGGTTCTCTTTGTGTGTTCTATAGGATCTACCACGGCGGAGGAGGGGTAATTACACAAAAGATCCTTACGGGTCGAAGTGTATCCGCTAGGACCCCTATTAGTAAGACAAGATAAGATAAGATAAGACCACGGCGAGTGCTCTGAAGAATTGTTTAATTTGCTGCATGCTGCAAAATTCCACCATCGCACTTCCCGCCGTAAGTCTAAGTTCCATCGTCACCATCTCGATGATTGGCAGTCTTCCACTGTACGTTTTCTTCGGCACTTCCTGCCACGTACGGTGAAACTGTGGAACCAGCTTTCGGCAGCAGTGTATCCAGACAACTGTGACATCGGGGCTTTCAAGAATTTAAAGGCCAGCAACAGATTGGCGACTCTCTTTGAGTTGTTGATATTTATGGGCGGTGGTGATCATTTTCCATCAGATGACCCGCTTGCTCGTTTGCCTCCCTCTCACAATGAAAAAAATAACGAACCCTAAAAAGGTCACAGCCTTACCTTTAATCTCGATTCCGGAAGTAGTTATTGTGGAGCGTAATTAGTGACAGTTTTTAATTAAGTATTTATTTGGTAAATTGCTAAGAGGGCTGTCCTCGAAAAAGTCTGCGACCCACCGAACATCACTCCGTGTACCTCGTCTGCGCAACCACGACCACTCTGACAAGAGTGTCCGACTAGGAAGAGGAAGAGATTTATTTGGTTGGTAAATAAGTATTTGTTTGGTATCTTGTAATTGGTTGGTTAATTTCAATGATGAATTATGATGATCCGTCCACCCGTGATCTTGTTGCATGCAACTGCATCGACATAAGTACCTATCGGGAACTCATTAAAGGTGATCACGGTCAGCATCCCCTAGGTAACAAATAAGTATATCTAACGCAAATTAGTGAGCTCATTTGTATGACTTTTGCGTTTGTTACTTCTTTGTGTTAAAACCGCTGGTTGGATTCGGATGCCGTTAGAAATGAAGATAGATTTATTCCGAATAAATATTTAGCATAGTACAAGTAAGTAACTTTACGCGGACGAAAACGCGATGTTAGCTAGGTACTCTTACACGTTAAAGAGTTTATTTTTACTGTCAATTTCAGCTACACCCTGTTTCCATGCAGTGGGTAGGTTAAGTACTTGCAGCGTTAACGGCCAGGCGCAAGCGGAGCGGCTCAGTCAGCGCCGCGCGAACAGCGTAAACACGCTGCAACGCTGATTCACCTCCAGGTACGTAAACAATATACAGTTCATGGAAAGATGTTCAGGTGGGAGCGTAAGCGTGCTTTTCCACCAGAGATGTGCTATGCTATGTTGCTATGGATGCGTTTGATATCCACCAGTCATATTCATTGTTCCGCGTAGCATAGCACTGGTGTAAAGGTGTGAGGGTGGCTGTGAGGTTTCCACACGTGCTGATGTGCCGGGCCAGCTGCTCAGGGTGAAGGTTCAGCTGGGGCTCGGTTTGACAAATAGCAATTTGGAAAAAGAATAGAAAGGAAAATGAAAAAAATAATAAAATCACAAAAAAAAAATTAAAGAAATGCTCTAGGGGCGCATTTGGTCAACCACAATTAAATAAAGAATATATCAACCCAGCCAAACTATCTGCTGATATATTACGAATAAAACTATACCTAGTAAAGGCTATAATATAATATGCTTTTGGGATCACTCTCATGATCATGACGCAGATTGTCCAGAACGCGCTGTAGAGAAAGTATCCAAAGAGAACCCAAATTTTGTTGTAAGTACAGTTCTGTTTAATTAAAGGGAAAAATATTAAGTGAAAACATTATTTTGTTCTGGGTATGCTGAAAATCAGCGCTGGGGTGGTATAAACGCTTCAGCATTATGCTGAGCCACTATCCAATTCGCAACCTCAATGACACACTCTATCTTTATTATTCGTGTTGTCTAATTGTAATAATAGGTATTGATGTGTCTTGTCTTGTTATGAACAAATTTATTTTCTTTCTTTCTTTCTTCATGTCACAGATAAGTATATGAATAAGTATTTCAATACCATTCCTTCCGACAACATTTAATAGTAGATTGTACACCAAGGGGATAAAGCACTGCATTATGTCACGGGCGCGATATTGAATTCTGAACGAAACGAGGAACTCCAGATTTAACTCCCGAGCATAGCGAGGGGGTTTTTAGTTGATTCCCGAGCGAAGCGAGGGAATTAAGATGGAGTCCTGAGAGTAGTGAAGGATTTAAGCGCGCCCAAGGCAAAATCAGTTTTATCCCCGAGGAGTATACTCTACTTTTCTCACCTTTTGCGAGACAATAAAAACCAAGGCTTCTAGAAAAATACTCTAAATAGACCCAGAAACACTGATTCTGACACTGACTTTGCGGCTTTCGCAGTTTTCCATTTGTCGAAATCTTTGTAAGCTTTTAAGTATTTTTCCTTCGACTTCTCTGGGAGTACATTATTAACAATTTCTAAGGTTGGCTTGCGCAGACCTGGGTTAGCTACTTAACTCCGAGCGAGTTAACTGCTAACCCAGGGTTAACAAGTGTCAAAATGTATGGAACTGTCATTCTTAACCCAGGGTTACCGATTTAATTTTTTTACCCTGAACTGTGCAAGTGGTCCTAAGGCGTCTAATTTAATGGAATCAGGAGTCAAATCACTTTCGCCACTCGATATTTTCTTAATGTTTTATCTTCTTTTGCAGTTTTGATACTTAAAATTGCAGCGTGTTGAAACACTCGCGGCTTTTGTTTAAGTATTTGACTTTGTTTTCGTTCGGCCGCGGAACTGCAAATAAATGAGGCGCGGCGCGGCCCGCGGGCCCGCGGGGCTGAGCACGTGGAGCACCACCAGCACGTGCACGGGCTGCGCGCCGGCCTGCACGCCGGGCGATTTTGAAATTAGACTTTAAGTGCATACCAATAAGAACTACGAGAAGTGAGAATCACATTACTGCCCGGCGGGTTATAATGAAATTCAGTACAATTACGCCCCGGCGAAAGCCAAGGGCTATAATGATTTACTTTGAGAGAGGTTTGCATGATATATAATAAGGCATTGTCGAGCAGGTGGTGTGAAAAGCCTGTTTCTCCACTCTTTCCATACTTTTACATGACAGATGTGTCATACGCGGGATCTCGGGTTTCTGTTTAATTGAATAAAATAAATTAAAACATCACAGGCCCTATCAAAAGCAAAGAGACCGAAGTAACTTTAGAACAAGTCTCATTAGCACTTTGATATGACTACTTTGTATTAATTAATGCATTACATCATCTCAATGGCACCTACATTATGTCTATCGATTATCGAACAATTTAAACAAATGTCAGAGTGCTATTTATTTGACGCTATCATTGGGCGTGTGAGCACATAGATGTATGTATTCAAATTAGATCTAAAGGTGTATTAAGTACCTCAGTACATATCTATGTATATAATTTTTAGGAACATGAATTAACACAACTTTTGAAGTAAATTTTCTTTACCTCAATACAAACAGACCAACATCAACAGTCAACATCTATAAATATATTCCTTTAAGATATATTAAAACTACCATGGGTACCATAATTCCTCTGAGGTTTTAAAATTGTATGCATTTTTGTGGGCGTTACTTTCTCCCGTTTGGTCACCTCACTCTAACACACCTAAGCTTAGTCCGGAGAGCGAGAAGAGAACACAGTGGGCGGAGCATCGACTCCGGCGCAGCTTCCCACACGCGGGTTTCGAAGAAAATCTTTTGTAAAACGAAATAACTAAACAAATCACCAGCTAATAGATGCTTAATGAATCACTCGATGGCAAAATATCTCACGAAGCGCGAAGAATACAGAAGAAAAAATTAGTCGTGTTTTGAAAAGTAGATTTGTAATAGGTACCTAATTAATTGATAAGTTGTCATATTAATTTGGTTAAATAGGTAAGTAATGTACTTGCTTAAAATTAACAGCACCTTAAGTAGGTAATCAACCAACTGCACTGAGTGCTACGCACGGATATTTTCTATTGCCAAAACGCTGTGCTATATATAGCTTTCGAGGAGCATCCTGTCTTTTTCGTTTAATACCAGTAAGAGAAGGACGTACCTATTTAAAACTTGACTTAGTTTACCAAATGCAGCTAAAAAATACTTATCCGCAAAGACCTTTGTACGTAATTTCATTTTCACCATGCGTTTGTATTTCTAAAGGACCGTCATATGTGGCAAACCGCCAGGTAGATCAACTCTACCTGGAGGAGTTTTTATTTATAAACATTGTGTAAGTTCCAAAGGTAGAGTTGCCATATCTGACCGTAAGTAATCTAAACACCGACTGATAAACATCGGGATTATTTCGTGTTGAAATTCTACCTACAATTATCTAGCTATTTAAGTATTATGAATTTGTTCAAGTAAGTAGGTACCTACCTAAAAGGTAGGTTAGGAGAAATTAAAAGAGAAACTTACGCTGATTTTTTTTGCTGTAAAATAATACATAGATATAAAATGATTACAATATTGTATGAAAATATTTGCTTCATCTTTCGTCCATTTTCTACTGTTTGTTTGTCTTACTCTACTCTACTCTAGTACCTGTGTTCTAGCCAAATCCTACTTTTACTATAAATACGAAAGTTTGTGAGTATATGCGTTTAGAATCCTTCACGCTAATATGATTGGACAGATTCGAATGTGACACATATATGTGTGTGTATATATATATATATCGCAGGTGTCCATGGGCGACGGTAATCGTTTACCATCAGGCGATCCGTCTGCTCGTTTGCCCCCTATATCATAAAAAAAAAAAAAAAAAAATATCTTTTTAATCTACAACATCCTTTATACTTCTTACTTTAGATCCAGATACTTTTCGTCCCAAAAAAAAGAGTAATTCTCGCGATTTTGTTTTGTTCCCGCGCAGATCAAGTCGCAGTCAATAGTCAGTATTAATTAAATGTATCCGCCAAACATTTTCTTTGTGAGGCAAGTTAATTTAAATACAGACTTCGTCAGACATATGCCAACAAATAGCTCTTGATTTAGATAGCTTAACACAGAAATACGAGCACGCTTAGGTACGTTATTTACCTACTTGTGCAATATGCACGTGAAGCTTATTTATTACTTAGACTAAATAAACGATAAATGGAAAATCTTGTAAATGTTTAGCTCATTTGCGCTGTTTTGCTAAGGTATATGTAGGAAGGTATCCAGGCGCATGTTATTATACTTAGATATATGTAGGTAGGTACATACAGTAGGTTTCATTTACATTCCAACAGCTGGTTATAAGTAGATGCATTTTAAGATAATGTATGTGTGTATGTAATAAGTAAGCCTGAATGGAACTCGTTACTTACTCTTTATGAAGGTTTGGAAGTTAATTACCTAAACAAAAAAAAACAAAAATATGGTGTATAGTATAAATCTTCCCAGGTGAATTTTTCACTTCGAGCCCATATCTTTCAATACAAACGGTATCGTCATAGTATTAAGGTTCAAATTTAATGTAATGGCTCGAGGCGAAAAATTCACCTGGGAAGATTTATACTATACCACCCTACGGTTGAAGTTCATTTGCACGTCATGATACAACGAGGTCGATTTTCCCTTGCAATAATGATGACAGTGACTAATGACTTCACTCAGTACAAAATTCAACCTTAACGATATTTAGATCTCACAGAAACTCTTGTCAAAACTGGTAGGTATACCACTTTCTTGGTACACTGAGAGAAAAATACTGTCAATCTAACAGGAAAACTTTAACGGCACACAGCCCACATTGGAACTTTGCAAATAAGTACACGTTTTTATTGTGGCCATTTCACATTGTCAATTTCACAACCTATATAAAATGTTTTGTTGAATACACAAATTTTAATTTCTAATAACAACGTTGCCAATTCCACAATAACTAAACGTTTTGTTAAATACACAAAATTTACATTTCTAACGACATGTTGTCCATTTCACAATAATTAACCGTTTTGTTAAATACACAAAGTTTACATTTCTAACGACAAGTTGTCAATTTCACAATAATTAACCGTTTTATTATTATTATATAGTTCATGTATTGTTGTCACTCTAACAACAAAAATGTTGTCGTTTTGACAGCAGAGCTGTGCCACCGAAGCAATGTTTCCGAATGTACATTGTGGGACCTACATCAATTGCTGTCACTCTGGCAACAGAAATGTTGTCGTTTTGACAGCAGAGCTGTGTCACTGTAGCAAAATGTTCGGCCGAACATTGTGAGACCTACATCTACTGTTGTCACTCTGGCAACAGAAATGTTGTCGTTACGTATACGTGCATTGCGATTTTAAGTTTACTTCAGGTATTTCTATGATTTTTTAAAGTTTAAAGAAAGTTTTAGCCTTATTTATCCAGCCAGCCGCGGCGCGGGCGCTGCTCTGTTCCTGCCGTATTTACGTTCGGCGACGACAGCGCTAACGACGCCATCTTCCGCCGCATCTGTCCGTCGTCGCCTCCTGCGCCGGATGCACCCAAAACGCGGTATTGACGCTTCAGCCGAAGGCGAGACCTTTCCTGGACGTAGATTATTTAGATTTTTTGGAATCACGAAAGACACTGCTTAGTAAAATTATGTTTGTAATAGTTCGGCAGTAAAATAAACTTGTCGGTTTTGTTGTGTACCGACTTACCCGACTACCGCTATACCTAACCCTATATCTACCTATACTAAAGCTACCTACCTATAAAACCCTATATTAAACCTTATATATTCCTTATATATCTCTACCTATATTCCTACATTACTTTATATATAACTACCTATATGTTTCTACCTATATATCTTTAAGACCTACCTAGGGAAGCCTATCTATAAAGCAAACCTATAGCACCTAATTTTTTCTAAAAATAGTCCTTAAAATACCTAGCTCCTAACTCAAGTTGTTTTACCTTGTTTAAGTCACAAAATTGGCCAAGTGATCGTTAGCGGTCTAGAATAAGGATCCTACATTGAGTCCGTAAAGAATAACCCGTCAGCTCTTTTCGATATGGTATGGGTATGGAGTTGATGGCTACATAAGTTAAGTTTAAATATGAAATGGTGAGAGTTGAATAATTTAAAGAAAGTAATTGTCTATAGATAATAAACCATGCAGATCTTAAGAGATGAACAACTGAAGTGGGATAATTGCTTGTAGTTTTAAGTAATTGCCTATGGTTTTAAGTAATAGCATATAGTTTTAAGTATTGCATATGGTTAATAAACTCATAGAGTCGTTAAAAGAAGAGTAGTTGAAGAAAGATAAATGTCTGTAGTTTTATTAATGTCATATGTCCATAGTCTACGTTATATTTGTATGGAAAAGGTACTATATTACGTGGCAGAGTTCTGGGGCTCCTCCACCGCCCCAAAAGGTAGCCCCGCGACTCCAGACTTGGGTAGGGCTCCCCCCACTGGCTTTGAAGAAGCATATACCTTTTCCTTGTTTAGGTAATAAATGCATTACATTAAGTAAATGAGAGGACAATTCAAAGGGAAGTCAGTTACAGCCTGTGGCCGTTCCTGGATCCAACCTGTGATCACATTGCTTCCGCAATAGCTAGCTGAACTTTGGTAGTAAGCGTAATCTCGATGGTTTATCATAATGACTATTGAGTAGCTACCAGATCCTATGGTACCAGTAAGCCACTAACTTGCATCTGCCTCAGTTATAGTCAGAATGACGGTTTGTAAATGTAAATGTTTGGTAAGACTTTTACCCTTTTAGATGTAGTAAGTATAACTAGCCATCACAGGACCAGGCAATCCAAGGTTATTTCACCAGGGACGACCGCCGACTTCAAAGGAGATTCTACTTTTCAGCAAATAAATATTCAAAGTGAGTTTGTTGAGTTTTATTTTTGACTCACTCATCTGCAGCTACCAGCGTTTGTAATGTAGGACATATGGATGAAAGCAAACCCTGAAATCTTCCATCCGTCGGTAAGTACAAGAAAGTCTAAGTCAAAAGTCAGTCAATAAGATCTCAGTTTCGATAATTGGGTCAACAAATGTAACCCTTTCCCACAACATAAAATAGCTTAATGAAGAACTTGTAATAGTTAATGGTAATGATATTAAATAAGTCAGATAGCTTAACAATGCCCTCCAACATCAAATAGTATAATGCAGATCGATGATATTAAGTAAGTCAGATAGCATAACACTGCCCTCCAACATCAAATAGTATAATGCAGATCGATGATATTAGTTAATGGCGACTATACCTACTCCCTATAATCCTTTCCTAGCAGCTAAACTATCCATCTATTCTACACGAAATTAGCAAGCTAGGAATCCGGATTCCACATTTACAATTACCGCGGGGTCCCTCTCCAACTGATAAGAGAGGGCCTATCCTAAACTAATGCCTACGTTTGAGCAGGTTAACTCAGCTTCTATCCTCTATACCTGTGTGCTTCTGGTATCCATCTGAGGGGATTGGGTTAGATGAATACCAGAGTGTAATATATATATAAATAGATAAGCGGACTAGACATTGATGAGCTTGAAACACCGGTTGTGGCGCCCCAAACCCTTCAACACCCAGGGAGAAATTAGGTCCGACTCTTGAGTTATAATACAGACCCCCTTCCTTCTCCAATAGATGGTATTCTACCTTTAAACGCCTCCGAGAAGAGCTAAACTACAGTTAGCACCGTCAGGTTGACCGTCTATCTCTTCTCAGAGTCCAGCTATTACTTCAGCTGATGCTCGAATAGGTTCTCATACACTAACACAGCCTAACCCACACACTGTCCCCACAAAACCCACTAAACCCCAATTTAACTAACAACGAATATGTAATTATCCAACAATGAGCATTCCATCACCATATTTGGTAATAAATACACAAAACCAGACAATCACACAAAACCTCCCTTTTAACTATCTCAAGAAATAAATAAAACCCATACATTATTCCCACAAAATCCCGCTAACCCCATTTTAACTATCAAACAACTATGTAATTATCCAACAATGAATATTCCATCACCATATTTGGCAATAAATACACAAAGCCAGACAATCACACAAACCCCCCCCCCCCCCCCCGTTAACTATCACAAGAAACAATTAACTACCCAATAAAAGATACACGACAAAAGAAAACACAATAAAAGAAAGCACAGTAAGAGAAAACACAGTAAAAGTTACAACGAAAATGATACCTTAACCCCCCTAGGAGAACCGTCTTCGAACCCGTAACAAACAAGAATAATCCTTTTCCCACGTCTCGCTCCCCTTTTATACTAAAATAGTAGCTTGTTTTTCCATACTGGTCACCCCGACCTCGATAACCGTAATGTCCCCCCGGACCTCCGCTGCCGCAAGGAACGCTTTGGCCGTTTGGACCGCTTAGACCGAGAAATTGCTTTGAAAACCTCGTATCTTGTTCCGCCAGAGTCAGTAATGCAAAGAGTATTATTAGTATCAAATTAGTATATAGAAAGTGATGCAGTGATCTTATTTGCATACTTTAGTAATGAAATGCTTGTTTTTGATGAATTAATAATTAAATAGCCTCGTTTGTGTTTAAAATCATTTTATTATGTAAAACAAGTTATTTTTAACTTTCATATTTAAAACTATGATCACATATGTTTTTAGCTGCATTTTCTTTAATCCAAAATTAGCTTGAAAGTTACACGTGCCTCGTACATTGACCTCTCATGGTCAGGTGTTCGGATACTTTCGCATTCAGATACTTTAGTAATCAAATGCTTGTTTTTGATAATTTAATAATTCAATAGTCTACTTCGAGTATGAAATAATTTAATTTGATATAAAAAAAATAAGTTAAACTATGTTCACATAAGGTGGAATGTTACAGATTGACGTCTGTAAGGTTACAGTTGACTAAAAGCAAAATGTTACGACTGAAAATAAACAGAGTAGAATGTAGACATTCGGTGCACTGAAAGCGATCTGTTTGTACCTAGGTGCGTGCGAGAAAATTATGCGAAAAGCATTGAGAATACCTATACCTATATTTCGACAGTAACTATGTATATGAATCCCTGCCTAGAATATAAACTATATATAAGTAGGTAACTTTCGTAACACGAAGGAATCAATTAAGTTTTGTTTTAATTAAAACCCTTAAATACCGAACTTACTTTTTTTAAAACGTTTCATATTACTTTGTAACCTACTTGCTACCACTATTATAAATGTGATGTGTGGCTTTCGTTAATCTTTCACGCTAAAACGGGTCAACAGATTGGAATGAAATTTGGTATATAAATAGCTGGATCTAGGGAATAACTTACTCATAAACTACTTTTTATTTCAATATTCTGACGAGATTGTAATTTACTTACCGTCTTCTTGCATGTAAAAGTCCCCAAATCTGTACCGCTGAAACTAAAAACGTGAAATTTCACAGAGGTATCTAATTGTTCACACGAGCCAAACTGCGGGTAAAAGCTATTGTAAGTATTTTATTATGCTATGTTACTCGCTTGACTATCTCAAACAGTATTAACTAACTATACTTCGTTATTTTTTAGCATTAGAAAAAGGGTAACCAATATTGAAGAGTATTTTTATTGATAAACGCTTTAAAAAAATAGTAACTTCCCAACTACGACTTATGAAACCAAAACAATTTAAATGATTAATTATGAATGATTTATTATGTCCTTGCTAATTGTTACATAATTTGCTGTGACTTATTTTTCGAAAGTGTTTTTCAATAAAAAGACACGTCAAAATCCCTTACCTTCTTTCTAAAGCTGAAAGAAACGAAGTATAGGCATAGAGGTCCACACCACACAGAATGAGGTGCCCCCTTTATTCAAAATTTTAAATTAATTTATTTATTTCGTACTAAATGCAAATAAGTAAAAATAAATAAAAATGAAGTTGATAAAAATAAATACAAAAAGATACTTCATAGCTAACTTGTTTAATTTATTTGTTTAACATAGGTAATTTTTGTATCCGCCATTTACTCCCAACCTAAGTGAGTGGTACGGAAAAATGCAACCAACATTTGCTCTACCTGAGCGTTTGGTGGTTTCTGGAGGCTCTTTGAACTCATGACAAAATCAGTACTAAGTAGTCGTGAAGAAGGATCTAAGTATCTGAGGCCCTGATCTTTAGCACTTACCGCGTGCACTCGATCCAAAATGAATTGATGGTTATATTATAGCCATAGCCATTATACTATACTTACTAGATGCGATAGAGTCGCTTAATACTTAGATACTGTTTTAGGTAAAATACCGGATTATCAATAAACTAGCGACCCGCCCCGGCTTCACACGGGCGCAATTATGAATGTATTATACATATAAACCTTCCTCTTGAATCATTATATGTATTAAAAAAACCGCATCAAAGTCCGTTGCGTAGTTTTAAAGATCTAAGCATACATAGGGACAGATAGCGGGAAGCGACTTTGTTTTATACTATGTAGTGATAGTGATAGGCATATCTGGGTAAAGAAGCGTAGCGCTATAATATAACTGGCTTTTTTTGCGCTACCAAAATCAACGAATATTATGTCCATGAAACTAATTACTTTAAATAATTTATTGAATCATGCGTTACTTTGCGGAGGTCCTATATTAATGAACTGAAACAATTACTTTGCTCGCCCGCGACCATAACCTACCCCTCAACAAAGTGTGTGTGGGTCACATAGCAAGGCCATTAGTTCATTGACATATTTGTCTTTCGATCAAGATAAGATGGATAACTACCCGTAGGTATAAAAAAAAATAAAAAAATACTAAGGGCATGGTCACCCTTCGCGCTACTCTTTCAGTGTAAACAGTGGCGTATGTTTACCGGGAGCTCGTAAACCGTGGATTGTAAACTTATCTAATTCCGTATTGGGCCTCAAGTGCTCGCTTCCTCGAAGATGGGCCTCCCACCAATAACAGTCTCGAGTGCCGTCATAAACTTTCAACTTGGGAAGGAAGGGTAACTCGGTGCTTAAACAGGCACTTACGATGCCTGTCATTACCATGTTATAATTTATGTTGTGACCATAGTTTGGTGGCTTGCTGTTTTGAGTAGGTATAATAACTATCTACTTCTGCTCTAAAATGTCTAGCGAATATAAAACTTTACACATGAGTAATCATTTAACGCTTTAGATGTGATAAGATAAGATTGTAAGGACGGTTGAAAAGCGAATTAATCTAAGCGACATTTTTGCGATATTGACTTATACATGAAAAAAATGAAAAATGTTTATTGGTTTAAAAAAAAACAGTTTTAACTAAATAGGGTTGGGATCTCCTTTTAAGCAAAACAATGCTTGTGTCAGGAGACCCCGCTCCTCCACTCAGAGTATACATGAGTATAAACCAATTAACTAACTAACTTAAACTTAAGTTAAGTAAGATAACTTAAAATTATGAGTGTGCATGTGTGTGAGAGTATGTGTGTGTGTGTGTGTGTACATACACACACACACACATGTGCGGGATCATCGATTTTTCTCCATCGTTTAAGCCATAATTTTAAAATTTTCTGAGCACTTTTTTTAGCACCTACAGCAAAAAACAGGCCTCTTTCTGATGTCATTGATCGAAACGATAAAAGTTTCTTTCGGCGCATTCTACTTGGCAATCATGGTCTTTCCGAAAGCGCTAGTATACTCCAAAAAAAAAGACTTTTTAAAGAGCCCTTGACGGCGTACTTTTAGATTGAATGCATTTTGGGCTAAGTGATATACATTTTCTAAAATAATACGTAGTACCAGGGCGACCGAGCTCCGCTTGGGCTGAAACTCAGTACCAAGTGTTTTCCCAGAGATAAGACCAAGCTAGATAAATTTTTCATCCCCGAAAACCCCACATACCAAATTTCATCGAAATCGTTGGAGCCGTTTCTGAGATTCTGATTATATATATATAGGTTTAAAGGTATTAGATAGATTTATATAAAAAGCGAATTGAAAAACTTCCTTCCTCACTTAAGTCAATTCAGTAGTTTTTGCAACGATTCTTTCTTCGAAAAATAAACCTTCAAATTGTCCTCCTGCAAGTTTCACGAAATGGCGCTTAGATCAATTTTATTAGCCTTTCAACCATAAGTAGGTAGGACCTACTTACAGCATTTATGGATACTTTTTACCAAATTTTCAAATAAATTCACCCAAAAGTACCTATCGAAAACGGTAAAAAATAATATGTAACATAAAATATAAGAGAGTAGAGTTGTAGAAAATTACAGCTCTACTTAATTACTCTTTTCAACTAGTCAATAATTTAATTTGAACTGTAATTATATGGCGTACATTGTTTTGTACTACCATTTTCGAATACTATTTTCAAGTTATATATTTAGGTTCAAAAATCGGTACCCTGATAGACTGATAAATAGCAATCCTACGAGTATCCAATCCGCAGTTTCGTCGCGTGAGCCGGATAAAAAAAATGTTGACGAATTTGCAGATAGTGATATCTTTATATACGATACCAATGCGCTTTTACTCGATGTTGATCAGGCACGCAAGCTTCGTGATGGACCAAAGTAAGCATGGCGAAGCTAAGATAAAGCAAAAATACGAAGAAATTATTAAGCAGGCAGTGCCAGGCCTTACTGCGATAAAAAGATCAATAAACGGATCAATACCTAATGGTCAAGGTGTATTATTTTCATCGGCAGATTTATTATATCGTGTCGTAAAGCCGTCGTCGCGTTTCAGGTGAATGGCCGCGCGCGTCGTTCGCAAGATGGCGCCCATATTTCCGTCAACGGGCCGTCTGATGCGCGCCAAAATAAGATTATTGGAAATTTGACACACACACGCACGCTTTATGATCGACGCCGCTAGACGGGTTTTATGTGAAAAGATCTGTTGCTGCTGACGCATATAAGTGGTCCTTGTGCCTATTTGTGGACGGTACAAATAGAATGCTTGCACGATTTTTCTGAGACAAGGGTAGAACGAAGTGTTGAAAGGCGCTTTACGTAGGTTAGCTAAATCTGTCAGTTAGGCCGATCAAATTGCACAGAAATAACTAATTCAATGCGTTTTCGGTGGCTGACTCGGATACAGATTGAGACATTGCAAAGGTAGGTATCCGAATAACTTAGGTACCCGCTTACCTATATAAACCTATACGTAAGTACCTACATCTTTATGATCACTCAACGGGTAGGTAGGTAACCTTTATTTTCGTACTTTTGACACATCTGCACTAGCACTACTAATTCAAATCTGTTTGCATTCAGCTTTCGGTCGTCAAACTCAATGTTAAAGTACCTAGCACTTTGTAATTCATCTTCGCGTTTCACCCACCACATAAGTGTTTGGTGAATAAGAACATCGAATATAATAAAATAAAGCATATAGCATATTTGTACACGTAATTTGAGTGGTACAGCAAAGAATGCAGGTGTCGAATTCGATTGGATCGGGCGTCGGCATTAGATATTTGCATTAGATAATATAGCATTTTACCGAAAATGAACTGAACTATATTTTTTATGTAATTACTAGTCTAACTAACAAGTGGACGAATCCTTAAAAGTTTGTTGGTACTCTTATACTAGGGGCGTTCAATAAAAAGTGAGAATGAGTATGTTATAAACAACTTTTACTAAATGTCATTTTATTTTTCGACATAGTCACCTTTTAGCATAATACACTTAGTTATATCTTTTTTCTAAACTTAAAATTTCATTTTTAAAAAGGTCTCATCTTGAGTACTTAAAAAATCTTGTACTGCAGCGACTGTCGCGTCGTCGTCTTCAAATTTCTGGCCTCTCATGTATTGTTTCAATCTCGGAAATAGGTAGAAATCACTGGGAGCGAGATCTGGTGAATACGGAGGATGCTTAAGGATATCGAACCCAGCATCACGAATTGCAGCCATTGCAACGGCAGACTTGTGTGCCGGGGCATTGTCCTGGTAGAACAGCACAACTTTCGAGAGTTTACCTCGCCGTTTTTCGCGGATCTCATTGCGCAATGTTTCTATTTGTTTGGCGTATAATGTGCCCGTAATAGTGGCTCCATGCTCGAGATACTCAATCATTAATACCCCTTAACCATCCCAAAAAACAGAGCCCATGCCTTACCGGCAGATGGGCTCTCCTTGAATTTCTTCGGAGTTGGAGATGATGGCCTTTTCCATGTCATAGACTGCAGTTTCGTTTCTGGGTCGTAATGATGGAGCCATGTTTCGTCCATTGTTATAAATCGCGCCAAAAAAAGTTCCCGGTCTTGCTGCATCAGGTTCAAAGCTTCTTGACAAATCTCTAGTCTAGTTTGTTTTTGCGTGTCAGTAAGCATTCTTGGTACCCAACGCGCAGATACCTTTTTCATACCCAAGCGTTCATGTAAAATATTATGCACGCTCCCCGTTGAAATCTTTACATTTTCAGCAATAAAACGAACTGTGACACGACGATCCGCCAAAACTGAGTTTAGACTTTTTTCACAATTTCTTCAGTTACTGCTGTAGTAGGGCGTCCGGAGCGGGGGTCGTCCATTGTCGATGTTCTTCCACGTCTAAATTCGGCGCACCAACGTGCGACTGTCGAATACGGAGGAGCATTAGACCCTAAAGTGTCCCGCAAATCCAAATTGACTTAGTCCGTAGAAAAAATTTTCAAACACAAGTATTTGATAACGGCGCGCAGTTCAATTTTCTCCATTTTCGCTAACGTACTCAATAGCATTGCAAAGAAATTACCGTATATTTTTTTAAACAAAAGACAGTTAGTTTTTTTTTTCATAGCAATCAGCTAGATCAAGAATATTACATAAAAAAACTGGATGTTGCCTGCCGAACTATGAGTTGAAGCCAGGTTCATTCACCTTTGCTCCTATGTTCTATCTCTTTTCAACACTGTGATATATTGCCAGGTTATTTATAAAAAAACCTTATTTTTTTTAGAAATACGCATTATCTGGCATCACCTAATTAATTTACTTTAAGGTAATTTCAACAGAAATTTATATTTTTCTTATAAAACTTTCTGCAATAAAATTTACTTAGTTTTCTTTGTATTATACAAAAAAAAGAACCCAGTCAAAATCCTCATTTCACCGGTATGCACCTCCTGCGTACTATGGCAGCACTAAATGGCCGATATGTCAGAATCACGTCAGAATTGTCAGAAGTCATTCACCAATTTCAGAGGATTTTTACGTTAAATAAACGTTTTTCGTCGATTTACTTGGGTTATGCGCTATGTATTGCATAGCAAAGCATTGTAGGAGTAATTGGAGGCCGAAATCCGACATAAAACTTCACAGGTGAGTACTTATTTTACGAAAATGTTCATAAATCTTAGTGGCAATCAATTTTCCTATATTTTGCTTCTAAGCTTTGTTAGTTTTTATTCAAAAACCCCACGAATAGGTTTATAATGTTAAGTTAGAAGTATATTTTGTTTATTTGGAGTTAAACATGACCTTAAATGAAAAATTGAAGAATGTGTGGTTTTACAACTAGGGTGACCAATCCTTTTTCATGCATGGTATTTATTCGTATTGAATGGAGCTAAATCTATCAACTTGGTACGGTTTCTATCTTCATAATTCATATCACAGTATATAATAACATGTTTATTGTTTGTGTATTTACAATTAACATGAATAATATTTTACATTGCAGTTTTCCAAAAGATGAAAGAAGGAGGCAAAATTGGCTGTCGATTGTACCGATAAAGGGAAAGGTGTAGAGCGTTTGACAATTTGCAGCTTGCATTTTAAGCCTGAAGATTATGACTATGACCCAGAAAGGCCGGGACGCCTACTCAGTACAAAACAATATTATTCTCACATGTGTAGAAAATAAAGAAACTGTTATAACGTCCTAGTATTTTATTATTTTTTTCCATTGACAAATAATACTTCCCTTATGTTTTGCAGTAAGTATTTGTAGCGTCCTCAGGTAAAAGGTAACCTTTTGCCGGATATCAGTAAGGCCGAGTAACTGCAGAGTGGCATAGAAATGCAACCAGAAATGGACCTTATATTGACGACTGACAAAAAAATTGGTACCTTTTACTTGAGTTTGTGAGGATGGATGCTCACTTTCATGATAAAACGGTTGAATAAAAATTTAATAACAAAACCGGCCAAGTGCGAGTCGGACTTGCGCACCGAGGGTTCCGTACAAATTTATATGTATCTATGAACATCCAGTCTTAGCAGACCCCTGTTCCTAAGCAAAATGTGCGCAGTGTGGGATATAGACAGACAGACAAAAAAAATTTATGCTTTCTGCTTGCAATTTATGCTTGCAATTTTTCCTTTATCTGTGCTATAAGACCTTGCTTCGTACCAAATTTCAAGATTCTAAGTTCACAGGAAGTATCCCTTGCGAGTGTCGAAAATTTGCGGCAAATGGCTGTAGGTATCTTTTGATTGCGTTGGGTTAGAAGTTTGATTTTTCAGAGCTCCAAGGGACAGTACAGTAGACTTGAGTATTTGATTTAAATTTCAGCTTGATACCTCCACGCGTTCCTGAGAAAAAGGGTCTTGACAGACGGACGAACGGACAACAAAGTGATCCTATAAGGGTTCCGTTTTTTCTTTTTGAGGTACAGAACCCTAAAAATTGAATTGAATTGAAATTGGTTGAATTTAATAAATTACAAAATCAATATGTTGTATAAAAGTATGTCAAATTCCGCGGGATATTCCTAATGTATGCTTAATTATGGACACCCTAAAGAAAGAGATGCAAGATCGGCGTGACGTAATTCAAGGTCATTTTTTCTGGCTTCAAAGGAATGTTCGGCATGCAATATCCAGTTTTTTTATGTAATATTCTTGAGCTAGATAGATTAGCTTTACCGGCCAGTATTTAATTTCGTAATATTAAAAGAGTTTGCATCTCATTCTCACTTTATATTGAACGCCCCTCGTACACACTCTCATCTATGGGGTACTCTCAGCGACATCTAGTAGTAAAAAGATAACAGATACCTTTTAAAGTGCCATCTAAAGGTGATAACTTGTAGCTTTGTATCTATTTTAAGCTATTCGTCACTAGATGGCAGTATTGTTATCATCAGTGTACTTAGATTTAAAGTAAAGATTTTTGTATTTATTTTCTAATAAATAATTGATTGATAAAATTTTGATTTTTGATTATTTTATGCATTTATTTTTGAATTATTGATATCAATAAAGTTATCAGTGATTTAGATAATTATTCTTCTCAGCTCATTCGTTATTTGTCTATGGTTATTTGTAATAATATTTTCATGTGGCAACAAAACTTGTTTTCGCGAGAAAACTTGTGAGGAAGCATCCGGAATGAGTATTTTGATTGCGAAATTGTCATGAAAATAGATAAGATATCGTGATTCAGTGAATTATTGTAGCAGTGTTATTGTGTACATAATAAGAAGAAAATAAAATCCAAGTGGAGCTGTTAAAGAAACTGCTAGCCATGGCGGGCCCGTCCGACGGAGATCCCGACGGATGGGTCGAGTTCTGCGAGCGTCAGGCTAAAACCGCCGCTCAGGAATTCGCCAAGGCTTGCTTCCAGTACGTACAGACCAGCCCCGTAGACCCCACCGCCCGACCAGGGGTATCCCACAAGGACCTCTTGAAGAAATTTGTCGATTGTTTTTCTGAACAATTCGAAATAGAAATTGGTAAACTGAAAGCGCAACACAAGGTCCCAAACGGCACTCATGGGACGCATACGGGTCACGACGAGAGCGACTATTCCGAAGACACGGATTCTCCCAAAACACAGCACAAACCATTCTTTAGAAGGTTATCTTTCAAAGGTTTGAGAAGAGGCAAAGGACTTTTTCACAAACAACATTCAGATGAGGTTGAATTATCGACGAATTTGAACAAACAGAGTAAGACTAAGCTAGCCAAAATAGTTGTAGAATGTAGGAAAGAAGGTTTGGTTAATTATTTAACACCTGAGAGCCTGGAGCAACCCTCAGGTCCCCAGAAATGGGAGAAGTGTAGGCTAGCACTAGTAAAGACTGTTGGAGGCTACATGCTGGAATTCTACTCCCCTCCAAAAGCTCAGAAACCAAGGAGTGGCGTGTTCTGTTTTCTCATATCAGAAGCAAGGGAGACAACTGCACTAGAAATGCCAGACCATGAAAACACATTTGTTTTAAAGGTACACTGTTATGCACTAAAATGATATGAAAGTTTAGTCTTGTTTATGCATTGATTTAGCCCCAAACAACAATGCAATGCATTTACTATGAGTAAAGTATTAAAGATACCTATAGATTTATAATATAGATAGTTGAAAAAATCTACATGCATAGTTAAATAACATCATATATTGGGTACTAAAGTTGATATCACTACTACTAGGCAAGCTGTCAGATAATAACATCTATGCTTTCTTGGATATCATATATACATAATATTGTCAGTAAGATGTAAATTTGGTCCAACTCTTTCATTAGTAATCAATGCTTGAAAGGCACAATTATCTAAGCAACAGCTTGGACTAAATGGAGTTTGAACTCAAAATTTATTTACTCTATTTAGATTTATTGAATCAAGCGTTAATTTGCGTCTAATATTTGGTAGCATAGCGTATGGTTGTGGTACAGTCTGCAACAAAAATATGCATACACTTAAAGTACCAAAAATATGTATACACGCCTTTATGCCCTGGTAATAGAGTCGTGGATACATATTTTTGGTACTTTGGGTGTATTCATATTTTTGTTCCTGACTGTACCTACTCTGAAGATGAGCTCTGGTAGAGTTTGAAACGTCTCAGTGTAGTTTGTTGGTGCTGATAGTTGGGTTTGTGTGATTTGTGTGTGTTTGTACAGTGTAGAGGTGGAGGAACTGCATGAACACTCATTTCTTACATAAACATAACTATCGTAAGATTGCAGGTGAGCAAAGTAATTGTTTCAGTTTGTTTACTCTATCTAGTGGAAAATTTTGCTTAGATAATTTCTCCTTCCAAGCTTTGATATTAACGAGTGTGGTTAAATGACAAACTATAATTGTTAACCCGGAATAAATGACAATAATGTACCAACTGATAATTCAAACTGTTATTACTATAAAGATTTGAATGATGGTTGGCAAATATGGGGTCATATTTTAACCGCACCCTGTTAACCCTTCTTATGCCCACTATGTTATCCTTACCTACACAAGTTGTGTATTGAAAAGGTGCATACAACATACACAGGTGTAAAATTGGTATAGAACAAGATATAACAGTACAAATGTATGAGCTTTTCCAACAGCAGAAAGGTCAACTATGTATAGATTCACTTATGTTTAAAGGATTTGAGGAGTAACAAATATGACTTTATAGTGGTTGGAGGGAAAGCTCATCTTGTAACTAAATTCCCTAAGGACTGGAAATCTTATTAACTGTTTGCAGTAATTGTTTATTGCTATCCCATGGGAACTATGCTATTTTCCAGGATAAAACCAATGAAATTAACAGATATTTACTTTTGCATTAATAATATTAGTAAGGATAAAGTATGTAAATAAAATATCACATAATATTCCTGCAACTTACTTCATTTGGCCTATTTGCTGAAATATTTTGAGTGGTTGAATGAAATGTGCTACACCATTTCTAATATGAGCAACAGAGATGCCAATAGCATAACGCAAAGCCAGTACATTACATATTATTTACATGACATCATTTGAACCGCTCAATAAAATTAATCACAATTATACAATCCATTAAAACGGATTTTGTGACTTTTGCATAGAGTTTTGGGTGAAAAGTTATATTTTTCACTGATTTGATTACACATTGCACTGAAATACCTCATTAGCCAAAAATGTGTCTAAATATTATACACATGTAACTTTAAAATAAAATATTACAGGCAGACAACAACATGGAATATGTAATAGAAGCAGCAGATGTGGACGACATGAAATCATGGCTGGCGACGATCAAGTACTGTATGAGGGCAGCACCGACGACGCAGCCGCCGCCCGATGCGCTGCCAGGAATGCCCGAACCAGCTCCTCCAGACCTGCCTCCAAGAAGAGACCTCCCTGCAAGCACCAGCAATGCTGATCTAGCTACTGACACCCCTGAAGAGGCTGAATTAGGTATTAGAGTCAATCTTAAAGTGTTTGACAACTCTATATCAAACAACATTGTGCTCCTACAATTCCGCAACAGAAGGACAAGTTGCAACAATTGTCTTTTGTATTCATAATTAGTTAAATTTGAGTGTCATCTCTTTTATGAATATTTACTAAGACAATCAGGTATGAAAAAAGTATGATATCGATACCTCCTACATATACTGGTATAACTGCATAATAGTGATTTTACAGTAAAGACCGTATTGTTTAACGATACGGTCTTTACTGTAAAATCACCATTATGCAGTTATACCAGTATACGTAGGAGGTATCGATATGTTCAAGCTTAACAACCGCTTTAGCCTAGTTGGTAGTGACCCTGCCTACGAAGCAAGAGGTCCTGGGTTCGAATCCCGGTAAGGGCACTTATTTGTGTGATGAACACAAATATTTGTTCCTGAGTTATGGATGTTTTCTATGTATTTAAGTATTTATTTATCTATATAAGTATGTTTATCGTCGTCTAGTTCCCATAGTACAAGCTTTGCTTAGTTTGGGACTAGGTCGATTTGTGTAAGATTGTCCCCTAATATTTTTTTTTTTAATGATATTAAGGGCAGTGGTGACCGCAATAATTTTAAATGATTTTTTATTTTGATCTGGGCACTAAATTTGGCGGCCATGTTATTCTAGTGCCCATAAACATGGAAAGAGCGTCACAGGGCAACAAGAAAACACTACATATTTATTTACATTATGGTGTCACACAATCCATGCATTATCTATCATTTGTAGAGAAATCCACGGTTTTCCGCGATCGACGAATATGGAACCCCTCAACCTCATGCTACACTCACCGGCAAAAAATTTGGCCCCCAGTCCACCTTTCATACAAACGAGGTCACTTTGATGTCTTGGTTCTCCACTAGGCGGTGCTTTGGCTGTAATCTGATGATGGCTACTCCGAGCATTGATAAAGGACATTCAGAGTTCCTAAGATACCCACCTGATTGAATCTGCGTTTAACACGGAAATTATACACATTTAGAAAAACAGCTAAAATGGCAATAAAATGAATGAAAATCTCAGTGCTGTACAAATTCTCTCGCTGTGGTGTAAACTGGTTGTTGAATCAGTTTTGTGTGTTAGAAACTCTGGGCCACCATTATCGATGCTCTGGATATCCACCATCAGATCTCAACCGGGGCACTACCCTGGTGTAGAAATAAGGCATCAAAGTAGCCTCGTTTGTATGAAAGGTGGACTGGGGGCCAAATTTTTTGCCGGTGAGTTTATTTCCGCTTGGGTGCAGGTTCTATAGCAGAGGAGGCGTGCGAATCGTCCCCGCGCGTGTCCCTGGCCGAGTGGCCGTGGTTCCACGGCACGCTGGCGCGCTCGGCGGCCGCGGCCTTCGTGCTGGCCGGAGGGGTGGGTGCCCACGGCTGCTATCTCGTGCGCCAGAGCGAAACCAGGCGGGGGGAGTACGTGCTCACCTTCAACTTTCAGGTAAGCGACTGTTAACCCTCTTGGGATTTCACGTTACGCCGTACGCGATGTTTGATATAGTAGTATAAGTGTGCTTCTCCACCAGACAGCTATGGGACTATCCATTTAGGGGGGGGTGTCAAGCGATCTGTGACACTAGAACAAAATAATGGCGATTTTCATAGTAATAAGTGTGACAAGGGGGGGGGAGGGGTCCAAATTGATCGAAATTGGTGTGACGTAATTTATGGATGGCCCTATGCTGCAAGGATGTGAATGCTACACTACGAATGTGACTATTTCCACTAATGCTAAGCTATGAACACAGAAATAATAATAAAGAGGATAGAAATGCCTTAGTTCCTATTTTCTTCCGGAACTCGTGTCGCTACTTCATCCCCTCTACTTACTGTGTTAATGCACACATGCAAAAGACCGGAACCGTACTACGCAATCACGCACACAATTACTAAATTTTTTGCTTACAAACAATTATGAACCTTACACCTTAGAAATAGCTTTGAATAACACTCAACGTAAGTCATACCCACATTTACACAACGGCGCCATTTATTGGCCGCGTCGGCATTATGTCTGTACTAGTCGTAACCTGTTTTTTTTGTCCGTACCACGAACTTTTGTGCAAGACGGAAGGGTTATCAAAAATTACTTTACATTGCTGCGTATAATTCAAAACGATCTGCGTTTTTATGGGCATGAGTAGCAATGGTATATGAAGTTCCGTGTTAATAACGTGTAAACCAATATTTCATAATGAAATATTTTCTCAAGTTGTATTTTGATATAAACCGCATTATTACATTAAATTAATACATACCAATGAAATGTAATCCCCTTATTAGTGTAATTACACAGTGTGGACGAGTTTCCGCAATTGCTAATGCTGCAAAACACCATTTTAAAGCACTTGTTGTCATACCCACGTTTCAAATAGCACTGAGCCACAAGTCGCGCGCTTGTGACCTACGAGTCACAAGCGCGGCGCCAAGGTCACGCGTCTAAGGCACTTCTATCCTCTTTATTATTATTTCTGTGGCTATGAAGCTGTTTGAGGAAAATCGAGAGCATATGCATCTTTCCATATTAAATACATAGCTTACTTAAACCCCCAAGCAGTGCTATGCTGTGTGGACCTATGAATATGATTGGTGGATATCGAACGCATCCATAGCAACGTAGCCATACACATCTTTGACGGAAAAGCTCCCAGACTCTGTCTTTTGTGCTTTATGTTAAATTATCTTTTATATTGTCTTCTCTAGGGTCGCGCGAAGCATCTACGCATGACGCTTAGCGAGACGGGGCAGTGCCGTGTACAGCACCTCTGGTTCCCGAACGTCCACGATATGCTGGAACACTTCCGCGCCAACCCGATCCCTCTGGAGTCCGGCGGCGCCGCCGACGTCACTCTGACGGAGTTCGTCGTCAGCCACGACACCAACCGACAACAAGTGAGCATCACAACCATGTAGCGTTTAGATTGTTGTTAGCATGTTCAATTGACAACCTTTCATTTTTTTAACACCTGAAAATTACTACAGGAATCGAAAGAGTTTCGCCTCCTGAACACGGAAAAATATTTATTATAATTTATTTCTCCATATTTAAAAAAAAACAACAAATTTAAAAAACATATATGTATTTACAAATATTGCCACAGAATAGATATGTTTCCTTTACCCTTTTCACTAGAAAAAAGAGCTGTCATAATTTTAAATTTGATAACAACCTTAACGTCAAATTTACGTCATCACTTTTTTTTAATGACTAGACAAAAGTAATGGATCTATTCTATCGTTACGCTCTTATAGAATAAGCACATCTTTAAAAAATTGTAATAAATTAATTATTAATCCTAGGCGTCTTTCTCTTTCCTAGCAGTATACAGAGAACGAATCCAATTATAGTCTTAGAAATATGAAATGTTGTCAATTCTTCACGGTATCCGCCATACGGATTAAGTTGTTTCGTCGGTATTGTACTTGCTATGTTAACCAGTGGCATAACTATGCCATTTTAGACCTGTAGCAAATTCTTTGGATGGGCCCCTCCTAGTAAAAAGCATCACATTTTAAATTAATTTCAATGTTATCTCTGAGCTCGCGGCCTCTTGGGCCGGGGCCCTCTAGGTTCGGTGGGCCGTGGCAATTTGTTAGCCCTAAAATTCTATAGTTACGCCACTGATGTGAACATACTAGTAAGCACGACCATCAAGCATTTGAGCAGACTTACTAAAAATGGGGTCCTTGATTCGTCTGAACTAAATCTGCTATTTTTTTTAAAAAGGAGACGCTAAATATTCAAAGCGGTCAGATGTACATTTTGCCAAGAACTGATACTATTGGACTATCCGCATTAAAATCTACATCAATAGTGATGCAGTTTAACAGCTCTATAATGACTCGTTTTCAAAAAATAGTACACAATGAGGGATTTAATTTAAAAAAAAAACTTTATTGATTCCTTTGTGTTACGAAAATTACCCATATAGTTTGTGGGGCTAACTTTCGTTACACAAAGGATACGATCATGATTTTGTTTTTATTAAGTCCTTAACTAAGAACACTTAGTTTAGGGCTTAATAAAGATAAGAACACTTAGTTACCTTTTTTTAACGATCCTAATAAAAAAGCTTGTTTGGATGTAAAAGTGACAATAACACGATAGCTCCGACATCAAAACATACACTGTTTAACCTAACCATCTAACGTGTAATATGTTTAGTTCAGTGTTTCGAATGATTCGTCAATCAATGTTGCTTGTAAATATAATAAGATTACTCTAACGCCAACAAAACAAAGGCAAGGGTCTGAGTAATAGTCATTGTGCATTTAATTTGCTCAGTTATTTAGGTCTGGCAACACTGCAACGGATGCTATTATTTAATATACTTATTTAACATAATTCGTAAATCCAAAAGTAAAGTTATTCAGCTTTACAATTATTGTTCCCACCGGATTGGAAAGAAGCTATGAAACATACTAGATATGCACTGTAGTTACTTGTTTGCATGGAGTTTTTAACATGTAAGTAAAAATTTTTACATGTCTGCTTTATGTCTGTCCATTGGGATATCAAAAGATACAAATTTTAAATGTATATTATTGCAAATTTCACTCCGTTATCTTCCAGTCTTTTATTTACTTTCAAATCAGTTTATTTTATTTAGCTCACGTATCTGTTTGCTTTGTTTTGTTTGTGCCTTTGATGTTTTGCAATAGTTCAACTTGTGTGTAGTTTAAGGTCCACTATTTTAAACTTTCCAGTTGAGTCAGTGTTGATAGATTTAATTTTAATAATTTGCAAAGCTAGCAAACTCCATTCCTTCGACTAGTCCAACTCGTCTCGAATTGGTTATCGTATATATTCGCCAGTTTACTAGAACAACTGGTTATCTCAAACAAAATTGCCGTTGCAATTTAGTTAGTAAATATTTATAAATATAAGTTATTACATTGCAGCATTTATAATTGCTGTAAGGAATATGTTGAAGTAACCTCTATATTTTAGTAATTGGAAATCGTAGATGGAGATGCCATATTGCCATAAAATGTAGTAGACGCGTTAAAATCTCAACAAGTTTATTTCTGGGCAAGAAATTCGGTAGTAATCGAGTACATTCATCTCCATAGATTGTTGTTTTTCCTCGAACAAATTTTTAAAGTGCATCATGAATTCTTTCCCAGGTTCTTGTTTTAGTTAGCAAAATCAATTTCTCACTTGCTCAGAGTACTTTACCGAGTTATAAACCTTCAACTATGATCTGATCTGATATTGATTAATGATTATGCATTTTACGTAGTTAACCTAAGGTTATTGAATAGATTTATTTAAACAAATAACTTGAAATTGTTACATTATTTAGTTTGTTTGTAGTATTGTGTGGTTTCCTAAATATGCATTTTATTTATTGTGAAAGTTGTAAATTCTTATTTATGTTTTTGTAATTAAGTTTTAATTGATAGAATATCAATAGAAGATATTTGGCGTAGAAATAAATTGATATCAGGATTTCACAAAACGATACATTATGTACCTAATGTATTACATAAAATAAGGAACACAATGATTTTAGGATTTATGTTTAAATTTGTTTTTAAGTTGTCGTTTTTTGTATACTTATTTTAACCCGGTGTATTTAAAGTTATTAATTATTCAGTGATGATATTGATACCATTTATCACTGTCTCACATCTGTCCCATTAACATATAAATTTGTCACGTTAAAAACGTTTTACTTTGGTTAGCTAAATACAAGAAACAGGTTATTTCATATAATTACTTCAACTCCATTGGGCCCTTCTATGATTTATGTTCGGTTCAACCGTTTCGGTAATGCAGATAAGACAAATATACAAAATTGTATAAGTTATAAAACTTACAAAGGTGACCGTAGGCATGAGCGCTAGAGTGAGATATTTTATTTTTACACAATTAAGGTCTTTAATTAAAACAAAACTTAATTGATTCCTTTGTATAACGAAAGTTACCCATATTGTTTGTATGAGTAACTTTCAACACTAAGGACGCGATCGTGATTTTGTTTTCATTAAACCCTTAATGTATGTACAATTTTTTTTAAAACTACTCTTTAAGTGGTTTCAGATGACTTCAAATATTTATTTTGCTCTCTCACGCCGTGAGGATCGAAATCGTATCATCTTGGGCAAATATGAAGGCGCCCGTTTGGTTTGAATCGTTTTAAAATAAATTGTGCATGCATTAAAAGCTTAATGAAAACAAAAGCACGATAGCGTCATTTGTGTAACGAAAGTTAGTTATACAAACTATTATGGCTAACTTTCGTTACACAAAGGAATCTTTTTTTTTTTTCATTACTGTCCTTAACACTTTGTGGGACACTACGCCTACCTATAGGTGTCCAAATATATAGGTCAACAAAACTCTTAATTGAAAGTTCTATCCATCAATGTGTTAATTATGTAAAAAAATTAAAACTACTTGAGTGGAAAAGCGTACATTGTCATAAACTTATTTTTGATATTTAACAAGCCATATCTAACAAAGCAATGTGAGGCTGTAAATGTTTGACTGAATGGAGAATTTAAATTACATGAGTCCTATATAAAGATGAATGATAATTAAGTCATGAATAAAGATGAATGATGACTATTTACGATATTTTTATGACAATAACTTGAAATGGTCCGAATCGGAATGAAAATTCTAGTGGTTGACTCTGATAGGTGTTCCTGTACGCGTTGTACTTGCAAAATACTTCTGTTTTCAGCCTTTTGAGTCATTTCACTCTTGCAGACGTAATAGTAGCGACTTGTGCATTATGTTTTTTAGTGCATCAACGGTGAATTTGTCAATTTTAGTTGTAGTAGTACCTCATTTATTTCTTGCCAGGGGTTTCGTATCATCCATTTTTGAGTAACAAATGTAAGCCAAAAGTTCTTTAAAAAAGAATAATGAATCTTTTTTAATAATATTAGTCGAGGACTGTTTTATCTCGTACATAAATTAGTTATTCGTATTTAGATTTAGACTAACTTTACTGTTTATAACACTGTAAGTTGTACAAATCGAACTCATGTTCTTCCAAGCTTTAATCGTAATTTTCTTGGTTGTAAATTTTATTATTAAACATTTTTCTGTGGAATGGCTTTTTGTTTTTATTTGCAGTTTTTTTTTCTTTTTGAGTATTTGTTTGGTGTCGTTTTGAACGTGCTTTCTGTGTTTGGTAAGTGTTGTGTTTTTTTATTTTTATTTGGCTTCTTGCTTTGTTTGTTAGTTTTGCTTATAGTTACTTGGATGATTTCACGATTATTTTAAACGCACTTACGTTAAAATTTTGGTTTGTTCACGAACAACTACTAATTCAATAAGTCAACACCTATTTTCGTGCGTTAAAAGCTAAATGGACCACTTTGCAATTTTTTTTTGTGCAGCATTTCATAAGATTTGTTTCTTTTTTTCTTAGCTCGGGATCGTTTCTCACGGGAGCGATGTCAGAATGCACAGAGCCGAATTGGAGGCACTGCTGGTCGCCACTGGAGCCGCCCACCACGACATACGGGCGGTCGACAACCAATACACCTTCGTGTAAACGGAAACAATACTCCAGGTGCTCTAGCAAACTAGCATTTCTCGTGGGCATAAAGTAACCATCCCTTTTGCTCTCCTTGCTGATCAGAAAGGTATATAATAATGCTTTATGACTTAGACAAAATCTAGCGTGGTAGTCCCGCTGTTGCTACGGCCTTATTCTACGAAATGCGATTTTCTAGCTTCGTATCGTCCGGTTGCGTTCGCGCTAATAGTGTGAAACAGAAGAGTGAAAGAAACGGCGCACGATACGAACTTCGAATTTAGTTCGCACAGTTTATCATAAAGCCTGCCCTTTATGAACAATTGAGTTGATTTATATCAAACTCCAATATGTCCACCCTGTGGTGATTCTTGATTTTTTAATGAAAATACAATGAAATAAAGACAATAAGGATCATAATATCTTTATGTCATTTATTGCGGACATGTTGGAGTTTGATATTTATCAACTCAATTAACCTTTCGAATGCCGAAAGTAAAAAAAAAAAGTCGTGCATTCTAGTCTCAACAGTTTCATATAAATCCAATGATACAGATTTAAAAAAAAATACAAAAAGAAAGCCTTAAATTGGGTACAGATCCGGTACAAGGCATCCGAAGGGTTAAACTAGTTGGCATGGCAACTAAACTATTCCAATTGGACAGAAATGATTTTATGTATGCGACTACACTTCGTTTCATTTAACATTAAAAAGTTAATTGTTACTTTTGCCGGTTTTCAATAAAATGAAGATATTACTGTTAATCGTGTTAACTTCTACATATAATATGGATTATTTAACAATAAGTCTCAATACAGTAGTATTTTTTGCTTTCGACATTGGAATCTTGAAAAACAAGCGCGAGTTGAGTATTAAATAAAAAAAAATGGTAATTAAATTAATTAATTCTTAATTATTGAAGCGGTAAGGCCGCCTATTGCCTACATTGTATATTTTTTCCATGTACTTGTTTTTCTGTATTGTTTTTCTTTGTGGTGTAAATAAAGAGTCATTGTATTGTATCGTAAATTCTTAATGTTAAATGAAACGAAGTATAAAAGGTACACGAGGCCGCGGTTTGTAGTAAACATTAGTCTGAATTTGATCGAATATCATTTTTGAGAAAAGCCGGCGTTCCGAACGCGACAAAGCGACAGAAATAGATTTTTATCTCAGTGCATGACAGATGTATAAATTTCTGTTAAAATGCCACAGAATCGCCATTTTCTGATTATACCTATGATGAATAAAAAAATTGTAAAACGAATGGCATTGTTTGAACCTCGAGAATACTGTGAATTATTATTTTTAAGTTGTCACAATCATTATATTGGGCGAACAATAGCTTAACTAAATATACAGGTCGATTCACAAGAGTTGGCACGAATTGATCGAACGAGTGAATGAAAGTATCTATGTGTTACCTATTTGAATACACTTCACACAAATATGAAAATGCCATGCATCAGTCATTTTCCTATAAAAATATCAAAGTGACATTGCTTTCGTTCATTCCATTCGTGCCAACTCTTGTGAATCGACCTGTACCTACTATGTTGATATGGGGACCGACGCAATGACTTATTTGTGATCAAGTTGCCATCGCGTGTATTAAAATATAATGTATGACATGTGTGTTTTACGGTAATGCTCCTGGTTTAATTTTGTTTTTTAAAAAAGGTCGTAAAGCTCATTAGCGGTTTAAAAGATTTGTTTTCAAAAAAATTGTACTCAGTTAAGAGCTTTAATCAAAACAAAATTTAATTGATTCCTTTGTGTAACGAAAGTTACCTTAAAGTTTGTAGCACTAACTTTCGTTACATAAAGGACACGATCGTGATTTTGTTTACATTAAGCCTTTAATGTATGTACAATTTTTTTGAAATCGACTCATAACTCCTGTATTTTGAGACCTTGATTAACTTTACTCTCAGAATGATTTATAGCTGATATTATGTTGTCCCGCAATATCTTTAGTATTTAGCCATTTGTTGGTTAAATTTCAAACAAAAGTGCGTAATTTAAAGTGAAATGCAATACAGTTTCTTTTGTGGTTCATTTTGTGCAATATTGTGTGGTGTGTTATTTATTTAATAACGATATTTATTAGAGTAATTATCTTATTAACTTATAATTATTATAAGTCAGTTTAGTTAATAAGGCTTAGCCAAATATAAAATAATTTCTTTGGTATTGGTGTATTTGCTATGTATGTTTAACTAATTTATATCTGTATTCAAAATATTTAAATGGCTATTTATAACGGTGTTTAACTAGGGGGGAAAATATAATATAAATAATCATAAATGCGACTCAGATTAAGATTATTAAACGCGTGATTTGCTAATTGTAATTCATCAAGGAAATTATAAAAATATGTATAAATAAATTAGCGAAAAGCGACCTTCAATATTTTGGGAGATATTAGCACTTTGCCTCATAGAAACGAAGTTTCAGGCAAAGCATAGAAAATCTAGTCATTACATAATAGGATACACCTACAGGGGTTAGTGTAATATCAATGTACGAACTAAATAAATTGATTGGTTCGTAATAATTATTGTGTAAATACAGCTATTACTAAAGCATTGAAGTAAATTGGTCCCTTGAGACGAATAGAACGTTAACTATCGTAACGTGTGTTATTTAAATAGAGTAGGATAATAAATATCAATTATGGCTGCATTTAGCAGAAAGTTAAGAGAAACATCACTGCCTAATATATCGTCCATCTTGGTTACTGCAGGATAATGAAATAGTATTAAGTTATCACGAATTTCATAAAATCGGTCCCAAGTTATTTCTGCTAGATGCACCCATCCATTGCTAAGTAAATGTTGTTGGAATTGAAATGCACGAGTTAACTTATTAACAATACTAATAATGTTAAAGTGTTGTTGGTAAAATTATCAAAATTAAAACTAAGTATTAACAAATGTTTGACAATTGGCTAAGTAAAGTTTTTTGAAGAGGTGCTAATTATATATTTTTTCGACAGTCGGCGTTCTGGAGATCGAGAAACTGCAGCTGTTTTATTTTTATCTCCTATTGTTTACTGGAAATATTTTTTTGAGTGTTTGATATGACATTTGTGAGATTTTATGGTTGACAAGCCGTTCGTGCTCAGAACTTAGTAGAAACAGAAAAAAAAACCGAAGTGAACTGTCACTGCTGTCAATGTCAAATCGTTTGCGTTTCGTTTGCTTTGCGTTTTGGTGTACTCAGTGTGATTTTGTTGACTATTTTTATCGACCTCCGCATAAAATCCGGACTTTCAATTTTACCGCATTTCTGCACGACCTATGCACAACAATTGGATCACGATTTAATACTTTCGATCACTATTTTGGAACTGCTTCTTGGACAACGCAAAGCAAACGAAACGCAAACGGTTAGATTTCGTTTGACATTAACAGAAGCGATAGTTGAATTCGTTTTTTTTTAATCTATTTCTTCTTAGTACTGAGCACGAACCGCTTGTCAGCCATAAAATCTCACAAATGTCATCTCGAACACTTAAAAAAATATTTCCAATAAATAAAATGAGATAAAAATAAAACAGCTGCAGTTACTTCGTGTTGAAGTCGACCACTGTCGAAAAAAAATATAATTAGCATCTCTTCAAAAAACTTTACTTAGCCAATTATAAAAATAAAAGTCTGAACGTAAGACTCCGTTGAAAAATACATATACTACGCCGAACACATTCATACCTACCACAAATAAATAAATTATACATTCCTTACGTAAGTGTATGTAATTTTTGGTATATGAAATATAATTATATTTTGCATTGTGATATTTTATTGTTTACTAATTAAATCATTATTAGTATAGCTAAAGGAATTCCAGTTGAGGTGAACACACACAGCTACACAATTTATCAAAAAGCAAAAAGGTACCTACTGAATGAATGAATGTGAGAGTATGCCAACTCAAAATTATACCCCATTTTGATTCAGGTTTCATTCTGTTTCTAGAAAGTCTAAATTAAAATGGTGAATTATTTTGAGTTGATATACCTCCTTACTCTTGGTATAGAAGTGCGAATTTACAGGTATCTAACTATTTTAACAAGTGGTTATTGTACGCTTTTCGATTTCTCGTGAAGTGAACAATAAAACAAGACAGTTTAATTTACTTAAACATTTTTATTTAAGATTGGGGCGTCTTTAGAATGTGCAATACAAATATTCTTTATTAAACACCAAAAACAACAAAGTATGTAGAGATATGTGAACAAAAAATTAATCGAGGTTTTATATTTATTCCAAATATTAGTACATACATGACAAGACGAAGTGTGTTTGATAATGATAATCCCCTCACTCATCGTAACAGTAGGTACAGTCGCCATCATCAAAAGAGCATTCAAGGTGGACAAAAAGATCTGAACACGACCATATACCGTTTTAATTTAGACCTTCCAGAAATTGTCGAAAATATAAATTAAAATGGTACATTATTCTGAGTTGATTCTGTTTTGGTCTGGGAGTGCGTATTGTCAATCGCGTTAATGCGTATGCGTGATATTTTTGAGTACCTTGACTGCTCTGATATTTATGATGGCGACTGTACCTAATTATAAAATTCAAATCCAGCCGGACGTATTTTTCGAAGGCACTTAACTTTCTGGGGTTCCTAAGAAGAATCCAATGAAGTTTTCTAAACCGCAGCAAGGATAAAGGTATGCTTTCTTTATCCTGTACACATTGTTTAATCATCAAGCAGAGGCACTATATAGAATTCAGAAAACATCTGCCGTTGGTCCTCCTTCTCTAGTTTCAACTGAAGTAAAAGAAGACCATTGGAACTGCACCGGACTACAACCTGAAAGATATAAAAAATTCAATTTTAATTACATCACACTTACTCACTTAATTTATAGATTTGCCCAATTTATTTATTTATTTCAAATATTGTAATCATTACATATAAAGACACTAGCCTTCCGTCCGCAGCTTCGCCCGCGTTTATTTAATTTTCCCGTAGGAAAAGGGTTTTTCCCGCGGTAAAAAGTTGCCTATGTCACTCAGTGATAATGTAGCTTTCTAACGGCAAAAGAATTTTTGAAATCGGTCCAGTAGTTTCGGAGCCTATTCAATGCAAACAAACATACAATCAAATCTTTCCTCTTTATAATATTAGTATAGATTAAAGATAGAAGCAGGAGGAAACAAGTAGTCTCTGCCTACCCCTTTTCTTGTATGTATGTAAGAAGTTAGCTATTTACCTTTGTGGAGACAGCCAGGGCTTTCATGATGAGCCTGATATGGTGCAGCTGGTATTTGAGCGTGATCGCCTGCTCACAGTTGAAGCTCTGAACCATTTCTGACGACTTCGGCATGTCGATACAGGATCTGTCCTGGAGGCAAGTTCATTAGATTACATTGTAAAGACTTACTATGATTGAAGAACCTTGTTCCAAATATTTATTGTTATCATACAACTTATTGCAAATCTTAATTTTTAGTACTCAGAGTAGGAGAGAATTTAGAGCAGCAAGATATTGATTGACCAACATTAACAAAAAAAAACCGGACAAGTGCGAGTCGGACTCACGCACCGAGGGTTCCGTACAAATTTATTTGTATCTATGAACATCCAGTCTTAGGAGACCCCTTCTCCTAAGCAAAATGTGCGCAGTGTGGGATCATTGTAGGTTGGTTATTAATATAGAATATATTATTATTATTATTAGGGGACAAACTTACACAAATCAATCCAGTCCCAAACTAAGCAAAGCTTGTACTATGGGTACTAGACGACGATAAACATACTTATACATATAGATAAATAAATACTTAAATACATAGAAAACATCCATAACTCAGGAACAAATATTTGTGCTCATCACACAAATAAATGCCCTTACCGGGATTTGAACCCAGGACCTCTTGTTTCTTAGGCAGGATCACTACCAACTAGGCTAAAGCGGTTGTTAAATAGAATAGACAGACAAAAAAAATTATGCATATATTTAGAAGATTGTCTATCTAACAATCTACAAAAAGTAAGTAAATTTACCTGCATTCCATAAGTAACAATGCTGACATTGGGATGTTCAGGTGATAATATCAGCTCCATTATATCACAGGAACGCTCTAGGTCTGCTAATAATCCAAGAAAAGCTGGGGCCTTTAGGACTAGTTTGGCAACTTCTGATGTGTCCTCATCTCGGAGTTCCAGAACAGAGTCAGCAGTTTGTGTCGATATTTCACAGTCTGTCATGACATTATTGACTGATTGAGGCTGCAAACTGAAAATTAAGTATTTTGTGCTTTTCACTTTACAATTTGAGTTTTTAGAATATTATTAATAATAACAATAACAATGTTTGTAAATTGGTGCCATTTTGATGCTATGCCTCATTGCTTAAAAGAATATTATCATCAGAAAGATTGTCAATTCTCCTACTCTAGCTATCACGGTTCCCGAGATACAGCCAGGCCCTATACTACGAAGCGCGAAATTCGAACTTCGTTTCATGCCGTTCCGCTCACGCTAATGGTATTTATTACGAGAGTGAGAGGGACCGCACGATCCGAACTTCGAACTTCGAATTTCGTAGTAACCCCCCTGGTGACAGACGGACGGACGGACAGCGGAGCCTCAGTAATAGGGTTTCCATTTTTACCATTTGGGTGCGGAACCCTAAAACATGCACATGAGTGAATTGTTAATCTCACTGACAATAATTACTATGTGTATTGTATAATTGAATCTCATTCAGAAAGTTCATACTCCCAACTACAAATTAAAGGCCTGTTAATTTTTAATGTCATGGAGTCTTTCTTTACATAGACTTATGATTATGACCAAATACCATATACAACCCGATTGAATGGTACAGTACTATGGCATATTCAGCCAATGTATGTATGTGTATATGTAAAACTTTACTGTACACAAAAATATTAAATTAACAGTTAACAAGAGAAACAGATGTACAAAAGCAGACTTATCCCTTAAAAGGATCTCTGCAAGGGGTCCCTACCCTAATTAACATTTAAACACCTTATTTACAATTCAGGAAGAATTTGGATTTCAACATACACAAGTATAAGAGGAGATCCTTCACATCTGTAGTACATTTTAAGGCTGGATTCTTCCCCGGAGCCAAAAATGTTGAGACATTCAGCCAAAACTGAAATATTAATCTGAAAATAAAAATGTATTACGAATTGATTAATTTATTTTTTGCCAGTGAACACAGAATAATTTAGCACAGACTGGGGAGGATCTATAGAAATGCTTTTTGGGCTGCAGCCCCATGTGAAACCTAGTAGGGCATATTATTATTGAAGGTAGTTTTACACAAAATCACAATTACTTGATTAACAAATTGCCAGCTGACTTCCTCAGATGCCACCGACACACATGTGCATTCAAAATGTATGAATAATTATGACAGCGGCACTGGACAAAGTCCCGAAAACGCATATGCGTCAGTGGCAGCGAATGTGTTAATCAGGTGGAACCCATGAAGTTATTATATTTAGCTCAAGGCCCCACAGACTTACAGTTTGCTAACAGAATGGATATAAGATTATTTAAAAGCGAAAAAATTTTTCGGGTGCGCCGGTGGAATTCGAACCCACGTCTCCTGGGTATGCGCCCCAACGCGTGTTCTACCAATTGAACCACGTCGCATCCAATCGACTCCCCCGAAATTCTACTGTTGCCGTATGTAAGCGATTAAGAATTTCGGGGGAGTCGGTTGGATGCGACGTGGTTCAATTGGTAGAACACCCGTTGGGGCGCATACTCAGGAGACGTGGGTTCGAATCCCACCGGCGCACCCGAAAAACTTTTTTGCTTTTAAATAATCTTAGATTCGGTGAGCAGCCGTACTGCTAACAAAATAAATAATATTAGAATAGATATAATTATGAAAAAGTACTTTTAAGTGTCTATAATGGATTACATTGACTTAAACTTCTTAATGAAAATAAAAAAAAATATTGTTTATGTCTATACATAGTATGTACTCATTCTAACTTTAAACATGACATCAACATCACTCCGGACATGGTACTCCGTGAAGTTATCAGCGGGGACATATGCTGAGGCTTGCACACACTTTCCTTCCTCAACGGTGAGTTTGAGACCCTCAGCCAAGGCACAAAACACAGCAAACTGAAAGAAAAAAAAAACTACAGTAAGATTAGCCGTGAAATAGTTAAGCAACTCAAGTGATAACATTAGTGCAACCAACCTCTTGAAATTGAATAGCTTTTAACAAGCTACAGAGAGTCTTCCCAGAGTCCATAGAGGCTGTGAAGTAGTATTCAGACATTTCATCATCCATTTTGTTTTTCTTCTATTTGGAATACTGACCTTAACAACATCAAATACTGGTCCGCAGTAACCTCGTGAGGGACCGTTTTAGCCAGTATTGTAGCTATTCTAGCTGCCAAAACATGTTTGCAAGTAACTTGAAATTTTCTTTCTATAACTTGGCGCTTGAAAGCTTGACAGGGGCAGAAATTTATACGAGGAAACACTCTGTAGCAACGGTCGTTGTCACCCTGAATTTCGATTAAAATTCGATGTTTATCAGACCTAGTGTACGCGACGAGCGTAGGGTATTTTTCCAAGATGTCCAAGGCTCTTTGTAAAACTACACCAAAAACTGAATGCAAAGCGAGCAGCTCGCTATCTGAAACTGATAAAAGTCACTTTAAAACTACATCTTTTCCTTTTTCTTTAATTATTTTAAACGAACCGGTGTAATTTTAAACTTACAATGTTTTTCGTCAGTTTGGGAAATACGGGCTTCGATTTCCTTGAGCGTATATTCTGCAACAGTAGGTACGTTAGAATCAAAATTGGTCATCCTAAAACTCTGTGTACATTTTGAATTTCAGTTATTTGTTTTATTTTATTTTCCTTTCGGCAAAATGACAACTTGAAAAAAAAGAACCAACCAAGGCAAGGTACATCAATCTAGTGTTGTTGCGTTGCTTTGCTGCGATAGCAACTTATATCGATAGTTAATATCATGATACTGTCGTTCGTGGCCTTGAAAATCACTCATAATATCGATAGTACCGATTGATGAAAATAAGTAAAAAAGGTAAGTAGTAAGTTGTATTGTTAAAGATCAATAGTATTGATACTATCGATTGATGGAAATAAGTTATACTATTGCAAAAGATCAATAGTATCGATACTATCGATAGTTTTGCTGTATCGATAGATGAACATTTCACTACTTGACTATTGCAAAATTATCGATACTATCGAAACGTGTCGATAGATCAAAGATAATATCGATACTATCGACTTTTTTGACGCGTTGCTATCTATACTATATACTCTATAATATATATATAGTATAGATAACATATAGTAACTATAGTATAAATCTTCCCAGGTGAATTTTTCGCTTCGAGCCATTATATTAAATTTGAACCTTAATACTATGACGATACCGTTTGTTTTGAAAGATAAGGGCTCGAAGCGAAAAATTCACTTAGGAAGATTTATACTATGTCTATTCTATAGTATCGACCAAGTACGATAGTGTCGTCTATACTTCGTTTAATTTAATGTTAGAATTAACGGTCAAATTGTAATACACGTTTCTCGGTATTTTGAACACAAATGGATTAAAAATACCTACATGTACATTTATTATGTTTTCATTATAGAATTCAACACAATTTTAAATAGTTTCGTTGTTTCGTTTAAAAACGTGTGGAAATTTTACCGTTAAGTTTCAAATGTTAAAATAAATTGAGTTATAATTTTCAACATCGATAGTGTTGCAGCATGTCGATATTTTCGATAGTACTATCGACTATTTCTCAAGATCAAACTATCGATAGCGAAACTATCGCTATTGCAACAACACTGCTACATCTTGTGTATCTGTCAGAGTGTATTTTTTATAATCCCTCTGAAAAAGACTAAGGAATTTTATTCCACACTGCCTTGTTTTTTTGTAAAGCAATCCTAAGATTATCAAAATTGCCTGACTAATTATTTTCTTTTTTAGAAGTCCCAAATTGCTGGAAAATAAGTGTCGATGTTAATATATGTGTGGAATATTTTAGGTATTCTTCTCTATCTGGAATTGTACTATCAAGCTTATACGTTTCATTTCAATCGCGGAATTTTGCATAGACTGGAATTTTGCTAAGTTTGGTCTTGGTCCTACTGAAGGCCATTGTTTGTTCCTTGTTTCCGACTGAAATGAAATGACAGCTTGTGTCATCCATCATTCTTGACATTTCCTTTCAGATATTTCAGGTTTGTTCCGTTTCCGTCAAGCAAAAGCAAAAGGGCGAGAGCGAAAAGATTTTTAGCTGATTTGTATCTAATTCAATTCTGGTCGTTAAACATTACAGAAAAGATTGTTTTTTAGTTATGAAACTTTGGAATGAACATCAACAAAAAGTAATTGATTGCCGGACTTAAAAAATCAACTGCATGGGTAAGTATTCCCATGAAAAGTGACTTTTTTGATGTCGATAATATTTCGGTAAAGCAATAGTACGATTGCAGGCCTCGTCCGAAGGAAAATGCCGGAACACTTGGAGCTGCAGCACCTTGTGGACATGTCGGCAGGTAGTGGCGACGAAAGCGTTCCCAACTTACTCGAAAATAAAAGACCTCTCATCAAAAGATGCCCGTTCTTCGGTTTGATTCTTGCGACGCTCTCCTCGTTATTTTTCTCACTGTGCTCAGTCATAGTCAAGACCCTCGTTAACGTGGATCCGCTGCAGCTCGCTATGTGCCGCTTCATAGGAATTCTACTCCCTACAATACCTATTGTCATTTACACAAATCAACCTTTATTCCCTAAAGGAAAGAGGCTTATGCTCGCATTACGTTCACTCATGGGCACAATCGGTTTGCTCTCTAGTTTTTATGCCTTCCGACACATGCCACTAGCAGATGCTTCAGTTATAGTGTTTTCTGTACCTGTGTTTGTTTCAATATTTGCGTGTGTCTTACTTAAAGAACCTTGTGGTATCTGGAATATAATATCTATTGTTTTAACTCTATTAGGTGTTATTTTGATAACCAATCCACCCTTTATATTTGGTGGGGATGAGGAGGTTCACCAGAATGCCCATTATAACACAGTGAGAGGTGCCATTGCAGCTTTTGGTTCAACCATATTTGGTGCCAATGCGTATGTGCTGCTTAGAATACTGAAAGGTTTGCATTTTTCTGTTATTATGACTAACTTTGGAATGTATGCCATTCTGCAGACATTGCTTTATTCAATGATTGCTGGGATATTATGTATGCCTAACTGTGGTACAGAAAGATTTTTAGTTGTTTGTCTTGCATTATTCAGTTATTTGGGTCAAATTTTGCTGACCATGGCACTGCAAATGGAGCAGGCTGGTCCAGTTGCTATTGCTCGTTCAGCGGATATAGTTTTTGCATTTCTTTGGCAAATAATGTTTTTTAATGAAATGCCCAGTAAGGCCTCTATCATGGGCGCTGTGTTAGTTCTTAGTTCAGTTATACTTGTAGGTCTACGTAAATGGGCTGTAGCTTTACCTGTTGACTCAGAATTGAGGAGAAAGCTAGGTGTGCTAGCTAAATAAAAAACTATTTTTGAATCTCATACTCTATAATAAGTAAATGTATTGCAATTTATTTACAAAACATAATAACAACTACAATTTGCAGCCAACAATACCTACATGGGAATAACAATACCAGAATACTGGAATCACTCAAAGCACAGTACTGGGCTGGCTCTGAGCTAAGATAATAATATGTTTTACCAGTATGTGCATGTTTGGCAGGTTTTTTAAGCTCACTGTCAGGTAGCTCGGTTTTAATGACGGTGCTGCCATCTGGCACCTAGATGAGAAAAGAATAATTTCCATTTTATGTGAGTTGTAATCCTATTAGGCATATAATAATATATGTAATAATGATCCTCTTCATCCCATTCATCATCATCATCTCGTTCTGAGAGGAGGCCTGTGCCCTGCAGTGGGACGTATATAGGCTGGAATGATGATGAATGTAAAATGAAAACTGTTGTGAATCTCTACCACCTAATACTCATTTCTTAATTTAACCATGCTCAATATTTCTTTATTGCTTTGATAACTTTGTTTCCTTCCTTGCTAGTGAGCCATAGTAATAGTACCCAACCCACACCGCCTATTAGGTATTCTTTTCCATAACTTCAAAGCAGATAATTTAATTTGAAAAATAAGTGAAATCATGTACTTGTATTTTAAATATAAAATATAACAAGTGACATTTTATATTACAGCATTTAATGAGTGCTGTCAGCCTTAATTTAAAAGAATCTTTGTACTCCATGTATCAACTGCATTGTAAAGTAAGTCCTTTCACCCTAAAAGACTGTTAATTAAGTCCATTGTAACTTGAGTTGTGCGCCTGTTCTAGTCTAAATTATTTTTGTCAACTCAAAATCATTTATATTAAATATTTATATTATTAAGTGTTGTGTCAATACCAGGTCCACACTGAGTGAGCCACCTCACAATCCAACTGCTTGAAGTAAATAAGTGTACCATTTACTTTTCTTAAATGAAGAAATTTTAGGGTTTTCTTATTTAAAATCACAAGTACTATTCATTTTCGTAAAAAAAAAATCTTATTTTTTGATCCAGTTTTGTAACTTTTTTTCGCATAGATTAGCGTAAATCGCCTGGCCACCGTTCAATAACTGGCCACCTCATACTAAAAATGAACTCTATTCACCCATAATAGAATTCATTTTTTAGTATAAGGTTATTATGTTATATGTACTAAATTGAATTCTGCTTGTAGGGAGCAGAGTTCATTTCCAGTATGAGGGGGGCCAGTTATTGAAGGGTGGCCAGTCATTGGCGGTTTACCCTATATAGCGTCCAAAGAGTATTTTATTATTATATGAACAAGAGTGGCAACTCTATGGTCAAATATGCATGTATGGAAGGTGCTGCTGCCCTACGCCCTGGTGAAGAACTAATGTGATGTATCTATAGATGTATACCTATCTATATGTATATGTTGGTAGTGATGTACAGCTATAATTACGCGTAATTTTAATTGATAGGCTAATTGCCACTATTCGTATTTTAGCCGTCTAATTCAAATCAGCATATACGAAGTATAAGCGGCTAAACCCGATTTGCACTATACGGCTAAAATACGAACATTGGCAAGTGGCCTATCAATTAAAGTCCTTGACCGTACAATTTGGTACGCCATGGCCATGGCCGATGAATGACAACTGACAAGTTTGACGAGTCAACCAAGATGGCCGCTAATTTAGTTCTTTACCAAACAACCAGAGATCGCTGTAGTCGCATGAAAAGTGTGATATATGTAAGTGTGCCCCCCCTGATAGCGTCTCAGTTGCATACTCAAAGGGCTTGTCATTGTCACAAAACTGACACTGGAAACTTAGGGACATTTTTTAATTCTGAGTAAGAAAACCCCAAAATTTATTGATTTCGAAAAAAAGTAAATGTAACACTTTATAATAATATGCCCAGATGCGATGTTGTTTGACACGGCACAGTATAGTACAGTCGGAAGCATAAATATCCGCAAATTCAAATATATGCAAACGCCAACCTTATGTTTAGAAGCATAGAGTTGTATAGATATTTTTGACGCCTTGGTAATACATATAGGTATTTATGACCTTGACTGTACCGAAAATGACTGCCTCACGAGACAGCTCGCTTAGTGTATACCGGGCATACTAATTTATAGACTTTTTAATTTTGGGTGGAGTTCAAAAAGTTAACCATTATCAAAGGTAGTTGAAAATAGTATCAAAAGTTCCGTTGTGCACTTTGATAAATTATAATTTATCAAAGGTTGTGCAACAGATAATTAACTATACACTATGGAAAATTCATATTAAAAAATGGCATTTCAGAACAGAATTTCGATAGTTGGTAGTTTAGTATGTACCTATAAATATTGGTTAATACAGTGCCAACATTTTGAATTCCATCCATGTTAATCTACCATTTTTAATATTTGTAACAGATTGTTTATTAGCATAAGGATATTTTGAAAGGGCTTGATTTGGGGACCGGCCAGGTGTGAGGCAGTGTTTGCCTTCAACTTAAATCAGGCTCTGGATTGTATCGTTCTCAGCGTGAAGGGTTTATGACTGGCCAGTTGTGCTGTTTAAAAAAAAGGAATGTGTCTTGCATAATTGTCCATAGTGTTATAAAACCTTTTATGTTGAAAACAATATTTTTTTGCTGCTATATTGTAACATCACGCTGCCATTTGCATTAGTATCTAAGTCATATTTCATATCACATGCGCTGTTCATATCATGTAGGTTGTTATTATATTAGATGGTCCTTATGATAAGTGTTTTTTTTTAAGTCAATATAGTTTTTTAATGGGGCCCAATTTGGCGTGAACCAACCAATAGTTTTTTAGCCGATACGATGATCATGATCTGAATGTGTGATTTTTGAGGACAAATTATTTAACAGTACATAGAAGATGATTCAAATTACTTAGCACGTTGGCTACCCACCATAATTCACCTAAAGTGTTGCACCCACACCCTATACAAATTTAGTGATCCCACCAGTGATGCTGTCAGCATCATCCAATTACTGAGGTGCTAGCTAATAATATATTAGCTAGGTATCTAAAAATTCGAAATTAAGTTTTTGTAAATAACTATCCTCTACAAAATAGCTTTTTTAGAGTTTTTGGACCCCAAAATAATCCTCAAAACAATACTCTGAAAAATGAGCTTTTGTTCCCACTGGTGATGCTCTTGGCCACACAGAGAAGGTAACGTGATCCCACCGGTGATGCTCATGGCAGCCAACGTGTTAACTAATAAATCTCAAGCTGTGATCAAGTAGCATTGGAGTACTTTTTTTTTATTTCTCAATTTAGAAGGATACTTTGAACCAGATTAAAAAAACATTTTGAATGTGTCTATATTTAATACCTGATTTACACTCTCGCCTCGTCACCTCGCCTCGCGCCTCGCCTCGTCGTCTCGCTCCGGACGCGAGCCTCAAAATCAAGGCAAATCACGAGACGAGGTGCGAGGCGCGCCTGTTCACACTCTCGTCTCGTGGCTCGTCCCGCAGTTCGTCTCGCCACTCGTACGCGAGTGTAAACCAGGTATACAATATTGTAATTTATATTGAGGTTTGCATGTTTAAATGTGTATTATCCAGATCTAGTCACGAAATACTTAATATTTTTGTTAATTAGTTTTAAGGCTAAACAAAATTAAGTTATTTTATTTTATAACATCTAGAAATATAATTTGTTCTAATTAGTTACTTGAGTAGCTTGCCTAGCTCAATTCGTTTTGTCGAACCCATATTAAAGGTCATCCGAAATGTATAGAGGATTGTGATATTTTTCCTTCTACATCAGAATGTACTAAATAAATTATACCGCTTACGTAAATAATAATAGATCGACGAGTTTTATTGTCCCGTTTTTCTTCTTTTTTGTTACCATTTCTAGGGTTCCGTACCCAAAGGGTTTAGCCGTGGTGGCCTAGTGGTTTGACCTTTTGACTCTCAAGCAGAGGGTCGTGGGTTCGAATCCGAGCTCGCACCTCTGAGTTTTTCGAAATTTATGTGCGAATTTATATTTGTAATTAACCATGAGCGTTACGGTGAAATACATCGTGAGGAAAAACCTGCACACACCTGAGAAGTAATTCAATGTTTTGTGTGAAGTTCCTAATCCGCACTGGGCCCAGAGGAGGCCTGTCCCCTGCAGTGGGACGTTAGGCTGGGATGATGATGATGATGATGATGATGGGATGACCCAAAGGGTGCCAATAGGACCCTATTACTGAGATTCAGCTGTATGTCTGTCTGTCCGTCTGTCACATCACGGCTCAATCTCTTAAACCTTAATAGATAAGACACTTGAAATTTTCGCCGATTATGTTGCTGTGCCCGCTATAACAGAAAATACTGTCCTGACTCACCAATTATAAAATGATCCCACATTGCGTACATTTTACGTAGAAGCGGGGCTCTGCTAATACTGGATTATAATAGTTATCTACAGCTAATTCAAGGCGTACATACACCGTGAAATTTTAGTGGTTTTTTTCCCGAAACGAGGTGATTTAGTATCGATTGTACAATCGAAACTAAATCACCTCGTTTCGGGAAAACAACCACTAAAATTTCACGGTGTATATTTTGACATAAGTACTTATCTAAAAAATTGTACGGAACCCACGGTGCGCGAGTCCGACTCGCATTTGGTCGTTTTTTTACATTGTAAGAGAATAAGAATTAATGAAGCAAATTAAAAAAAACTCCTTCGCTTCAGTAGCTAGCTTTATGTATTTTTTTTGATTTAAGCAAACAGACGATAGATACAATGTTGGTGTTAGCTGTGGTGTTAGGTACACACAGTTGTACTTACTAACTTTTTCAAGATAAAAGTTTCCTATCCTATGTTAATCCTGGTTTAAAACTATCTGTGTGCCAAGTTTCATCCAAATCTATTTAATTCTTCCGTTTAGTGCCCGGCCGAGGGAACGCCTTTCGTTTCGTTTACTCAGCTATTCAACAAAAGATGGCGCTACGCACCAAATTTAAAGTATCTACTTAAAACGCGTTTTCCCAGAGATTAGTTAGTTCTATCAATTTTTCGCCCCCAGAAGCATCGCAAAGACGACTTTGCCATGCTGTTACAACAAAATGCAGAGATAATAAATGTCAGCCAATACCCATGCCAATACCATACAGTGGCCCAGGGGGGGCACACTTACATATATCACACTTTTCATGCGACTACAGCGATCTCTGGTTGTTTGGTAAAGAACTAAATTAGCGGCCATCTTGGTTGACTTGTCAAACTTGTCAGTTGTCATTCATAGGCCATGGCCATGGCGTACCAAATTGTACGGTCAAGGACTTTAATTGATGGGCCACTTGCCAATGTTCGTATTTTAGCCGTATAGTGCAAATCGGGTTTAGCCGCTTATACTTCGTATATGCTGATTTGAATTAGACGGCAAAAATACGAATAGTGGCAATTAGCCTATCAATTAAAATTACGCGTAATTATAGCTGTACATCACTACCAACATAAACATATAGATAGGTATACATCTATAGATACGTCACATTAGTTCTTCACCAGGGCGTAGGGCAGCAGCACCTTCCATACATGCAAATTTGACCATAGAGTTGCCACTCTTGTTCATATAATATTACAATACCAGGCCTCATGCATGCCATGTACTTACGCGCGATATTTACCTACCGCGGGGATCATCTGCTACGATCGAAATTTCAGTAGGTTGTCACAAGCGCGCGCCGACGCACGTTCATTCGTGTTCCACGGAAAAAATATGCCGCCTGGACTTTTATAAGTGAAAATGGTGAAACAGGGGCAAACTTTAATATGACTATGCTAGAATTAATAGCTAATATAACAATTTGGAAGTTCGTATCGTGCTGTCCCTCTTACTCTTCTATAAAAAGCTATAAGCGTGAGCGGGATGGCACGATGCGAAGTTCAAAAGTTGACCGTCGTATCTAGTATAACGTTAGGGTACTGTGAGCATGGCAATGTGTTCTGCGCATTACAATAAATATCCTTTTTTGTTAGGATTCCAGAGCTAAAATGGCAAAAACGGAACCTTTATAGTTTCGCCATGACCGTCTGTCCCTTTGTCCGTCCGTGGCTTAGCTTAGGGAATATTAGTGCTAGAAAGTTTGTATGGATATAATATATAGCAATTATCCCGACAAAATGGTAAAACAACATGTAGAGAAAAAAAATTAATCCAAAATGCCAGCCCTTGTCACTGTCGGCACGCACACATTCTTAAGGAGACGGAGTAGTATAATCTGTGGCTACAATCGCGGTAAGTACCAAGATTTTGTACGGGATGCAGGGGGGTTACTACGAAATTCGAAGTTCGAAGTTCGGATCGTGCGGTCCCTCTCACTCTCGTAATAAATCGTGAGAGGGACCGCACGATCCGAACTTCGAACTTCGAATTTCGTAGTAACCCCCCAGAGGCGCTACCACGAAATTCGAAAATCGAAGTTCGTATCGCATTATCTCTCTCACTCTCGTGTCAAATCACATTAGCGTGAGCGGGACGGCACGAAACGAAGTTCGAATTATGCACTTCGTGGTAGGGCCTCAGTATCTGTTACGAAGTAACTATTAAGTAATCTGTGACAATACTCTTTGCAGTGGCCTGGCTACCAAGCCAATGGAATGGCAATACTGCCAAGGTATTTAGGCAGTGTTGCCAACTTGACTCTTAGCCGAAAACGATTATTTCAATAAGTCTTGCGCGTAAAGTAACTTTCGCCGTAACGTTAAGAGTAGAAGTTTAAAAATGGTTCCACTTTCTACGTAACTGGTACATTTTTAACGTAAAATACTGCACAGTGGTTGGGAACATAGCATGCGATATACGATTGTGATTGTTTAAATCTTCGCTCAACAATACAACAGTTGCATTCTTGATCGAAAAAATCTTTACAAAATCATTGTTGTAAAATGTTTGATATTAATTTTGACACTAATGATGATTTACAAACCAGCAGAAATCAACTAGACGAGCAAAAAAAACGTTCGCATCGGCTTTACAATTGTGTCTCTCTGCGTTAATCTCTGCATAAAAACAAGGTAAGATAATATTTTTTCTCAAACATGCTATGTAATGTTTACGTTGTGTTTCTTAAAACAGGCTTGAAAATACACCGTTGCAGGCCTAGGCCGGCAATGCGATCGTCTATTGTTTCATGTCACATAGCACCATGATGTTTATAGGTCTATGGCATCATAGCATTTAGCCATTTAAAAAAAAAACTAAAAGCAATATTTGCGTTTTGGTTCATTATGACATTCTGCCACTACGCTTATTTAAGGTAAGGTAAGATGGTGATGGTGATGGTAATGGTGATCTGCCTAGAGAAATATTTCACCATCAACATCATCATCACCATCATCATCATCATATCGTCATCATAATGACGACGACGACGATGATGATGATGATGATGATGATGATGATGATGATGATGATGATGATGATGATGATGATGATGATGATGATGATGATGATGGTGATGGTGCATGTTTGAGAAAAGCACTATACAAGCCTCGGCCGGAACAGGGGTTGCCGGCCTCGTATCATGTCAACTTAGATACTCGGCCGGCAACCCCTTAAGTCCCGGCCTCTGCAGTAATGTACTATTACGCGTGGCAATTTTGCTGTTGAAACAATAATTTTGTCGTGCGAATTCGATAATTTTGACTTTAACAGTTGGCAGCACTGGGGAGATGTCAATGTCAGTTGTCTGTATGTCTGTCATTGTCATTGTCAATCAGTTTTGACACGGATTTTGTTGAGATCGCTTTGGATTTTCTTTAATTATACTTTCAAGTTTTGTTCTTATATTTTCCAGTTCAATTCAACTATCTCTTAGTCCAACCAAACAACTAAACGAACCAGCAATGGCAGATCGTCTCACTCAATTGCAAGATACAATAAATCAGGTGAGCGTTGAAATAGTGATTGGATTGTTTCCCCGTCGAAATGTTTATTTTCTCTAAAATGTACTTAATTTTCAGCAAGCCGAGCACTTTTGCAACAGCATCGGTATACTGCAGCAGTTCTCTACTCCGAGCAAGTTCCCTGGGTTCGATCGTAGCGGGTCACAAACGCCGCAGCAGCAGCAAAGTCAGGAAGATTATGCGTTGCTTTTCGCTACGTTGATATCCCGCTGTGCTAAAGACATTGACACCCTCATAGAGTCGCTGCCGAGTGAGGAAAGCTCGACAGAGCTTCAAGTACAGAGCTTACGGCGGCTGGAGGCCGAGAATAAAGAAGCTGCTGAGAGGTTGGAAGAGGTAAGTAAACTTTGAGGAGTGTATATTAACAGGTTCACTGTACTATGAGGCACATTCGCCTCATGTGCGACTTTACTGGTACGTCCATGACTCTATGAGTGTTTAATGTCAATGTTACCATGGGGACATGTTGAAAGAACGCTGCACATTACTACGGGACAGGGAATCTGTTTATAAAGTGATGGTTGCCGTGAGACAAGGAAAACAAAGACAAAGTTCAGTCTACTCAGCTATTCACATAAACAACTAAGTGATTAAAGTATCTCTAGTAAGAAGTGATAATCATTAATGTACAATTTAATTGATAATGGCAATTAATAATGGCATTATTTTCTTTTCAATATCAAGCCTAGTTAATCATAAAGCTACTTTAAACTTTGTCTTTGCATGCAGATCACTCCAATTGTACCAATATATGATTTGCACTATGAAAGTGTGTGCATTGTTTTTTTGTATCTTGATTGCATTTTGTTGGCCATTACTTTATTACAAGTGCATATCAATACCAACAAATTGTAATACACATTTTTATGGTCTAGGCTTAATAGATGCACCAGTATTTGAAGTTTACACAAACACTTTGTTTTTCCGCAGGTGGTCCGTCAGGGCGAAATATTGCTTGAGAAGATCCAAGGTGCCCTCAGTGACATTGCCCAATCTCAGCTTGATATGCAGAACCCTGCTCAGATCCTGAACAAAGATGTGAAATTGTTATAGGACTTAAAAAAGAATGGTGGATACCACCGTCGGTGATGACAGGCCTCAAGGACTGACTAGTGTAACTGCATTAGCCGTCACACTCAAAATTCTTTTCATTTCAAATATTCATATGGACAATTACTGTTAACACTTACCTGTCTGGGTGCCCCCCATGTGGGGTCATGAAGCTTCTTTTTCAGGAGTCTGTACTTCCATTATAGGTTCAAAATTTCAAAGTGGAAGCACACTTGGACTTGTGACTTTGTCAAATAATTTTGTATGGAGACAGTGAGTGTATTAAGAGTCTACCAATGCCATTCAATGCTGTTTTACAAGCTGTTTATTAACTTGCAATGTATGTACGGGTCAAATCTTGGAAGTTGAATTTGACCCACTTCCATAGGTCGGATTAACTTGAAATTTGGTATACTTGTGTAGGTTGGGTGACAATGCAGGTACAGTCGGCGAAAAAGGTTGCATTTAAAATTAAATTTTTCAAAACCTTTTTTAAATAGACTTTGTATAAAAGTGGTCTATTTTTATGGAAGTAAAAAAAAATATTAGGACAATCTTGATCATATTCCTTAATTCATGTTTCCTTCCGAAACATGACTAAATAAATTTAGCTCAATAGATTTTAATGCCAAAGTGAGCTCTTACTTTGATTTTAAATCTGAAAATAGTCTGTTATTTATTATGGCACTGTAATCAAATTACCAAGTCTGATTTACAAATAAAACATAAAGATTATACCTATTGCTTCATTTTTCAAATATACGTCGTAATCTTATTGTAAGAATTTTATTTGTGGTTTTTTGATGAGTAAAGACTTACGCCACGCCAAAGCCATATTGCCGGGCGGCATTGGTGGCCTCTTAATGAAATAACATTAAAATAATATCAATTAGTGTGCTAATAAGATTATAATAGAGTACATACTGTTTGGCACAAATTATGCTGATTAACCTGTTTACATTTTGTCTGTTGCTATGAAAATGCAAACTCACTTTTTACTTACTTATAACATTCTTTTTACTCCTTGACAAGTTCATGTGTGACACTCGGTAGAACCCTGTCGCAGGGAGCCTCTGCTGTCGTTAACAAGATTTTTTTTGATAAGTGTGGCAAATGCTGACAGCAACAGAGTTCTACGGAGTGTCAAACATGATCTTGTCAAGGTGTACAATACACTTTAGAGTAAACTGCCTAATAATTGGCACTTTAATCTATTTGCTTTGATGATAACCAAGGTGATCAATGTTACAAGTTAGCCAATTATAGTAGTTTGCCCTGTTATGTGTATGAGTTACTTTAAATTGTATCATACATACATTAAATGTCGTACATATTTCATCCCTGGGGGGTTACTCTGAAATTCGAAAATCGAAGTTCATATCGTACGCTCTCGCTCACTTTCGTATTAAAATATTAATAGCGTGAGCTGGACTGCAGAATACGAATTTTGAACTTCGTAGTATTAGGGTTGTACATATTGAAATTAATTAATTTACTGCTAAGTGTAATTGTGAAACTGAACCATCCTCAGGGCCGGATTAACAGTGTTGGGGCTCACTTTCAACCAAATATCAACCATGGTTTTCAAGAAGTCAAATTAAATCTACCAGTTTTGCATCCAAAAACATCAAGAATACTTATTGTCATCGCGGATACAAATTTTCAAATTTTCCAATTAATTTTTCACTGTAACCTTTGTCATTTCTTTGTTGCGCGCGCGGGGCCCTTTGGCGATGCGGGCCCCCTAGGCGGTGGCCTACTTTGCCTAATGGTTACTCCGGCCCTGACCATCCTATACAGGGTTATTTGTAATTCACTAGCATCCTTTTAACCCTAAACTCCTAACACTTAAACAAATGTTTTTTGTTTTACGGCTTTTCTCATAACTTAATATTTTTGGTGTAATAACTTTTTGAAAATTTGAGATTACTTACCTCTTATTTTTACGATACTCTGTGTATTTGTATGGGAAAAAAAGTGCTTCATTTTAAAAAGTCGTAAAACAAAAAACATTTGTTTGAGTGATAGGAATTCAGGGTTAAGAGGATGTCAGTGAATTACAAATAACCCTGCTGTATGCTGTATGTTATTAATTCTCACGCAGTAGACTACTGGAGTGGTAGCACGAGAAAATGAGACTATTTTTGTCGCTAAACAGACCTTATTAATCCTGTAGGTCTGTATGTAGAAGCATACTTGTATATGACATGCGACGAAATAGCACGTGTGCTAGTGGTTTTGGCTGATCTACTGCAAATACAATGATTTGTTACTTACATAAAACAATGGAATGAGGATTAGAGAAGGCGTTATTATTAGTTGTTTTACTATTGTTGTACCAAGTTATTGAGTTACTGTAGATTTTTTTACGAACCTCGAGTAATCAAATTAAAATGTCCAGACATCTCACATTACAGAGGTAATAAAGGCCACCACAAACCGTGAGCCGTGCCCAGCGCGGTCAATAACACTGAATCATATATACGGTGACAAACACCGGGAGCGCGACACAGCGTATATGATTCAGTGTTATTGACTGTGCTTGGCACGCTCCGTCGGCGCCCCGCGCTCCCGGCTTGTTGGTGCCCTTGATAGGCTGTGCTGCCAGTGTTGCCAACTTTTTACTTGTAAACAAAACATTTACTTATTTAGATAGGTAAATGCCCTTCCTCAGCCACCCCACCCGAAGATATCTTGGTCTACAACATCAGTTTCCGCTATTTCTCCATATCCTATGCGACCAGACTTATTTTACGGACCACAATCAATCGTTCTCACCACTTCTTTTTGTAGAAAGAGACGGTGAATATGTTCGCGTGCGCTCGCACTTTAGACAATACGGATACGGCCTCCTCTGGCAAAGAGTATTGTAATATTATATGAACAAGAGTGGCAACTCTATGGTCAAATATGCATGTATGGAAGGTGCTGCTGCCCTACGCCCTGGTGAAGAACTAATGTGACGTATCTATAGATGTATACATATCTATATGTATATGTTGGTAGTGATGTACAGCTATAATTACGCGTAATTTTAATTGATAGGCTAATTGCCACTATTCGTATTTTAGCCGTCTAATTCAAATCAGCATATACGAAGTATAAGCGGCTAAACCCGATTTGCACTATACGGCTAAAATACGAACATTGGCAAGTGGCCTATCAATTAAAGTCCTTGACCGTACAATTTGGTACGCCATGGCCATGGCCGATGAATGACAACTGACAAGTTTGACAAGTCAACCAAGATGGCCGCTAATTTAGTTCTCCACCAAACAACCAGAGATCGCTGTAGTCGCATGAAAAGTGTGATATATGTAAGTGTGCCCCCCCCTGTCCTCTGGTGCCAGTCGGGCATCTGATCTGCTGGACGCGAGTCTTTTTACAAGCTTTTTATTAACTTGCAATGTTTGTTCGGGTGGAATTATTCAATCCAAACTTAATATCCATAAGATTGCCATCTCGGTTTACCCCCATCCTATACCGTGTGGCAGAAAGAAACGGTGAGAACGATCGTGATTCTGAGTGCGTTAGACAATAAGGCAACCTGTCTTTATCTTTGGTTTTCAATTTTCGTATACATATAATTGTAAGTAGGTGATGTAAAGTAGATTTATAATTTGTAAAGTAGTTACTTACCTTATATAATTTCCGGGTGCGGTTAAAACACGTCTTCTTATTTGTCGACCCTGAATGTACAACAACAATACACAACCATAATTAAAATTGAGTATGTATACAGGGTAATTTTTTAGTCAGTGCACAAATTTTGATATTGATTCAGTATCGTTGATAGATGAAATTTGTTATTTTAACGATACTGAATGACATATTAAAATTTGTGCACTCATTAAAAATTACCCTGTATGTATCTATGGGTCTATAATGACTCCCATAAAATTTTAAGTCATAATGTATCATTAGTCATACATAATCAACGTTAGTCATACAGTGATTTATTTCTGAAACAATTTATTTTTCGGAATTGTTATATAACAAACCTAACCCTAACCCTAACCTACTGCATTCTATAAGATGGCATTTAAAAAAGCCCTGAAAAAAATACCGTTTCAGAAATAAATCACTGTATGACTAACGTTGATTATGACTAATGATACATTATGACTTAAAATTTTATGGGAGAAAAGGGGCACCGATTTATCTATACAAATATGTTTATCCGTTGTCTAGTACCCATAGTACAAGCTTTGCTTAGTTTGGGACTAGGTAATCATCATCATCATTTCAGCCGAAAGACGTCCACTGCTGAACATAGGCCTCCCCCAAGTCTCGCCAAACAGATTGGCCCTGCGCCATTCACATCCAACGCGTTCCCGCAACCTTAACCAGGTCGTCGCTCCATCTTACCTACATTGGGTCTTCCGGTCCGCGGACGCCACTCGAGAACCTTTCGGCCCCATCGGCCATCAATTCTGCGAGCAATGTGCCCTGCCCACTGCCACTAAGTCTGGCGATTCTTCTCAGAGGGCGATGGAGAGGGCTATGCTTGGAGTTTCTCTGCGGGATCGCATCAGAAATGATGAAATCCGCGCAAGAACTAAATTCACGGGACTAGGTCAATTGGTGTCAATCCCAAGATTTATTAATTATTATTTATTTGTTATTATTATTATAATTGTAATGAAAATTTGAATTATCAGGCCGTACATTGTTGTCGTTCATTCCAGGTCGACTACTTTAGGTTGTACTTTAATCGCATAATATTCCATCAGTGAATTTGTGCTCTTATCGGATATAAACTTTAATTTTATTAAAGGTATGTTTTACAGTTGTAAGTAAATAAATTAGGGCCCAAAAATTGATCTGTATTATTTCGGTCTGTTCAAAAAAGTGCAAATAAAGATGTTAAGAATAAAAGCCAATTTAATTGTTTAATTTTGAACTAAGGAAAATTTTCGTCTTAGAGCTTCTGGCCCAAATAGCTTATTAGACTGGGAATTTCATGTCGGAAAGACAGTTTATAAAACGACTTGGAGCTTGCAGAATGTCTAGCTCGAATGTTAAGATACGCTATTTGTAGATACTTACATAGATAGGTACCTAGGTACTTTTAGGTCCATTCACTTATTCAAAGATAGATAGGTAAGTATTGCTACCGATTACCTACAAGCTGGTCAATCTCCATCTAACTCAAGTCATTACAGTGGATGTATACTCACGAAATGCACCGTCTGGCACGCACCGGCTCATCTAGGAAACCGGCTGTTATTCGAATGAAAACCTTTACATTCACGCGGCGGCCTCAAACGCCCAGCCTCTCGCCGACTCAACTCACCTGCAGTTGATAACCAACCTCTCTGCCGCACACACGCTACCCGCCGCCATTTGAAAATCCGTGACGAGTGTTCCATTTTCGAATTTCGAATTCCAGACGATCGTGTTTGTTTTTTTTTCTTAATTTATAAGTGGACAGCATCGTTTGCTAAGATGAAAGACTTTGAATTTGTATGTGACTGTTTACGTTGTAATTTGGAGTAGTGTTTTTATTCTGTTTTCGGAATTCCCTTTCAAAAGGGAGTGGATGTGAAACTGGATAAGGCCCGGAAGAACGGGTTCACTCTCCCTTCGCGCTTCCGCGAAAGGTACGTTATTTATTATTATCTTAGGAGATTGGTGAAATTAAGGCTGTACATAGATTGACTACTGCATGCAGCTGTTTATACATCTCTAAATTTAAAATGTTAAATAGGTCAAGATACCGGAAGTGTGTCGGAAGGAAATCTTTACTGTGGTAAGTAGGTAGTACCAACCTACATAAAACAGGAAACTGATGGAATATGTATGACCACTGGCCGGAACGACCCTTTTTATTGAATAACTCAAGTTATAAACTAAGTAATTTGTAATATACTGGTACAATTTAAAAGCAAGACCAAATATAAGTGAACTTGAATTGTTTAATAAGTAGGTACGTGCGTACTTTATTTGTAACTTGGTTCTGTATAATCATCGACTGCATTTTAGATTCGTTTACGCATAATCAGGCATTTGAGTGATTTGACTGTCTAAAAAATATATCTACTTAGAGAGCCACCTCCACTTTTTAAGTGACTCAGTTTAAAATAATACACATATAGGTACTCGTCAGTAGTTTAGAATGTGATGGTAGTCTGGTAGTCTTAAGTGCCTACTTTTTTATTTATTTATTTCTGGTCATGGGAGCAGAGCCCTTCAGCCAGTTTAGAGGTAGGTACCTACAAAGGGTTATGGTTACGATTTAAAAATTTGAAAAGTCCTAAGATAAAACCAGACGTAAAAACTACGTTTTGCAAGGATAGCAGGCGCGGGCAGGTGTATGTAGGTAGGTGTGGATCTTGTTGGATAATTTTTTGGTCCAATTTGTTTTTACTTTATTTTTATTTTGACTATTATTACAGTTGCGATGTGTATTTTTAAGATTCCGTTGTTCTAACAAGGAACTTTACAGATTCACCATATCCGTCCGTCTGTGCTTGGTTTGGTGGAATTCGGTCCTCACATTTAGCATAGGTTAACTAGGTACTACTTCCAGCGCCTGCTCTAATGTCCGAATCTTTGGCCGTCGTTCAAATGGATGGCAAGAGGTGAGATGACTAAGGCCAGGGATAAGGGATAAGTTTTACTTTCATTAATAACCCTCCGGCAGTCGGGCAAAAAAAACATGGTTCGCTGACACCCAGGACCCATTTTGTGTGCCCTAACGAACAAGATTTTACGACCAAAAAGTTTTTATAAAATAACTTACGTAGTATACCTAGTCGGGGTAAGAAAAGTTTCGTCACTTTTCGACTCTATGTCAACGAGTTAAGGAAAGGTTCGTCACTTTTCGACCTTAACTCGTTGACATAGAGTCGAAAAGTGACGAACCTTTTCTTACCCCGACTAAGTATACCTAAAACCTTTATTCAATCTCTAGGAAGTAAAACGTAATTAAGTTTTTAATTTACTCTGAGTGATTTAGACAAAACGATTGCAGCCAAAAACATAATAATGTATTATGTCACTATTGATCCATTATTGCTATGAAGCCGAATGGATCCTATCCGTACATCGATGGATCTTACTGGACATGCCCAAATTTCCTGAAACATGCCATAATACTAGGCTGGTAAGATGATGATATAAGTAGAATTGTGCTTTTATATACTTAGGTGGTTCAGTGTTTGTTTATGTTTTCCCGCAATGGAAATGTAAACTTTTTTTTCACCTCAAGACTAAAAGCTCCTCGGACTTTCTTAGTCTCGGGTTTATTATGGCTCTTTAGTCCCTCGATATAATATACTATTAAGACCATCACACATATGCTCCTTTCATTTGAAATGTCATACATACGGTACTTTCAGCAAAACTTATTTTTCATTTTGCCCCCAAAGTATACCTACCCCAAAAGTAATTACAATAAATTAATCTAATTAAGTTACACGACCGTTTTGAGTTAGGTACTTACTTACTAGCCAGTAAGTTTAAGATTCAGAGCTACTGCTTGTCACAGTTGAACAGACGAACACACGAGTAACCACAACATCTTAATTAAATGTTTATTTAAAAGTTATTTTAATTTAGGTACAGACTTCGGTAAACACAACTATCGAATTCAGGAATATCCTTTTATTCCATTATTTCCTTCTACATGCTAAAAAGGGAAAGGTTTCATAAATGAAGTATTAATATTACATTACACATTACCTACATTATACTTACGCTGTAAAGCATTGACTATATCAAGTTTATTGCGATTGAAACTTGCTTTATTCAAGGCTTTTAATTTTGGCTCTACATCACACCAAACCTTTTGTAACCAATTCGGCGAATATGACTGGCCAAAGTTTTGCTTTACTTAGCTGGCAATATAATGCGGCTTCAGCTTAACTTGTTTATACAACGATGAAAATACACGCTTATCTTTAAATTTATCTTTTACGTGCAGATAATATCAAGTTTCGTAGGCTTTTTACTTAAATGAAAACCAAAATAATGTATATCCTACCGTGACTCTACAGTGAAAATTACATAACCCGTCTGTTACTATGTGGTTTACCACAGCGGTTGAGTATTTAGTTAACAATTAAAAAAATGTATAGTAATATTTAGTGTTTCTATTGACATCTCAGACAAGTTACTGGGTACTTAAAACAAAACCAAAACAATGAACGGAATCTTTAATTGAAAATCAAGATGATCACTTAGACTACCAAGATAACATACTAATAGATAATTAATGACACACAAAAATTTTCTGACCATAACCAGTTTTATTTCGGTTTTTTCAACCAACCTGTGTAGGATCGTAGATATGGTCCTTCGCACGTATTAAAATGTAAAACGATGAAACAAGCTTCTCGAATCAACTTAAGTTTAATTTTATGAATAAAATCAAGCATTTGTCCTACCTACATGCTATAAGTATCACAGAAATATTTACCTAGCTTAATTAACTTAGACGTAATATTTGGATCTTAGATTTTTTTAGAGTCACTGAACCTAATATTTATTATTAAAAAAAATAAAAGTTGAACATAAAAAGAAACAGTAAACAAGACAGATAATTTTGATCTTAGTTTATTGATTACATAATTATCTTTCTAATACCGATTTTTTACTTTTTTTAAAGCAAATCTATACGTAATCAGAAAATTTCTTACCTTAAATTTAATTTAAAAAAAATTGTCTCGCAAATATATTTTCGTCAGTCATAAAATTTGTCTCTTTCATTCAAATTTTATAATGTATTAAAATAATTTAGCTCTAGCAATTTCGTACCTACTTATTATTATTATCTAAGGTAAATGTCCCTGTGCTCGACTCTACCCAATACATGACACCTTTAATCTTATGTCATAGTAAGAGAGGTGACAGATGGGTGTCATCTACTGGGCGTTGAGGTGTCGTGAATTGGTACCTTATATATACAGGGTTATTTTTAATTCACTGACATCCTCTTAACCCTGAATTCCTATTACTCAAACAAATGTTTTTTGTTTTACGACTTTTTAAAATGAAGCACTTTTTATTCCCATACAAATACACAGAGTATCGTAAAAATAAGAGGTAATCTCAAATTTTCAAAACGTTATTACACCAAAAATATTAAGTTATGACAAAAGCCGTAAAACAAAAAACTTTTGTTTAAGTGGTAGGAGTTTAGGGTTAAAAGGATGCTAGTGAATTACAAATAACCCTGTATAACCTTTCTTATCTGTCTGAATTTATCAATCCGTTATATTTGATGCTATTAGAATGTTCCCTTCAAAGAACATTAAATTTATTTCTGCAACTGCTGTTATAAATAAGTCGGTGGCATTGTAATAGACGTAGGTCCGAATGCTATAATTACATTTAACTATATCTAATTATAGTTAACAAATATCACGCATGCGTTGCCAATTAGGACAAACCGACAGGTGTTTCTATTGAGTTATTACCGTATTAGAATTGATATAGTTACTTTTAGGCACGCCAAATGTAGTTTCTTGCAGAGACGGGCATTTTGTTTGTACAATTGCGTAGTTGACCAACTTGCGTAAATTAATAGATATAAGTACATACTTAAGTACCAAAGTGAAATTTTCTATTTTGTTTCGTTAATGAATATAAACCGGCCAATAGCGTGTTGGACACGCCCAGGAAAGGGTTCCGCAGCTGTTACGAAAAAATCTTATTAATTTTACTATTAATTATACTGTCCGTATTAAACAAGCAATATTATACTTAGTTCAGGCTGCTATTTACTCTTAAACAACTAATAATTCTGGAGCAAACTTAGCCGTTATACTTGTCCTTGTTAATTTGAGATATTTACTCCCATCCTAATTTTTTTTACATTTTATTTTATCAATTTGTCGGGGTATATATATCTATGCAAAATTACAGCTTTCTAGCACTAATAGCCACTGCGCTAAGCCGCGGACAGACAGACAGACGGACGGACAGAGAGACATGACGAAACTATAAGAGTTCCGTTTTGCCATTTTGGCTCCGGAACCCTAAAAAGAACTTTAAAGTTATTGAATCTAAAATCTTTTGAGCTACAGAATTGTAGGTAAAGTTAAATACAGGAGATACTTAACACAAACTTACTACATTTACAATTCTGTCAAGCAGCGGCAAGATTATTATAAGTATGTAATGTATATTGTATAAAGCCTTGCTCAAAATGTAGAGTTGCTAAAAAATATGATGCCGATCAAAACATTACTGGTCAATTTTGTATGTATAGCTATTTATTATAGAGGTAAGAGTTTAACATCCATGAAGCGATTCTATTACGTATCCTAAACGAAATATTAGAAAAAAAAACGCGGATGGCCACGTGAAAGTGTTGACCCCTCGAAACCGGCTTGCGCTAGACGACGTTTTCCACCTGAGACACGGTGTTTGGATTGAACACTTTATTATAATACCATTTACATACAGATTTTCGACCCAGGTCTTATGTTGTATGCAAAATTTGTAGTGTTTTAATTACACATCTGGGTTCAGAATTGTCCTTAGTGAATGTAACTTTTACTTGCAAAAAAAAACTCTGAATAGAGGTAATGGACGTAGTAAACAATGTTTTTAAGGATTCTAACTACGTTTTATTCATTGTCAAAGGGCGTTACTGTCAGCGTTTATGGGCGGGAAAAGGCCTTTAAATATTTTCCTGGAAAAAGACAGTAAATGACCATTTATCAAATAACGTGTCTCAGAAATTATGAAATGTGTTGTACTTTTTATGTCAAATATTATGTTGGGCGTCATACCTGTCTTGGTCAGGGTAATGTCAGTACCAGTTCGCCCTTAACTTTTTGACACATTTTAACATATCATGAGATGTAGAAACATTGACACTTGCCACCAACACGAGAATCTTTACCTCGCTGCGGCCTCCGGCATATGATAATAAGCTAGATACATTCGACAAACCTCGAATTTCCAGTTATTTGTCGTTATAATTTAAATGAAAGATTCGACCGATTCCAAACTAGTCGGGTGGGAACGTCACAAGTTGCTGTCAAGCTTTAAGTTGGCGGAAATCTTCTTTTTTTTACTTAATAATATAGTTTAAGTTGAGGATAAATAAGTTTTTTTAGGAAAGTTTTTTTAACAGAATCTTTTCACATAAATCCAACTAAATATATTGTTAGCTATGTGCTAATGTAACGAAATATATGTAAGATATTTATCAGCAGACGCTAGATATACAGGGTTATTTTTAATTCACTGACATCCTCTTAACCCTGAATTCCCATCACTCAAACAAATGTTTTTTGTTTTACGACTTTTTAAAATGAAGCACTTTTTTTCCCATACAAATACACAGAGTATCGTAAAAATAACAGGTAATCTCAAATTTTCAAAACGTTATTACACCAAAAATATTAAGTTATGACAAAAGCCGTAAAACAAAAAACATTTGGTTAAGTGGTAGGAGTTTAGGGTTAAAAGGATTCTAGTGAATTACAAATAACCCTGTATTTAATTCAGACTAACTACTGTCAATACACAAATTCAAATTATTTTAAGTCATGCTAAAATATGTACGAGTATATTGACCCTATAAATACTTAGTTGGAAATAAAAATAATCTTCTAATACGAGTATTAAACAGGATCTTCGATTTCAAAGAGCTCGACTACTTTTAATAATAATAATAATTTGCTTAATATCATTGCTTTAAATAGCTCTCCTACCAACATTAAATAATTTCATGATCGTATTATTACTGTCCGAATGAGAAACGCGCATGCCTAAGTATTGATTAAAAAAAAACTCAGCCTTTGGCTAGGATGCTAAAGTGCGACTTCGCGTAGCCATTACGCTCCACCATTTTTATTTTATTAACGCCATCATGCTTTACCTTGACATTTAGCATAAGGACTGAGGATCTTCTTTTAAAATCTTTTAATTTGCTTGCGAACTTTGTTTCTGTTTATTTACAATCGCGGCTATATTTCGCAATTACCGTGAAGAGTAAATCTGTGAAGCGCACATTAATAAGTGGTACGGGATTGGCTTGTTAACATAATTGAATAATTACACCGCAAGAGTTGAGGACTTCTTTAGAGTTAAGTGTAGTTTATTTGACGAAAGTATTAACATAAATAAAGATGGCTTTTTGTTGTCTACTTATTTATAGCTAAGAGTTTTGTTTACAACTATCTATCAAATGTTATCTGTGCGCAGAAAAATATCAACTTGACTAGTCTTCCGAAGAAATGGTTGCGAATTCTGGTCTCTTATTCTTTCAGTAAGTTTATGTTCAAGGAGCCTCAAATAGGGAGATTAGTATAAATTTTAGATATTATTGTAAGTATTGTAAAAGCGTGGATGGAAATAGGTGAGCATATAAGAATTCAATTTTTTGAAGTGGTCTAGAGCCTATCGGTTTCCATTTAATGCATATTTAACGCACCCCTCGAAGTTGGATCATTTAATGTTCAATGTGATGCCACATATCAAAGACTTTATTGTTTGCGTGTTGCAAAATAATAATAACTATGAGTCTACTCACATTTACATTCCGAAGTTCAGATTGCGATTGAAAATATTACGTGCACGAATTTTAGTCTAACAGTTTTCTGCATAATTTTTAAATTCATGCATGAAGTTCAAGGTGCAACTTGCACGAGAATAGAGCCATAAAGCACTAAAACAGCGATGTTTTGATATGAGCTCGCCTCACGAAACACTGGGAGAAGGGTATTCTGCAGCGATCGAAATACGAGGGGCGTTCAATATAAAGTGAGAATGAGATGCAAACTCTTTTAATATTACGAAATTAAATACTGGCCGGTAAAGCTAATCTATCTAGCTGATTGCTATGAAAAAAAAACTAACTGTCTTTTGTTTAAAAAAAATATACGGTAATTTCTTTGCAATGCTATTGAGTACGTTAGCGAAAATGGAGAAAATTGAACTGCGCGCCGTTACTTGTATTTGAAAAATTTTTCTACGGACCAAGTCAATTTGGATTTGCGGGACATTTTAGGGTCTAATGCTCCTCCGTATTCGACAGTCGCACGTTGGTGCGCCGAATTTAGACGTGGAAGAACATCGACAATGGACGACCCCCGCTCCGGACGCCCTACTACAGCATTAACTGAAGAAATTGTGAAAAAAGTCGAAAACTCAGTTTTGACGGATCGTCGTGTCACAGTTCGTTTTATTGCTGAAAATGTAAAGATTTCAACGGGGAGCGTGCATAATATTTTACATGAACGCTTGGGTATGAAAAAGGTATCTGCGCGTTGGGTACCAAGAATGCTTACTGACACGCAAAAACAAACTAGACTAGAGATTTGTCAAGAAGCTTTGAACCTGATGCAGCAAGACCGGGAACTTTTTTTGGCGCGATTTATAACAATGGACGAAACATGGCTCCATCATTACGACCCTGAAACGAAACTGCAGTCTATGACATGGAAAATGCCATCATCTCCAACTCCGAAGAAATTCAAGGTGAGCCCATCTGCCGGTAAGGTCATGGGCTCTGTTTTTTGGGATGGTAAAGGGGTATTAATGATTGAGTATCTCGAGCATGGAGCCACTATTACGGGCACTTTATACGCCAAACAAATAGCAACATTGTGCAATGAGATCCGCGAAAAACGGCGAGGTAAACTCTCGAAAGTTGTGCTGTTCCACCAGGACAATGCCCCGGCACACAAGTCCGCCGTTGCAATGGCTGCAATTCGTGATGCTGGGTTCGATATCCTTAAGCATCCTCCGTATTCACCAGATCTCGCTCCCAGTGATTTCTACTTATTTCCGAGATTGAAACAATACCTGAGAGGCCAGAAATTTGAAGACGACGACGCGGTAGTCGCTGCAGTACAAGATTTTTTAAGTACTCAAGACGAGACCTTTTTAAAAATGGAATTTTAAGTTTAGAAAAAAGATATAATACTAAGTGTATTATGCTAAAAGGTGACTATGTCGAAAAATAAAATGACATTTAGTAAAAGTTGTTTATAACATACTCATTCTCACTTTTTATTGAACGCCCCTAGTAGTATCGCATAGAAAAATACTACAATAAAGTCAGGTTCGGTTAGATGTGGGAGATAACATTTTTCGTCTGTAAAACATTTGAATGTGCCTATAAAAAGATTCTGACTGAAGTTACTGGCTCATTAACGCCTAGCTTTTAGGTTTAAAAAGTTAAAATTTTTAATAGAGAAACAGTTTATGATGCAGTTAAGGAAAATGACGGATTTAGAGTAATTTTTGCTGAATAGAGAATTCTACAATAGGGAAATTGGAGCGAAGCGGCGGGCGCAAACTATTTTTCATATTGATCCATTGCTTAACAATGCTATAATAAAATAGCCTTAGATACCTACACTAGATAGAGTGTCAGTAGCAAACACTGCGATACAAAACGTCCAAAAACCCATTTGACAGCTTCATTCATTCCCCGTGCTGTCACAATGCAGACTGAAGGGGGCAATTGACATAATAATATAAGCCAACAATTGGCTTATATTTTTTTTCGGGACGTTTTCATGCCGCCTAGACTAGAAGCTCTATCTAGTGTATAAATAATCTAAGAAAATAGTGATTTTTGGGTGAGCAAAGTTACTTCCTCGGGCAAATTTAACCCAACTGTACAGTACCTACGAAATTCACCCTAAAGTTTAGTCTAACTCGATTGTGGTTCTAACTCGATTTATAAATTTCTGATACTCGATATCTATTATTTGATACTGTCCAAGTGTTTAAAAAAGCGTGTTAAAAATCAGAGATCTCCCTAAATATTTAAATATAAAATAAATATATAAATAAATATCACGGGACAATTCACACCAATTGACCTAGTCCCAAAGTAAGCTAAGCATAGCTTGTGTTAAACACAACAACATATAAAACAAGAAAAGCGAATTTGACCTGCAAATCACGACTTTACGTTTTTTGTCTTTAATTAATGTTTATGTAAATAAACAACAAATCGTGCATCATCTATTACACGTGCTTCCACAAAACCGCAAGCCAGTCAAATATGAAGTCATTTTATTAATGTCAGTGTCAAGTGTATGTATCTATAGCTACCTAACTATACATGTACATATAGTTTAACAAACTTATTTGTAATGGTGGCCTAAGCTGGAACTAATGCCCCAACCATATGAATGTCCGTTTAGCGGCAACACTATATTCACCAACAGCGACACTGTCACTTGGCTAGATAAGTTTGTAGCACACTAAAATAACTTCGTAGTAATATTGGATCAAATTAAATGAAATCACAAATGGGCCTTTAACAGTCGTTTAAGCATTATAGATTTAGAGTGAGATTTGGCGCCATTCGATATTTTAGTCGACATCTATAGTATAGAACGATGTCGTTATAGGTAGGTATGTGTCAACGCTAAAGCACACAAATTAAGGTTTGCATGATTTGCAATTCCCTTATTCTATTTGGAATATTCAAGGCTAATGAGGTAAGGTAAAATATGAACGTGCAAACAAATTGTGAAATATTTTTTTAGGTAAATATATACCCAAGCGAATTAATTAGATAGAATGATTAAGTATTTTATAGAATTGGCCACTTAGTGAGAATCGTCTCAGATTATGAAGAAGCTGTTCCGTACTTGGACCACAAAAAATATAGGTGCGGATTTTAATACTTATCATTATCTCAACGTATTTATACATACCACGTCCTACTGCTGGGCACAAGCCTCCTCATATAATGAGGGATGTAGTTCCCACACGGGCCCAGTGCGGATAGGGAACTTCACACACACCATTGAATTGCTTCACGAAGTTTCCTTACGATGTTTGTCCTTCACCGATTGTGTAAGCTCGTGGTAAATTTCACATGAAATTTCGCATATGAACTCTGAAAACAATCTGAAAAATGCAAAGAATCGAGTTTTGAAACCGTGATCCTCTAGTTGAGAACTCAAAAAGCTTTTTTTATGCAAGTTTATGCCTTGGTTACTACCACTTGGATGCTGGCAGCGCAGGACCGACCTTTTTGGTTTTTGGGGGCCTTTTGTCCATTAGGTAGTGGACGTGTTTCGGCTGATATGATGTTATGGGGTACTGCCGCTTCGCCGAAAATCATTTCCCAACCTGATTCATTTGCCAACTGTTTCATTTCACAACTGTTTTTTTTTTCTGAAACTGTAAACTATTCATGATATATTTCAGGACTATCCTGTAGGTTAGGTTAGGTCACAATCTTAAAAAGTTCACAGTTTCAGAAAAAATAAACAGTTTGGAAATGAAACATTTGGCAAATGAATCATTTGGGAAAAATATAGTTGCGAAACATTAGTAAACATTGGTTTAGGTAGAATTCGAATTTGACCAAGATGACTTGCCCCTTCTGTAGGATATTTCCAGTATTCCGTACCCCTTTGATCGTACTGCAAACTTCTGTTAACTCGGGGAGATATAGGTACTTTTACTTTTAAGTTTTCTTTTTCAAGGAGGTAACCTGGCTTTTAGGGATAAGTTCGCATTTGTACTCTTCTTGTTTTGTTGTTTTTTTAGTATTCTTTTTGTGTTTTATGTACACGTACAATACATTTAGCTGTTGTGCTCTTTTAAGGACAGTGTTAACAATATCTATTGACGGGTTAAAAGATATAATAAATATCTGTTATGGCATGTAAAATAGCAAGAAAAACACGATACAAAGCCTTGTTTCTTTAATTGGACATTGAATTTGGTACTTCCGTTTGCTTTTATTCTAAAACAGCTGCGGAAACATTCAGAACTATCTAGAAAAGTGGAGCGAAAACATTACAATGCCGTTTACTTATTTTCGATGGAGGAAAAAGGCTCAAAACAAGATTGTATTGAGAACGTAATTTCACTTTCTTCTTATTGTAGGTACGAAGCTTATTATAAATTGGAGCACTCTCGATTGTGTGCTTGAAATAATAAGTAAATATATTATTTTTTTTATACTCGCGTGCACTCGACTGAATTAATTCCGTTAGTAGATGTTGCAAATAACCATTTTTTTCCTTTTTGTCCGCCTGATTAATTAGGTTTGAAAGTGTACGATGTATATTTTGTCCATGTTTCAGCTACCTGTTTTTGGGTCCAATTTAGATACCCATTTTTTCCAATCCAACATGAATTTATCTTTAAACGGTTCTTCTCACAATATTTTAAGCGTAACAGTAACTCAAAATAACATTGCCACATTCTTTTTTTAATTTTCAAGTCATGCGTGGTGAACATAGCTCAATTAGGTAAAGTTTTATTATCTGTTCAATGGCCAGTACGTCCTCAGAGAACGCATGCTGGTTATGAAGGTCGTATACGACATTGTCGTGTGTAGACGCCGTCCAATCGCGACCGTGAAATTTAGAGCAAGAATCTAGATTTTTACCATTAAAGTCAACTACCGTTATGCTGTGTTTATTGTGAGAATTATGGATTTCGATTGTTAGTGCAGTTAGAGGTTCGACAAATATCGTGTTCGACATATTCGTCACAGTACCTACGCACTTCATGTCTTCACTACTTAATGTCTTTCATGTGAAAAGAATAAGTTTTTTTAATAATGACTTATTTGTGATACATAGGTTACATGTACAGTCGGCCAAAAATATGGTCTACCCCAAATATTCGAAGTTCATTTACACGTCATGATACAACGAGGTCGATTTTCCCTTGCAATAACATGATGACAGTGACTTAGGGATATTTTATAATATTTATTTATTTATTTATTTAGATGTCACAGAAACTTTTGTCAAAACTGGTAGACCACTTTCTTGGTCGACCGTACATTAGATCATATAGTAAAATAAGATAAAGCGCGTGCTCAGTGATCTAAAGATAATAAGTACAAAATGTTCAACTTAAATCTAAAACAAAACAAGTAAAGAAAAAAATACAAAATATTACACTATCTACCTCTATTTAAATCAAGGCCAAGCATATACTAAAAAAGTCAAATAAATGTTTGTTTTTGTTAAAAAATTCTTCAATATAATAAGTAGGTATGCTGCAGTCATAAGCCCCTTCAATTGTTGGCGTAATAAAAATAGTAGTAGATAGTAAGTAATTGCGTAGAAAGTAGATGTTTGCCTAATAATAATACATGTCGCGAAAAAGGAAAAATATTCAAAGCTTTTTGATTAAAAGCAAAAAACAAAACTGTCGTTAGCTTTACTCCCCGGTAAATAATATGGTAATGTACCTGAATACCGATATAACTTTTATTTTGATGTAAGATAGTCGTAGTGTTATTTCTGCGTTCATAAATATAACTTTTTAGCGTCTGCTAATTATTGCAATGAGTTGCGTACTAAATCGTGATATTTTTTAGTATTTCTTAGTAAATATATTATAACGAAAGATTATTTCATTCATTAGTCATAAGTATGCTAAGTTCTGTACTAATGATGGACGTGCTAACCTCTGACACAGATTTTGAAATCAATCTGTAATTATTGATTCAGTAATTATAACGGCATAAGAAGTAGACGTACGATTAAGATATTTTACATTTAAATTAAGTACATGAACTTTGAAAAAAGTGGTATCCTAGTGGTTTGACCTCTGACCTCTCAAGCAGAGGGTCGTGGGTTCGAACTCGGGCTCGCACTTCTGAGTTTTACGGAATTTATGAAATCACATTTGAAATTCACCATGAGCTTTACGGTGAAGGAAAACATCATGAAGAAGCCTGCATACACCTGAGAAGAAATTCGATGGTGTGTGTTCCCAATCTGCACTGGGCCCATGAGGGAACTAAGGCCCAAGCTCTCTTATTCTGAGGGATGTATGTGCCCAGCAGTGGGACGTATACAAGCTGGAATGATGATGACATGAACTTTAAAAAAAAGGTCAGATACATCCTTTTTGTCTGACGTTACTGAAGTGTATTATAAGGTCTTTTATTAGGGTTCACTATAGATTGTGGCTTAGTGGCAGAAGATAAACAGACAGACAGATATTGTCATGGCGAAACTAAAAGAGCTCTTTGACTGCGGAACCCCAAAAAAACAGGGTACACAATAGGCGGTCTTATCGCAGACGGATCCTATTTCAAGTTAAAAAGAAACATACAGACGAATTGAGAACCTCCTCTTTCTTGAAGTTGGTTAATTATAGGTAAATCCTTTGCCAACGTTAAAATTATACTGTTTTGTTTGAGATTGCGCGTTCAATGCTTTATGGGAACCTAAGAGTTACATCATTTCAAGCAGATGACACCACGGTAACAGATTATATCACCAGCGTACTGACATATTTGATTACCCAATTATAACGCTTTGCTGGCGCGCGAGAACGGAAAATCCAAGTTTACGCTACAAACTTGCTAATAAGCATTATAGTTACCTATACGCTAAGCGAAAAACTACTTAAATATTGTGCTGCTTTATTGTATAATACACATGTAACTGAAATGAAATTCTTGTAAGTATAAGCATACAAATCTGATTATTCCAAAGGCGCGCCCTCTGCAGTAAATTGTCAATGTGCGTTGGTAAGTATTAGTAAAGTAAGTGCTTACAAGATGTCTTAGTGTGCGTGAATAAAGGTACCGACAGCGACTAAGGATAGGTTCGTATTTTACGTAAACATAGATGTGTTATATACCTACATACATTTTTGCTGATACATTTTTAAGATGCGAAGGGCAGCGCCTTCCTGATTAAATAGAGATAGATTAAAGATTTTTTTTAAAACCGGGTAGCCTAGTGGTTCGACCTACCTATGGCCTCTCAAGCAGAGGATCGTGCGTGTAAGCCCAGGCTCGCACCTATGAGTTTTCGCATTCTGAGAGGAAGCCTGTGCCTGCAGTGGGACGTATATAGGCTGGGATGATGATGATGAAGTTTTTTTTAAAGAAAGCTTTCGTAATTCCTTATCTTGTAATCGCAGAAGCGTTATCATTTAGCCTGGTTGCTATCAAGGGCACGTTTAAACTCTATTTTAAATCGATAAGGAAGATAAGTTGAGGAGCGATTATCGCCTTAAATAAAAAAGGGTGATGCAAGATCATTCGAGGTGTAATTAGAAGACAAAATGAAGCCTTCAATTCGATTTCGGTCGAAGCAATAACATTCAGTTGAAGACAAGAATATTTTCAATTAACATATCTTATTTATGGCTCTATATCTAAATCCCTAATGATTGTTTGTCCTAATGTAATGTTTGTCCTAATGATCGTTTGCGCTTACTTTTTTTATTTAAAATCTATTGATTGTTCTGGATTTTTATAAAACAAACTTAACCTAACCTAGAGTTCTAGAGGATAATCACAAAAAAGTTCCTGAAAATTCACGGTTTCCGAGAAAAAAAGTGTTAGGACAAACGATCATTAGGACAAACATTACATTAGGACAAACGATGTTAGGGTTTTGGAATGAGACTCCTAAGCTTATTTATTTTGTTTAGAACGTAGGTACGCATTATTCTTAGATAAATATTGTTACGGAAGACAAAGCTATAAGCAAATTAGTCTTTTTGTGTACGAGAAATAGTCTCTAAATTATCAATCATTTCTTGAAATTGGCACAAAAAGAAAATACTTGAATATACCTATAGTACACTTAGTTCTGTTCATAATGTTCGTTACGACTTACGATATAACAGAGGTACATTAAATAATTACGGGCAAAGTTTATAACGGTTGTAGCAAAATCTGCCTTGAAGAGGATAGGACATAAACAAACAAAATAGCAAGCGTGCCACCGCAACTGCACAGGCATTTGACAAAGTTCTGGAATCCGGGTAGGCCGCACACTATCCAATTTAAATTCATTAATGCATATCATACACGAATTAGGTATTAATCGGTGAACTAGTTGAATAACTCGAATCTAAATTATTCACCTTCGCCGGCCCACCATTTGACCTTCTCTGCGGCTTGCCAATAGCTACCGCCTTTGAATTTTTGCTGACATAACTCTGACGACAGTAAATAAACAATCAAACTTGCCAACTCTCGTAAAATTACTGTGAATCGCTTGAAGTAGAATTATCGCAGCCTAAGGGTTCTGTGTATTACCTACTACAAGTATCATTTGTCTGTCAATCCTGTAATGAGCTTTACAGCTTTAGTAAACTGGAGGTAGTCGGCCGAAGACAAGGCAAAATGGCACGTTTTAACTGCTGATGAAAGTGATGAAAGATAGCAAAAGCATCGTCAGCTTAGCTGTAGTTTCCTTTAAGTTCTTTCCTGAGATGAGCTACAGACACGATTTTGAGACTTCTTATTTGACTTAGCGTTGTTCTAATGGTAGCAACTTTACTATAACTTTGAAAGATAATACACTCAGAAGTGAGTTTCATTAAAATTCCTGAAGAATAGATAGCACAGTGTAGCCTGCTCCATTTTAATCTCGAAGTACCGTTTACTTTGCTTGAAGGATTGCGCCTCATTTTAAGTGTCATCTACACTAATATTATAAAGAGGAAAGATTTGTATTTTTGTATGGAACGAATAAACTTAAAAAATATTGGACTGATTTCAAAAATTCTTTTGGTATTAGAAAGCTACATTATCACTGAGTGACATAGGCTACTTTTTACCGCGGGAAAATACCTTTTCCTACGGGAAAATTAATTAATCGCGGGCGAAGCTGCGGACGGAAGGCTAGTTCTTAATAAAACTGTTGCAAAAGGCGTATCATCACTAATTAGTCAGGTGTAATTGTTTGCGATATATATGCAACTTTCGCAAATAAATTAATTACTTAAGCATTTTGAAATAACTGTGTGACAGCGTTAAAATCACGTGTCGCAGGTGACCTTCAACAAATTGCCAAGTTAACACTTTTCAAAATAATTAAATACTTACTAAACTTAAAGACGTTGCAAAATTTATGTCTGTTTTTGTTCGACACTAATGGTCCAACATTATCGAGGATAAAATGTACATTAATATTCTAACCGTCGCTTTGTATAACTATGAGTCCTCAAAAATTTGCATTAAAATCAAGTAAACTTATGAAACGTAAAATGGCAACATGAGCCGCGCCTCCATTTGGCGGACTGCGCGAAATATCTGTAAAGTAAATAATTTTATTGCTTACACAATCTCGCTGACAAATCAGCTTTTGTTTCTCACGTGAACTTCAACTTGTTTCGTATTAAATATTTTTGTTTCTTGATAAACGAACGTTATAAAATTTGTGGGAGAAAGTACTTAGTGGCCTTGCTCAGGATTACTTACTTTTTATTGCCCGGCAGAAAGTTTCAGAGCGAAGACGAGGGATTTTCGCTTGGAGTTACTTAAATTATATATCTTTTTTCCCCATTCAATGTACTTACTTAACTTAACATGATTTTTTAAAGCAAATCTTGTTTGTACGTATCGTATTCCAAAATCCACGATGACAGTAGTAACAACCGTATAGCATTTTTATACATATACTAGTTGGTCCCCGCGACTCCGTCTGTGAAGAATAGGGGTATAGAAAAAACCTACGACTTATTCTCAGACCTACCAAGTATAGAGAAAAAATTTGATAAAAATCGGTCAAGCCGTTTCGAAGGAGTTCGATAACAAACACTGTGACACGAGATTACTATATATTAGAACGATATCCATTAATGATGAATGCTGAGAGTCATTCTTTATTCAGAAGCTACCCAAAATTATGTTATCTCATGTTTTTTTTTCTTTTTTTTCGAGGCTTAAGTGCACCTGTGTGACTATGCCAGCCTCATTGGGAGACTCAATGAAATTTGATGTTAAATTAGCAAATATCGTCGACGGTGTGGATAAAGCAGTTTCTCATGTCTTTCATATTCTCAAATTCATTTAAAGTTCCAGTGTTAATACTAATCCATCGCCAATTTGTTTGTGAAAAAGTAGCCTCGAACAGCTCCCAAGTCGCTAAAAGGTGGTCAATGGTGGCCACCGTGGATGTGACGCTCTCTACTCTCAAGTCCGATTATCAACCACGTCCTAATAACTTCGCACTTCGCATGAAAACAAATCGATTGACGATGTTATTGTATTCTAATCGCTAAACACATGTATAGAACACGTGAGGCTGTTATTTTTCACCCTTTACAATTCGTGTGATGTCAGAAACTTTTGATACGACGCACGTCACGCTGGACGCATGTTTATACTATACCAGTAAAATTGTAAGTCTATTCTTTAATCAAAAAGAGGGTAAATTATGTGAAAATAAAAAGACGGTGGCAAGAAGATTACTTAATTTATTGAATCAGGCGTTACTTTGCGGAGGTCCATATTAATGAACTAAAACAATTACTTTGCTCACCCGCGACCTTACAATAGTTACGTTTATGCAAGAAATGTGCGTTCATGCAGTTCCTCCACCTCCACACTGTACGAACACACACAAATCACATAAACCCAACCATCACCACCACCAAGCTACACTGACGCGTTTCGAACTCAACCAGAGCTCATCTTCAGAGTTACCACAACCGTATGCTATGCTACCAAACGTTAAACTAACAAACCAAAACAAATGTTTTAACTTGTCACTGTAACTTCTCAAGTACCCACTTTATTTTTCTTATTCTCAAACTACCCCACAAAAATTAACTTTTATTGACATATTTAAAACTACCTTGAATTTTTTTTTTTTTTTTTTTGTTTATTTATTTATAAGGCATATTTAATTAATACTAACTGTTCAAATTCGACCCAAGCCGCAGTAAAGGAGAAGATACTAAATTTACCTGTTCATTAATAATAGACCCCATAGTGTTGTACCTAATTATTTCCATGCATTCCAGAGCATCCAGACGCAACCCCTTGCCGCAATAATGTAACACTTCATAAGAATCTGAATCTAACAATGAATGATTTGATTCCAACAAATGTTTTGCAAAATTCGATCTATCTGGATGCTCATTCCTATATGCCGAAACATGCTCTTTAAATCTAGTATTAAAACTTCGGCCTGTCTGTCCTACGTATATCCCATTGCAGTCATTACAAGTAAGCTTGTATACCCCCGATCTAGTTCCCTTATCTACCTGTTCTTTGTGGTTACATAGCCTAGAGTACAAAGAGTTGTTAGTCTTAAAGGCAACATTAATATTGTTTGATTTTAAAATGCCATAAATCTTATCAGACAAACCCCCGACGTAAGAGATGCTAGATCTATATTTGTTAGTAGACTGAGAAGGTAACGCAGCGTAAAGCATGCTATTTACTAACCGTGCCTGCTTCTTTTGAACTAAACTATCTACCATTGATTTTGTATAACCATTTGAGATCGCTATCTGATAAATAGTACTCAACTCTAAATCATAATGTTCCTTAGAAAGAGGCACAGTCAACAATCTATTAACATAACAATGGAAAGCAGCCAGTTTATGCTGCCACGGATGATTAGAAGATGCTGGTATAACAGCATCTGTGTACGTGGGCTTACGGTATATTTTAATGGTCAAATCTGTGTAGTAGCTCTTTTATTCACGTGCTTGCGTAACGCTAATGACCACCACATGCTTAATAAATATTCAAATTTGTTAATTAATTCGATTATTCTTGGCAACTTTGTTTACATGCTTAACGTAAACATCGTCAGTCACGTAAATAGTATAATTTGATTGACTAGCTTTTCCCAAATAAGTGATCAGATCATACTGGCTGATATTATGAAACCTCAGCTGTCATTACCCAAGGAAGTTCCGAATCCAAATATAGAACGAGGCGCTGCGCTTAAAAAGTAAATGAGTACAGATTTACGGCCAGTACAAAGTACCGCTGAATACATTACCGATTTATTCATTCGATGCCGGTTTGTATACAATCGGAAGTGAATCGGAAACTGACGCAATCCTCCATGGGAATCAAAGACACGCCCTTGAATTCTAATTTAATCGATTATCGTCGTTAAATAATCGTCAACAATATTTAGTACGGTTTTTTACACGATTCACTCGTTTGTTTTTGTTCAAGTCCTGGGAAAATGAAAGTAAAGTAGCTCATTGTAACTAGGCGAGTTTAAATTTTGTACGTGGTTTACTTAGGAGTAATATTTATAACAGAGTAGACAGCTTCAGTCTTGAGAAGTTAATTAGCAATAGGAGAGTATTAATTAAAGTTCTTTGAGGGTTATCAAAACCATCAAAACGATCTTTCCCGCTCGCTTGTGTTTATACTTCGTTAAACATCAATACAGCGGAATTATACACGTGCATTGAACCGTGTAGGACCATTTCACCAATACAATACAATAGAGTCATTATCTTATCAAAGTATCAATCGATTGCTTCCATCGAAGACACATTGGGAACGAAATCGACGATTGCAAAGAATAGTTAATGTATTATTAAGTGTTTATTAATTAGCTATACATGAATAAACATTACAAATGTAACAGCAAATTGCGATTGTTCATGCAGAATGTGTATTACCTACACTAACAATCGTAAAAAAACGTTTGTTTAACTCTGAAACAAGCTTCACAATTTTTCATGTTTCTCGAATTAGTAGTTCAGAATGAAATATGTTAATAGAATATCTTTAGCTGGACATGTGTGAAGTACCCATTCCGCACTGGGCCCGCATGGGAACTACGGCCCAAGCCCTCTCTTTCTGATAGGAAGGTTGTGCTCTGCAGTGGGAAGTATAAGCTAAGATGGTGGAATAATGGATGATGATGATGATGTTATTTTCATGTAGATAATGAGTAATGACAATGTGACAACATAATAGGGTCTATGTAACGACCAGATGGCCTAGTGGTTAGAGAACCTGCCTACGAAGCTTGAGGTCCCGGGTTCGATTCCCGTGTCGGGGCAGATATTTGTATGAATAATACGAATGTTTGTTCTCGGGTCTTGGGTGTTTGATATGTATTTAAGTATGTATCTATCTATATAAGTATGTTTATCCGTTGCCTAGTACCCATAACGCAAGCTTTGCTTAGCTTACTTTGGGACTAGGTCAATTGGTGTGAATTGTCCCGTGATATTTATTTATTTATTTATGTTGTGGAGTAGCAAGTTCATTGATATGGACTTATGGAAAGTAACGCTTAATATTAAATTGTTAAGGTAGGTCTAGCTAGAATAGATGTAAAAGGCAATAATAATATTGAAGAATCGTAATTGAAATTTAAAAAAATAGGGTTGCTTGCTCCACGATTACATGATCTAATTTGATTTAAATTAATTGCCAGCTAACCCGCAACATCGTTTGGGTTGAGAATGGGTTAGTCTGTAAGCTACATGATAATTGACAACATTTCACATTTCTGAGACTATAATTTGATTCGTTCTCTGTATTCTGTTTGGAAAGAGAAAGACGCTGATAGTTTTAAATTTTCACTAGGATTATTAATTAATTTGTTACAATTTTTTAAAGATGTGCTTATTCTAAAAGAGCGTAACGATAGAATAGATCCTTTACTTTTGTCTAGTCTCTATTAAAAAAAGTGATGACGTAAATTTGACGTTAAGGTTGTTATCAAATTTAAAATTATGACAGCTCTTTTTTCTAGTGAAAAAGGTAAAGGAAACATATCTGTTCTGTAATAATAATAATAATTTAAATTTGTTGTATTTTTTTTAAATATGGAGAAATAAATTATAATAAATATTTTTCCGTGTTCAGGAGGCGAAACTCTTTCGATTCCTGCAGTAATTTTCAGGTGTTAAAAAAATGAAAGGTTGTCAATTCTGGTTACGTACTACAAGCTTCCGTAATCCATCAAGACTGAAGTTTCCACTTCGTTTGGCGACACACATGAAGGGTCTAGAAAACGACCCATGCATTGTTATGTAACCGACATGCAACGGTGGAGAAAGCGTTACGATAAAAACTGGACAGACCTGAAAATAGGAGCAAAAAGGAGGCGCGTACAGGTTTCATTAATACTTTTAAAGACCCTTACGTAACTCAGGTCGAGTAACGGATCATCGAATTGTGGGTGGGCTCTGTGAACGAATTTAGTAATTTTTACGAGCTTTTATTACATTCATAATACCCACCGAATAGCCTAGTGGCTAGAGAACCTGACTACGAAGCTCGAAGTACCGCGTTCGATTACCGGTCGGGCCAAATGTTTGTATGAAAAATACGAACATTCTTGCTTAAGTCTTGGGTGTTTAATGAGCATTTCACAAAAACTTTGTACTCCAAATTTTTGGGACTCCAAATTGCATAGAAATTTCAGGTTAGTAGCGTGAATTCAACTGACAATGAGCCTACTAACACAGTCTCCCGCAAAATGTTCTGATTCGTTTGTATGGATATTTTGGGAGGCTGTGTTAGTTAGGCTCAGTCTCAGTTGCATTCAGGCTCCTTACCTGTAAATTTCTATGCGATTCGGAGCCTAACATTAAATGTACAAACTTTTTTAGATATTCTCTAATTTGTATTTATTTATGTTTATCAATTGTCTAATTTGTCTAGCACCCATAGTACAAGCATTGCTTAGGTTGGGACCAGGTGAATTGGTGTCTATAGTCCCAAGATTTATTGTTATTATTTATAATTAATATATCACCCGAGACTTAATCACGACTATCTGTATGCTAAAATAACCTCGACGTTTCGAGAACAGACAGTGGCCACGACTACTCGTCACCACGACTATTGCAATGTGGTTGAATAGTCGTGATTAAGTCCTGGGTGATATTAATTCTGAGTGAGAATCGCGAAAGTTTCAAACTTTTATTAAGTACACCTTCCTTTACTTGCACTGGTCTCACGCACGTAACTTATTAGCTTCACTTTTCGACCAATTGTTAATATCTGATTAATCTCAAATTTGGCATAAGTAAGTAAGCCTGGTGACCAAATAAAAATATATCTGATACTTAGTGAAATATGGTGATCCACGCAGGATCGTCTCCGCAACAGTAAACTCTTTAACGTCAAATAAAGTATGTTCAACTTTAATATAATATTAGCTTCATTTTATAAACTTCAATTTAACTTGCAAGTTGCAATGTTCATAGTATGTAGGTATGTAGGTGGTTTCAAATCTTCAAGTCGAATTTAACCCACTTCTATAGTAATCAGATCACCATGATGGACATGTACCTAGTTTAGATGACGATACAATACAAGTTCAGTCAACAAAAAGTAGAGTCTGTAAAAGAAGCTTGTACCTATTTAAAATGGTTATTTTTTACTTATTGCAGAAACGTGCGCGTTGTCCAATGTCTTTGACATTTTGCATGGCTATTATGATATAACAACGTGGTAAAAAGATAAAGGTTGTTTGATAACTTCGTAAAGCAATAAGTAAATATAAAGCTGTATAGCGTGAAGTGGAACTACCTAAACAAAGTTAACGACCAAAGGGTGACAACATTATCGTAGGGTGATTGAATAAATGATGAAATGACTGATGGTTAAACATGAAATAACCAGATACTAGGGGCGTTCAATAAAAAGTGAGAATGAGTATGTTATAAACAACTTTTACTAAATGTCATTTTATTTTTCGACATAGTCACCTTTTAGCATAATACACTTAGTATAATCTTTTTTCTAAAGTTAAAATTCCATTTTTAAAAAAGGTCTCATCTTGAGTACTTAAAAAATCTTGTACTGCAGCGACTACCGCGTCGTCGTCTTCAAATTTCTGGCCTCTCAGGTATTGTTTCAATCTCGGAAATAGGTAGAAATCACTGGGAGCGAGATCTGGTGAATACGGAGGATGCTTAAGGATATCGAACCCAGCATCACGAATTGCAGCCATTGCAACGGCGGACTTGTGTGCCGGCGCATTGTCCTGGTGGAACAGCACAACTTTCGAGTGTTTACCTCGCCGTTTTTCGCGGATCTCATTGCGCAATGTTGCTATTTGTTTGGTGTATAATGTGCCCGTAATAGTGGCTCCATGCTCGAGATACTCAATCATTAATACCCCTTTACCATCCCAAAAAACAGAGCCCATGACCTTACCGGCAGATGGGCTCACCTTGAATTTCTTCGGAGTTGGAGATGATGGCCTTTTCCATGTCATAGACTGCAGTTTCGTTTCTGGGTCGTAATGATGGAGCCATGTTTCATCCATTGTTATAAATCGCGCCAAAAAAAGTTCCCGGTCTTGCTGCATCAGGTTCAAAGCTTCTTGACAAATCTCTAGTCTAGTTTGTTTTTGCGTGTCAGTAAGCATTCTTGGTACCCAACGCGCAGATACCTTTTTCATACCCAAGCGTTCATGTAAAATATTATGCACGCTCCCCGTTGAAATCTTTACATTTTCAGCAATAAAACGAACCGTGACACGATGATCCGCCAAAACTGAGTTTTCGACTTTTTTCACAATTTCTTCAGTTACTGCTGTAGTAGGGCGTCCGGAGCGGGGGTCGTCCATTGTCGATGTTCTTCCACGTCTAAATTCGGCGCACCAACGTGCGACTGTCGAATACGGAGGAGAATTAGACCCTAAAGTGTCCCGCAAATCCAAATTGACTTGGTCCGTAGAAAAATTTTTCAAACACAAGTATTTGATAACGGCGCGCAGTTCAATTTTGTCCATTTTCGCTAACGTACTCAATAGCATTGCAAAGAAATTACCGTATATTTTTTTAAACAAAAGACAGTTAGTTTTTTTTTTCATAGCAATCAGCTAGATAGTTTAGCTTTACCGGCCAGTATTTAATTTCGTAATATTAAAAGAGTTTCCATCTCATTCTCACTTTATATTGAACGCCCCTCGTATAATGATTTTAATTATTTACTAATTGTAAGTAACAATGTAGCCTGATAAGTTAGCCAAATTATTTAAACATCGGACGTGAAACTATTCACTGATGAAAAACTAGAACTAGGTCCATCCTAACTTTATGATAGTACGTTCAGAGAGATGTAATTTATTACTCGAACGTAATAATGTGTACATATTTAAGCGATCCATGCAATTCAAAAGCCGCATTATCACTTGCATCCAACAATACAAATGGATCAATACATTGACGTCAACATACACGGGTCTGGAACCAGAGCCTCACAATGATGACAAGTGACGCATGTAGGTTTATGTTCACCACTGAAAGGCGTAATAGCGACCCCACAAAAGATGTTAGAGTGTGACGCAATATTATTGTGAACATTTTAGCCATTTGTAACAGGTTATAATCGCTATTATAAGTCTTATTGGACCTGTATACACCATGTTATAAATTGCCATGGCGGTCAATGTTTCATAACAAAGTGAAATTTGATGACATCGTACGCGACGTTTTGAAATATTCTTTATTGTATTGAAATTAAGTTACGGCTACTTTATGTTCGAAAATTAGCTACATTGCATTATGCGACAAAGGTTGTTGATAGCGTAACATCGAAGTGACATAATAATAAATGCTGGGTTGTGGACAACTTGTGGTTGAAACGCGATTGGGTGTATGTAGCCAGCTGCGGGTTTTTAAATAACATGTCATCTGACCCCTATGTGATATACTCTTGCCTTGCATAGGAATTGCTAATGAATCTTGCTTTCATATCTAGGTATAATACCTATCTTGAAACGAGCAGTTGTTGTTTTTTACAATACAATATAATACAATGACTCTTTATTTTTTTTTCTAACGATATCGATCTAATTCGCTATAGTGAGAGATTTCGGGGGCGAACCACCGTCAACTTGGTCTGATTTATGAAAAAAACGCCGGTTTTTGAATTTTATATTTTATTAATTATTCTGTAAAGGAGCCTGTTGGGTTGGAAACTTATGATTTAAATGAATAATATTGATCTTCGAACTACAATCCTTAAATTCGCTCCTACTATATTACACTACCAAAAATATAATAACTTTATATAATTGATAAGGACATCGCAAATTTACGCTTGAATCAATCGATAACATAAGATCAACAAAATCTCCTTCCTGCAGGTACTTACTTTACGTGTTATACAATAAATGTAAATAAAAGGACAATGAAGCCTCCATTTATGGATCTCCTTGGAACTTCAGATGATCATCCACGAAGTTTTGCGTAGATTGTTATCACGTTTAATCGAAAAAGCATGTGCACGGAAATACTGTTTAAAAGTAATTTTAACCAAGGAAATAAGAAGTAAACGTTACAAAAAAAGACAGACAATATTAATTAATTTGCAGTCTGTGAATGGGATTTAATTAGGGATGAATTAAATGTTAGTAATATTTAATTCCTTTTTATTTTAATATAGCTCCATCGATACTATCGATGATTCTGCCAATGTCAAGGTTGAGAACTCAGTACTAATAAGTTTCATTGCATGCTTTTAAATCACGTAACAACTTATAAAGATGATCTATACTATTTTGCTATTTTTTTTTGTTACCCCCGACAAAGGTAATTTCTGTAAGAACTGAGATAGAAGGCTTCATTTTCGCAGAATAACATAGAATCATTTTTATCTCACGGGACGTAAAAGTTGCGGTTAATAGCTAGTAATGTACGGCCAGCTGCAAAGAAAAGGTACGCCCCCGGTATATATAGATAAATGACTTTTTTGACACTCTTATAAGTCTCTTAAAGAACCTTTAGTTGGTTAATTGATTTTGTAGACACTTACTTGCTGCTTGGGATAGTTACCGCCCGGTTACATGAGGGTACCTTTTATCGACAGCTGACAGTACATAATTTAAAGCAAATTAGATCACGTCATCGAGGAGAGACCTGTTGTTCTTTTATATTATGAATGAATTTGTAGTTAGCAAGTAAGTTTGTGTAGTTATTTTGGTGTTTGTCTGTAAGTTTTATTTTAATGGCCATAATGCGAAGAAGGTTTTAGATTACTAAAACAATGCATAAAGCTTATTCCGTTCATTCATGAATAGATTGCGCGGAGGAATTCGCGTGCAAAAGCTAGTGCGGACATATATTTTTTTTTACTTTACGTTTCGTTATTTTTATATTGTTACATCTATCTAGCTAGACCTACCTTAATTGATTGATTATTAGGGTCAATCAACTTTTTTTTGTAAATTTCTCTTTACTCCTTTACAAGTAACTCTGTAATCTCTGGTTAGTGAAACCATGATTTTGCAGTAATTACATAAACTGTTTATTATAGTGCGTATGTGAAAACCAAAAAAAAAGTATTTCTATGAAAAAATCCGGTCACCCAGGGGACATACCACTATTTTCATACAAATTTCGGGGACATCATTGTCCCCTGGGTAAACCACGAAATAGAAGCTAAACAAAATAAAATAAATATGGCAATTATACCATTATTGACTACAAAAATCTAGGGTTTTGAAAAGTATACTTTAAATAAGGAAAAACAATCAGTTTTTTAATTATTTCGGTTTTCATAGAAAGTAGCAGAAAATCGTTTACAAAAAAAAGTTGGTTGACCCATTAGATGTTACGTTTCGGGGGTTAATATCAACATAGACCTTAATTCGCCACATAAGCCCTATGTTGTCATTTTATTACCCGCCCATCATCCCAGCCTGTATACGCCCCACTGCAGTGCACAAGCCTCCTCTCAGAATGAAAAGGTCTGGGCTGTAGTTCCCACGCAGCCCAGTGTGGATAGGGAAGTTAAGACACACATTGATTTTCTTTACAAGTGTGTGCAGTTTTTAGGGTTCCATACCCAAAGGGTAAAAACGAGACCCTATTACTGAGGCTCCGCTGTCCGTCCGTCTGTCCGTCTGTCCGTCTGTCCATCTGTCCGTCTGTCCGTCTGTCCGTCTGTCACCAGGCTGTATCTCATGAACCGTGATAGCTAGACAGTTGAAATTTTCACAGATGATGTATTTCAAGTGCCGCTATAACAAATACTAAAAAGCAGAATAAAATAAATATTTAATGGGGCTTTCATACAACAAACGTGATTTTTTTGCTCGTTTTTGCTCGATATTGATAACGGCAACAGGTAGATGCTTGAAATCACGCTTGATTCACAGAATATTTAATTATATATTCACTTTAAAAATAAATAATTAAATTAAAATAAAACAAATATTTAAGGGGGGCTTCCTTCCATACAACAAACGTGTTTTTTTTTGCCGTTTTTATAAATAATGGTACGGAACCCTTGGTGCGCGAGTCCGACTCGCACTTGGCCGGTTTTTTCTTACAATGTTTGTCCTTCACCGAAAAACTCACGGTAAATTTTAGTTTAAATTTCGTCCGATCTGCTTGAGAAGCCAGTAGAAATTCTATGACACGCTACCATACCATAATCTGAATATTTTTACTGCTTCGGAGCTACAAATCGTTTCGAATCTGCACACTTGTTGCGCAGCGACGTGATGTTTGTTCACCTGTTATTAAACTGTTTCTACATCTACGTGTCGCCATAATTACTGTAATTCAATTTATTGTATTGATGTATCCGGTCGTTCATTGTTTATGTCGTGAAGCGTAACCAAACCAGACGTTTTCTAGGTTTCGACGTCATTAATTTTTTGCTATTGTTATAGCATTTACGTCGATGATTGTTTGATTACAAAATATTTTTCCGGGAAATGTTTTTGATGTTTCCTGATCAAAATTTTCATTAACACTAAATCTCAGGTAACTTCTTACACGTAATAAATAACCTAAAAAGTGTAAGTCTTCCCGTTCTTGTCGGAGTATTAGGATAAGATGATTTTATAACTATGAAAGTGTACTATTAGTTGCCATCCTTTTCATCGCAATAGAGCATTATTTGCACAGAGACAACCTGAGAAGATTAGATGCAAAGTGAGCTACTTTTCATCCCTTAAAAATCATATTTCACGTTGGATAGCAACTCCCGAATTTTAGTGCATAGGTAGAGAAAAGTTCGCTACAGTAGTATTTTGCTTTTTGCATGTTTTGTTTCAATATTAGAACTGTCATTTTTTGCCATGGAACTTATCCTCATCGTTTTGGTTTATATGAGGATGAGCTCAACTAGATTTAAGATATAACTGCATAATGGGAGAGTGTGTGTGTGAGTCGCAGCCCACACTACATCCCCATAAAATTAAGCATTTGCATGTACGTACGTACCATGTGAACAGTTCAAAATTACTCACTGTTTATTCATAGTGCCTGCTTATTTGCGTGTCTAACTGCATGCACGTTTCCGTGACTTCCTTCAATACTATTGTTTTCTGTTACGTCTTAATTTTATTCAGAATTAACCTACGTAATTAAGGTGTTTTTCTTGTGTTTAAAACTTCCTTTCTCTCGGTTTGTATTTGATTTGAGACGGGAGGTTAGTTGTCACGTCTTATGAGCAACTCGAGATGGCTGTTTATTCTGTTCTGTGTCTAAGGCGTGTTTATATTGACATATCGGTATATGGCTCTACATCTGAAAATTTACATAGCCTTGCTGAGTATCAGCCAATCTTGTGGAATACCAGCTACCTTGACAATCCTTGACATTTTCTTGACTAAGTAAAATGAAGGCCGTTCTATTCTTACTGGTTATTCTATCCTCATGATCTTGTTCAGTATAGAAGATGTTTTAAAATTAAGAATAATCAAGAATCTATCAGCAGATTTTTTCGTTTTACTGAACACCCCTTTAAAGGTTTTTAATCTAGGTTTTAGATTCAAAACGTAGTCACGCCTTGGACGAGGCACACTTCGAACACTGATCAATGTATGAAAAAAATTGTCAATCGCAATTTAAAACCCTGAAAAACAATACAATACAATACATTACCATCATCATCATCACTATTTCAGCCGAAAGATATTCACTGTTGAACATAGGCCTCCTCAAGCTTCGGCAAGCAGATCGGTCCTGCCGTGCGGCATCCGAATCTAACGCTTTTCTGCAACCTTAACAGGTCGTCACTCCATCTTCTTAGAGGCCTACCTACGCCGCGTTTTCCGGTTCGTGGAGAACCTTTTAGCCCCATCGGCCATCAGTTCTACGAGCGATGTACCCTGCCCACTGCCACATGAGTCTGGCGATTCTTCGAGCTATGTCGGTTACTCCTTGCGCGGATTTCCAGGTTATGGTTACAGGTCTACCATCTGTTAAAATATTCCTTATTAATACATCTACATTTTTCTGTGGTTGACTGGTCATGAAGTCCTTGATACCCGTAATATCCCAAGTGTTCTACGAAAGTAACATTCGTGCCTGCCGGAAATAGGAACATACCTACCTATTTAAATGACGACCCGAAACGCAAATTTAGTATCTGCATACAGCAGCGACTCACGCGCAGGCAATCAATGTATAATGAATATGTTGTAAGAAGGCGTTTACATACTGAGGGTTGGCGAAATTCTATTAACGTGTCGTGCAATACCGATCACTAAATAGATCGGTTGTTAGTGATTATATTTGGATAGATACTAAACAGACTTAATTCAAAATGATAATTGATTGCACAAATAATGTACTAGCCACCCATTTGATTCCTGAGCCACAGTAGAATGTTCTCGTAGTAAGTTTCATACTGAATTCCATCGTCAAACAATGCGATGTTACTGTAACTGTTTCTGTGAAAAGGTTGCATGGCAGGCCACGATTCATTTGGTTCGATATTACAATTAGTACATATGTACGAGTACGTTTGTATCTGCTATTTGTAGTTATTATCACAACGGTACTTTTTAGGTGTTTAATGCCCTACCCAGCTTTTCGCGCTAATCGATTTAAGGTAAAAGATTTTAGGTATGGGGGAAGCACGATGGCTCAAGATAGGTTGGTTAGACTGCGCGTGTTTTTAGGTATTTACATCGTATTACTAAAAAAACAAAGACCCATTTTAAAAATGTAGCAACACTACGCCCTAGAAAACATCTTGTTTTATTATAATTCAAAAAGTCATGACCTGCCGTGCAGTATTTACGTCGTACTACGAATTTATTTATTTTTTAACACGCTTTTTTTACAGACGACTTTGGATTTTTTTTCTATAGAGCGCGAACTACAAGTAACCGTGTTTCGATAAACACTTGTCATTAGAGTGAATCCTCAAATGTCTTACACATGAATTTCAGGACTTTAGCTTTGCTAGTAATGATACAGCACGAGATTAAATTAATGCAATAACTGCATCAAAAACTCGGTAGGGCCTTATACTTAGGTAAAATAGAATAGTTTTTCTTCTATTAACTACTTTCTACGATCGTAATTTTGTATCATTATTAATTAAAATCCTTTGTCAACATTTTTTTGATAACACATTTTTGAGTTTGTTTCTATTGGCATTATGATGGGTACCAAGTACTGAACAATGTAAGCTTTAAATTGTCAACCGAACCTCTTACGCTGGAGCATCGCTAGCCCATTCCTTTTCGCAATACAACCTAAACAGAATATAGAATTACCGTATCGAACGTTTAGGCATAGTTCAGGCCAGAATAGGGAGCCTTGCTTCACCGCCGTTCTAGAAATGTTTACATTTGCCGACCGCATTCCTGGCGAATGTCCGCGCCGGCAAAACGTAAACGGTCTTAGTGAATAAAATAGTTAATGGTAGGAACTTGATAGTGTAGTGTCCATTTGATGAAATTGGGTATTATACAGCTTCCTTAGTAGTGTTGTCAAATGCTTATTGCCTTTGAAAAATTTAGCCTTAGCTGAGATTAAGGAGTAGCCTCAAAGACTTAACTGGTTTAAACATGAAACTACCGTGAGACTCACTCATAGTGAAAATAAACGGATCGCTCACGTCTTAAAACATGTCGAGTTAAACTCGTTTTAAGACGTGAGTGATCCGTTTATTTTCACTATGACTTAACTGTTTCTGAAAAAATCGTTTCTTACATTACTTAAATCCTTGCATTTTCTTTTGAACTCTTAACGTATGTAAACTATCTGGATAACCGAATATGGCAACAATAAAATACTATATAGTAGGTTTAATTTTTTTAACTTAGGTATATATTATATGAAAATAGGAACTGAAAATTTTTTAAATCATAAGCGTACTAGCATGCTAACATAGTAAAAGTGCATTACCTTTCTAATTTCACAATCGCATTAAAATGCAAAGTTTCGTAAACAATATGCGAGTGTTTCAATTAATTAAAAATAATTACAATGATGCGAAGTCGTCTCCGGGACGGTTTCCAGCGCATTGTGCGACGTTCACACGGGTGAAAGCTTGCGATGCGTTCGGAGAAGACCGAGTTAGGACACGTTCATACTAACGCCCGGGGCACTGGTGATGTACTACGAAAGTTTTGATGCTGGCCGGAGTCTCCAAAGCTATAAAACCAAGTTTCGAATCATAAATATCTTCGCATACTCGTAGTTAGTATTTAGGAGGTAGTTGATTAATTTAGGATTTGAAGTATTCAAAACTATTCCGAAATATTTAGGTATTTAATTTAGATATTTAGTACAGTTGCAAATTTAGTTACAGTCAGGAGCAGAAGTGTTCAAAAAGATCTACACAGGACTCTACAGCGAACGGAATAAGAGAGTGTTTAGATTATTTTGAACACCACAACCATTCATCCATTTCTGCTGCTGACTGTACAAGGAATATTTATTTTTTATTCTGAAATTCGGGTGGTTTAGGGTTGAGAATATTACGTACCGTAAATACGAAACAAAATGGAACTTACAAATGTCACTAAAATTTATAATTTTTCATCTAGCATGCTCCTTAATCATTAGTGGCAAAAGTGACCATTGACAATAATCTACGTATAGAAATTGAAAATAATTCATAAGTATTTACTAAGAACTTCTTTACCTTACATCAAAGAATACATGTTTATATGTCGAGTATACTGGACTACCAGTCCAGAGAGTGGACATAATTAACTCCAAGGCGTAATCTCTATCATCAAAATATACTTTATCAAGTCAAGTTTTGTAAAGAACTTCCTCTAAAAGCCATCCATTCTTTATAATTTTCTTTTTTTTCAATGCTGGTACAAAACTAAATATTTGTAAGAATAATCCTGACATGGTTGCCTTGACTCTTGCACGTTCATGATCATGATTCAATGTCTTTAAAAACCTTTTGTTAAGCAAATTTCTCTTCAAATTATCTTGCAGTCACTGTATAGCTACAAAAAGAAATTGGAAAACAAGTTCAAAGTAATTTCTTAACTGCCTATCATCGTTCATATTACGATGATGAGTCAGCATTGATAGGTCTTTTATAATGATGCGCTATATTTGGCACATTGTTCATTATAATTATTGTTAGGCTACATTAATCCTGGTTGTTGTAACTTATTATGGCGTGAAATATGTGGACGTAAAATTGATAATTTTATGACCTATCTTTAATAGGTACTTAAAAGTAAAGTTAACTCGTAATTAGATGGTTCGTTAAGCATAAGCAATTGTTACACAACACAGTTGCTTTATTTTAAACAATACTTACTTACTTTAAGTTAACAAGATTTTGATATTTGTTAGCTTCTTAAATGGGGTAAGTGGGCAAAAAGAGGCTGTGACACTTTAAACTTAAACCCCAGATTATGTTATGTTTATTTGGTGCTTTACGTGAATGTGAACGCTATTTGACAGAATACAATAATTTATTTATGATCAACACTTTCATATTACCTATGAATGCAAGTTTTCATTTACTTTATCTCAGACTTCTAGAGCTATTTTCAATTTAACTAATTTTATTTGCTGTGTCTAGCTAGACTCTACTTTTTAAACATTGATAGCTTTTGCCAATACAGACATACTTAAATATTAAACTTTTATAAAGTTTCTAATCACTATAAACTATTGTAACTGGCCAGACATAAAACTTTAATTTTTAAAATACGGCAGTATTCGTACACTTTGCTAAGTGTGCATGCAGCCGACGACGACTTGTCATATGTTGTAGAAAACGTCTCGGCAGCCAGTTTCCTGTCGCGAAATGTGCCACTATTTTATTACATAGTCTATCGCTCTCTAGTCTGTGCTAATGTTTATTTACTGTCAGTCAATGAAGCGTCGTTATTTTGTATTTATAAAGTGCTCAGTTGTTTTTATGAAATTTTACAAAACGTATGCATGTAAACATTAGTGAGTTGAAAGAGAAATTAGGTACTGAAATTATTTTATTACGTAGAAATACAATCGCTCTGAGTTGGTACTAGACTATTACCTACCACCTACCTAGGTACCTAATTCGACGTATGCGAAGTTTATTTTTAGACTCCATACCTACATGAAACGCCAACTTAGCGTGTTCATAATGTCTTGTCTTGTGCTTGATATCCGAGTGAGAAAGGGAACTAAGTATAATGATACTAGCTGTTGCTCGCGACTCCGTCTTCGATGAATACAGCTGTATAAAAAATAGCAAATCGGTTAAGCCGTTTCGGAGGCGTTCGAAAACAAACACCGTGACACGAGATTCTTATACAGGGTTATTTGTAATTCACTGACATCCTCTTAACCCTGAATTCCTATCACTCAAACAAATGTTTTTTGTTATACGACTTTTTAAAATGAAGCACTTTTTTCCCATACAAATACACAGAGTATCGTAAAAATAAGAGGTAATCTCAAATTTTCAAAACGTTATTACACCAAAAATATTAAGTTATGACAAAAGCCGTAAAACAAACAACATTTGTTTAAGTGGTAGGAGTTCAGGGTTAAAAAGGATGCTAGTGAATTACAAATAACCCTGTATATTAGAGAAGATTATTAGTATTATTAATTCATGTGTAGAAAAAGGAGTCAAATCAAAAGCTTTAGCCAACTTAGAGGCGTGAGCTTATTGTATGCACGTTATCGCAGTGTTCGTATAGAAAGGTCAATGACCTGCCGATGGTAGACTAAGGATATATATAACTAAGTGTGCAACTATGTATCTAGTAACTAGTTTACGCAACGCAGGAAATACATATCATGTTTTTATTTTGGCTTGCGTAATTTCAATTAAGGAGCTACTACGTGGTAATGCTGAATGCTACTATGTTAGTTGTCTAGCCGACCATGCATCGACTTATTAAGGTGGGTCTTCGCTTCTAATAAGCAAGGCAGGGGCTTCAATAACACTCAATTGGGTAATACTTAACACGCCGTAACAACGACGCCTATAGCTGAATTTGTCAGATGGAAATGATTTTACAATGCGGGTAGATTCAAAAAAGTTGGACCTTGTTAACATGTTAAAGGTTTGTTGTGACACGATAATTATTTATACAAAAATGTATGGTCAATTGTTAGTAACACAACCGAATGTTTTTAATTACCCTTGTAATTTGTCCAACTTTTTGAATCCCACCCAGATGCATCCGCAAAAGTAATAATGAAATTTTCATGAACGTCATCGAAGGGAGAAACCAGTCAAGGATCTATAAACACCAAAAGATACAATTTACTTACTGGTTGTTAATGACCTTTGAAGTGCAATGCTAGCAAAAACACAAGAAATGAAAAACAAAATAGTTTTCTACTGACTTCTCACTTGTGATTATTATTTAAAAAAGTCAACAGGCAAGATACCGGAGTACTTTCCAACATATTCAAGAGCAATCTATCAACTTGCGAATTCTGACACTTCACTTCCTCGCTTAAATAATATAGGAACCGGATACCGAAGATTTACCTCTATTGTGGCAACGTATTATGTTGCCAACTCGAAATATTGTTACGTCAGCATAATCAAAGACTCAAAGCCCGTGAATGTGAACGGATTTAAACGGACTAGACGATAATTTGAGGCCGCCGCTTATGTAGGTGTTTTGCTCGCACACATATAATCTAGAAGTAAACGATAACTACAATTTGAACCAACTTATATAGTACTTTAATTTTTGGTGAAGCTTAAGGATTTTTCTGAAGGAGATATTGCGGAATTGGGTGAATTTTGCAGCGGATTTTGAGTATAATATTCACACCCGGTTTTGTACCACCTGATTTTAAGAAGTGGTCCTTTTTAATATAGATCGTTTCCCATTGTGGTCCTAAACTGCCAAGAGGCAACCGTATGCTATTTTGTGGCCATTATGACAGCATAAAGCCTAAATAATAACAACAGACAACTTAATATATCTATAAGTACTTAGCTGATGCCCGCGGGTTCGCCCCCGCTGAAGCAGATTAAAACGTGTTTTCCCGTGTGAACAAGATGTTTTCCCGTGGTACAAAGTAGCCTATGTCACTCTCCAGCCCTTCAACTATGTCCATACAAAAAATCATGGCAATCCGTCGCTCAATTTCGACGTGAAAGAAAGTCAAACAAACACAAAAGTAATTATTATGTTTGGATTTTTTTCCAAAAATTTTTATCTTCAAATATAGCTAAAAAAAATTGTACAGCCTTAAATGCATATTGAACATCTAAAACTCGAAAGCCAACATTCGTATTTTTCATACACAGTATGTCTGCCCAGATCGAGAATTGAACCCGGATTTCCTAACCACTATGCTATCCGGTTGTCTAATACCAACTATCATCGCGTGCAACACATAAGGCTGATAAGGGTAGACTCCGACATTCGCCTTGACACCACCCATTACGACCTATTACTGTCGCTTACATTATATAAGGCTGTTACTATTATGATCACATAAAATTGACTTGTCTTGACTTATGTCTCAAGGTGACAGCAGCCACCATTTTCCAGGTGACGAGGAAAGGGCCTTCGTTCTTTATGATGCGAACGTGGTATGTATGAGAGGTTTGGCTGCAATCAAAAAGTTGTGTTGTGTTGCTTGGATAATTATGACGTTTGAGTATTGTTCATTTTATTTATTTACTAGCTGATGCCCGTGGCTCCGCCCCCGCTGAAGTAGATTAAAACGTGTTTTCCCGCGGGAATGAGATATTCTCCCGTAGTAAAAAGTAGTCTATGTCACTTTCCAGGCCTTCAACTATGTCCATACAAAACATCACGACAATCCGTCGCTCAGTTTCGACATGAAAGAAGGACAAACAAACAAACAAATACATTTAAAATATTAGTATGGATTTATTAGGCAATAAACATAAAATAACATAAGACCTTATTCTACTATTCTTATAGACTTCTAATTCCAGTGGATCATCTTTTATTTTTTCATCATCATCATTTCAGCCGAAAGACGTCCACTGCTGAACATAGGCCTCCTCCAAGGTTCGCCAAACAGATCGGTCCTTTTTTTTATTTTTTTTATTGTGGAAAATGCACCTTATGCATCGTCTCGGTTCGGGGAAACGGAGGTATGTGGGGCTCTCCCCAAGGGGCCTACCCACTAAAAACCACACGGTTTCCCTCGTTTGCCATTGTGAACGTCACGGGAGCACTAGGAGTCACCACAACGCCCACTGGCCGCCCCGGGATGGGGCTCCTCTGTCGACACCGTGCAATGCGGGCTCGGAACTCCCCGGCCTCCCCCGCTGGTGAAGGATTGTTTAAAGAGGTTTACTCCTCGTGGCTTCCGCAGATGCCCACGTTCCCGGCAAGCCGGGGTTACGTGCCCTCACGTTAGCTCCCGCGCCCTCATGTCCTGCTCTGAAAGCAGAGCGGTACCGAGGGCACGGTCGCTTCCGCCCACTAGGCTCCCCCTCGCCTTTCCCTGTCCGCCGTGGCAGAGCAGGTACTAAGTTCGGGTTCACCTCCGTCAAAAGGCGTCCGCCCAAGGGCGAGACGCCGTCCTCACTGCGGACCCACGAATGGGCCCGCTGGCTCTGATACCCCGCAACTAGTTGCGGGTTCACCTCACCACCCCAACCCCCCCAATGTGTCAGCAAACCCCCACAGGCCATGGGCCCATCCGCTACGCTTCTCCCCCTTAACCACCAGTACCTCTACCATGAGTGTACACTAGTTTACGTGACCGTACTCGCTAGCGACGGCGTAAATTATTTGTATGGAGAATTGTACAGCGCCTCTAGCGGTCACTTACGGAAGTACAATTCTCTATACAAATAATTTACGCCGTCGCTAGCGAGTACGGTCATTGTGAACTAGTGTAAACTCATGGTAGTGGTACAGGGTTAACAGGGGTTAACAGAGGGGGAAGCGGTCGTGAGCCCAGGCGGTATGATCATTACCGACCAGGCACATGTGGAGATTGCTGACACCCCCCCCCCCCCCCCCCAAGTCGGATATTAGCCACCGGTAAGATAATGCACAAATACATTAGCTTACCGTTGTTGCCCAGGGTGCACCGTCCCGAGCGTTACCCTTCCCCACCCCATGAGGCCTACGCCTCGTATAGAAGGGAGTGGTAACGCCCGGGCACTCGAGGAGGTTTCCGACATCGCACCCCAAACAGATCGGTCCTGCGCCATCCGCATCCAACTGTCTTTAATTTTTGCTGTGGTTTCAAAATTTATAAGCTATTTTTCGACGAATTCCCGCTATTCCATCGAGGTGAAACTGGGCATACTTATGTAAGTCCGGTAACAATACGAAATTATACTTATTGGTAGTGAAATTCTGGTTATCCGGCTGGGATCATTTCCGCAGGACGGAACTTTTCAACGGTTAATGGAATTGACTTAAAACTGCGTATGGATATGTAGTTTGCATGACAGTCAACAAAAATACGGATAGAAAAAATCTTGTATTAAAATTGATATTTTTAACGAAAACTTATAATAAAGTTAAAGTTGCACTGCTTAGCGAATCTCCTTTACTTTGCGACCGCCAATAACTTTCGTCTCGATTTCCAAATACTCGAAGTTCGTCGACCTTTTGCCGCAGCACGTTCGGATTCGACTAGGTATACCTATTTATTATATATAATCTGTATAATACCGTTCCCATCGGCCGTAACACGTGACGTTATTCCATATGTTACCAATGAGAGTAGAACTTGTTATCAGACTTGGCTCGTCTTCCTGTCTATACAAAATTTATATTTATATGGAGTTCTATGGAACACAATCTATTTTCGTTGCTCTCTTGTGTACCTATGTAGTTTGACAAGAGTAGGTACAATATTTTCAAATAATTATTTCAATCTTAAAACAAACACCTTCGATGGATTTATGAAATGGATAAAAGACGAAATTACAATACAATACAATACAATACAATGACCCTTTATTGTACACCACAAAAAATACAATACAGAAAAACAAGAAATTAAGAAAAAATAAAAATTCAGAAATTAAGTGTTTTTATACAATTTTCTATCCATATTCATTTTTTTTTATGTGACAGACCATCCTCATTATTTTTTATTTTACAGAATTCAAGGAGTCGTTGACGTATCAATGACTTTAAATAAAATTTTATTGAAAAGTATATTTTAGTAACTAAAATCACGAATGCAAAATGTATTACTTTCACGATTACGATCGCACATAATGCTTCAAAAAGGAAATATAGCTCTTAGCTTAAAAGCCTCGCGTGTGAACTCGGAGCCTAATTTGTTCACAACTTGAATTAAATCGATCAAGTTTTCTTGATAGACCATTTTGATTCAAAAACTTTGCAATGTTGCTAAAGAAAAGTTTCAAAATGGGGTGTAAGATAAGAAATAATTTTAATGGCAGCTATTATCACTCCGTACTTATTTAATGTTAATAAATGTGAAGCTACTAGAAGTCAATAGAAATTCACTACTCGTAGTGTAATTCTCTCTCCGGTGAACTGTCTAATAAGTCATCAGAGGCTAAAATTAACAGTCAATCTGAAAAAAGAAGCAGTGAAACTGTTAACTATGTGTGTGTGTTTGTGTGTTCTTTCTCTTTTATACAGCATACTTTTCAATCCTGCAACTCCTCAACACCGTCAAGAGCGTTTTAAGTTCTTGTCCTCTATTTGCTCTGCACAAAATTTTCTTCTTACCGTTCCTCCTTTTTCCTCCATATTCTATCATAACTCTTTTACTATGACTGCCATTCGTCTTTGGAATTCTCTTCCTTTGGCGTTAAGGCAAGCGAAGGCTCACTATTTGTCACTAACTTAATCCTCAGTCTTTGATCCTTCTCTATTCTTTTTGTTTTTTGTTTATATTGTTTCTTTAATTTCCTTTTTAAATCCTTTTCTCACATGCGGCCTTTTGAAATTTTTCCATTGCTATTTTGTAATAAGTATATGTAGTATATAATTTATACTATACACCGTGAAATTTTAGTGGTTGTTTTCCCGAAACGAGGTGATTTAGTATCGATTGTACAATCGATTTATAATTACTATTTTGACTAGAGTCAAAAATCCAATTGTGAAAAACGAAAGCCAAAAATGACATGATGATGGTTGGTACAAGTAGCGTACGATTGTACGATAGGTTAGGTACCAACGAAGCGTTACTATTGGTTTGCGGTCATTTTCGACTTTCGTTTTTCACAATTGGATTTTTGACTCTAGTCAAAATAGTAATTATAAATCGATTATACAATCGAAACTGAATCACCTCTTTTCGGGAAAACAACCACTAAAATTTCACGGTGTATTTGTATTGTTTTTAATATTTATTATCTATTAATTCTACGTTTCTCCTGTCTGTTATTTCTCCCACCTACATTAGTCTGTTCATATTTATTAATTTCTGAGTAATTGGTTGTCTCGAAGAGATCGCTTTTTAGCGGTAAGCCCGCCTATTGTCTACCTGAATTAAAAATAACCTGAATTATATTATAAAAAGTAAAATAATCATTGAATCCTCTAATTCTTCCCCGCAACATCGTCTGCGAAGAATTCGTTTATCACTATCCCGCGGAACTACTTAATATTCCAGAATAAAAACTATCCTATGTCCTTGTCAGGGTGTTAAACTATCTCCATACCATATCTCATCATGATCGATTGAGTACTTTAAGCGTGAAAGCGTATCCAACAAAAAAATAAACTCACATTCACATTTATAATATTGAGTTAGGATTACATATAAGACATAAAACTATAATGTGTTCTACCTGCTCGATGATAAAAAACAAGTATTTGATGTCACCTTATATTACTTATACAGTATCTGGTTGCCTTCTGTCTGGGCCAGGGTTGCTGGAAAATATAACATTTGTTAAACAGACTTGTTGCGATAAAATGGTTTACATGCCGCCGTATAAACTATCGGAATAAGAAGAGAAAAGATGATAGGAGACCTAATTTGGCACAATAGTTTTATAACAAATATTTTGGAGGAATAATTGATGGATGGAAAGAAAACGACGACCAGCTGGCCTAGTGGTTACAGAACCTGACTATGAAGCTTGAGGTCCCGGGTTCGATTCCCGTGTCGGGGCAGATATTTGTATGAAAAATACGAATGTTTGTTCTCGGGTCTTGGGTGTTTAATATGTATTTAAGTATGTATCTATCTATATAAGTATGTTTATCCGTTGCCTAGTACCCACAACAGAAGCTTTCCTAGCTTACTTTGGGACTAGGTCAATTGGTGTGAATTGTCCCGTGATATTTTATTTTATTTTAAAAAATAAGATCAAGATTCAATTTTCACAAAACGAGGAGAATATCAACTCCGGGCTGTATCAAGAAGTCAAATGGCTGGCAGAAGAAAGGGAGACGTGGCTATGATTACACGGACAAGAGCGGAACTAATAATAATGATAACAATGAATAATAATAATTAATAATAATAATAATTTTGAATAGTTGATAATAATGTTCAGTAGGTACAGTAGTATCTTGTATTTGAATTATTTAACGTAGTTTGGAGACATCCGTACCTAACCAGTGCAGGTCAGAATTTTTTCCAAAACATCCATTTCTTGTCAGATATTTTTGTGCTTCTTTGCTCGACAAGGTAGTCATGTTCCAATTTTAAAAGTGTTAGATAATTGACTGGTCAAAATTGCCTACTTTTATTAGTTTCAGCAATTGTCGTGTTGTTGGTTTTCAAATTACCTACTTGGATGACTGCCTACTTTAACGTCTAAACAGTAGGTAAATATATGATTGAAAAAATGTGAAGAAAATTTTGTCTTAAACCTGTTAACATAAGTGATTTACTTTCCGATAGTCTATTACTGACTTGTCTTGTTGTTTGAGGTTTTTTTGAAATAACGTTAGTAAGTATTAAGACTGGTGGTGATGTGTGTACGGTCGGCCAAGAAAGTAGTCTACCAATTTTCACAAAAGCTTCTGTGAGATCTAAATATCGCTAAGGCTGACTTTTCTAACTGAGTGAAGTCATTAGTCACTGTCATCATATTATTGCAAGGGAAAAACAACCTCGTTGTATTATGACGTGCAAATGAACTTCAACCGTAGGGTAGACCATATTTTTGGCCGATGGTACACTTGGCACCAGTCTTAATACTTACTACACTTCATTTAATTTAGAATTGAAAACCACAACATCATTATATTGCGGCTCGTCAACTATTTCTTAACTAGCAAATAGTACAGTACAATAGCCTGGGCGCCGCAAAATAAAATTGTTTTAATGTCACTTTATTTGCGTGTCGTCAATTGTTACTCTAGCCTAGCTAGTACAAATTGTAAAGAGATTACAGTTCACGAGCCGCAATATAATGTTGTTGTACTTTATAATTCTAAATTAAATGGAGTATAACGCATTTTGCTTTAAGTAATAGAGAAGCAGCCCTATGCCGGCAGAAGGTAGCCACCTCACAATCTAAAATGTATTAGGTAAGATTCAATAAGATAAAGGTATCGCGTGCGGGCTCCTCGTAAAAGCAATATACAAGTTTAACGCCTCCAGGTGCTAACTATCAGACGTCTGTTATACTTTGAGCACCTTGAACATTCTGCTGACTTATGGAGTCGAAAAACGATACAAGAATATGGCATGGCGGGTTTAAATTGCCAACGTGGTGTTATAACTTTATAACCCGAGTAGTTAAAATAAGAGGCATCCATCTATGACTGGACTTGTCCCAGCATTTAGAATTGACTTAACGGATACTTACAAAATTTTTCAACATTAATAATTTATTGAACAGGCATTACTTTGCGGAGGTCCATATTAATGAACTGAAACAATTAATTTGCTCACCCGCGACCTTACGATAGGTTTATGTAAGAAATGCGTGATCATGCAGTTCCTCCACCTCCACACTGTACGAATACACACAAATCACACAAACCCAACCATCACCACCACCAAACTACACTGACGCGTTTCGATCTCAACCAGAGCTCATCTTCAGAGTTGGTACCACAACCGTACACTTTGCCACCAAATGTTAGACAAAAATGTTTGTGTGTCTAATTCATCAACAGTTTCAGTTCATCAACATTAATAATTAATGGAATTTTTACACATTTCACTAAAGTAAGTTACTAAATCTTGATTTGCGCCCTGCTGTTGCTTACATTGCGTAAACATAAATTGTCTTTGGATTTGTTTTGCAATGCGTGTGTAAAAACGGCTTTAACGTTTTACTTCCGTAGTAAAGCTACGGTCGAAACAGGCATGAACAAGTTTTGATTAAGAATCTGAAAGCATATTGCACTCCTGCAATGTTCTGAGGCTTGCGGTCTGCGGTCACGATACATGCATGCGCTGGGTTTCCGTTTAAAAGTAAAATATCAGTTCAAAACGGGAAACAATAGAGCAGGAGTAAAATAAACGTTCTAATGTACTGGACATTAAAAAACTGATCTAACGCAACACTAACAAAGACCACCTAAAAGAGGTGAAACAAGCGTAACAAAATATTCAATAACAATGGAACTAACACAGATGAAAATAATATCTCTTTTATATGACAGATAATATGTATCCTTGTCTCTTTTGTGTTATTTTATGTCATCGTCAATAGGTATATCGATCTTGGGATTTTAGTCGTACAGTTACAGCTAAATAAAAATTATCAGGCGGCTGAAATGCTCAACGAACTCATAAAAGATTACCTTTTACACAAATAGGTATTTGCTATTTTCGAACAGATTTAAATACTGGAATGGGGCTTTATTGCGCAAAAACGTGGTTGTTCATCTACTTCAAAGTTTTGGATAGTAGTTCGAAAAAATTGCGAAAACTTTGAGGCAAATAAAGCCATTTTTCGCAATGAAAGCGTAATTTAATTATTAAAGATTGCACCCATAAACATATACCGCCACCTTGCTCATCAAACTTGCGACCTGACACGCCGCGCTGGCGCAAAGTTCGCAGATCAAAGCGCCGATGCCGTAACGATGCGCCCTTTCACTTTCCTGTGCGCGTGCGCGTACAGAGACGGTACGGGAACTTTTTGCAAACCGGTCGGCGCCGACAGCAAGAAGAATGATCATATTTATTTATTTATTTATTTATTTATTTTATTTTCGGGGAACCAACAGCTACACATTACAGAGTAGGTTAAACATGTAATAACATAGGAGCCAATTATAGGATCTCACAAATAGAACCAAGAAAAAAAAAAGAAAGAAAGTACGCGAACAATCGCAAAGTTGTGCCACACAAATTTTGATACAAAAAGATATCAGAACTAATCTTTATACAAAAATAAAACTTATTAGTAAAAAGCAGTCACTACCTACAACTACCTATACCTACCTATATTTCGACTGGTCTCTTAAAATGACTGGTTAGATCAATTTGCTAGAATCGTTATTTCCTAGTAGCAAAATTTCCATTCGCATTTTTTCCCCAGAAGTTTTTTCTCACTATGATTTTTTACTGAAGCTTATTTTCACAATCGCGTTTTTCCCAATTATAATAGACATAGAAACATAGGTAGGTTTAGGTTATGTTAAATTTGCATCGGTGCCATATTAAGCACACAGAAGCAGGAGCTCGGCTTATCCATCGACAATATGAGTCAATTAAAATTGGGAAAAAACACTTCTGTGAAAAAAAGCTTCAGTAAAAAACCATTGTGAGAAAAAAAGCATCTGGGAAAAAACGAGAATGGAAATTTTGCTACTAGGAAATTTTGCTACTAGGAAATAACGATTCTGGCAAATTAATCTACAGTCAGCCTAAAACTAAAAACCGTAAGAAAAATAGAAATAATTTATTGAATCAGGCGTTACTTTGCGGAGGTCCATATTAATGAACTAAAACAATTACTTTGCTCACCCGCGACCTAATGAGCAAAGTAATTGTTTTAGTTCATTAAAAATAGAAATATAAACATATTATGATAAATTGAAAATTTAAAAAACCCCCAACGCAATTATGTCACTCGTATGTTTGAACGTTAAGTCAATGCCCATTATGCGTCTAAGATCCCTTCCGCAGCTAACAAAAGAGCTGATAACTTTGAAACGACTGAACCGATTTTGATGAAACGTATCTAAGAACCATTGCCAAGAAACCTGCTTTCTATTAAAAAAAACCGCATCCAAATCGGTGCACGCGTTTAAGAGCTATGATGCCACAGACAGACACACAGAGAGACAGACAGACAGACAGACAGACACACACACACACATAGCGGTCAAACTTATAACACCCCTCTTTTTGTGTCGGGGGTTAAAAAAAGAGTCCCTTTAGGCAAGGTTCCGAAGATACTGGCAGCGTTCTCCCTTTGAATAGCTAAACTAATTCTTTGTCGGAGTTAGCTTCCAGCTCTTCGGTCGCCTGTGACGTCGACTAACCTTTTTGTTATTTCCTTAAATAGCCTCATAGCGCTAGAACCCCACGGACCAAGGGTCTCGACACTGAATATGTATCTTCACGTTTCAGTTCGTAAACGATTTTGGTTTGAAAATGACAATTTATGAAGCAGTTATACTTAATACCTAATAGTTAGGATGGTGTGAAAGATGTAAAGTTGTTTGAAATCTTTTGCGTGTTTATCGGTGCCAATAAATATTTTGTTTTGTTAAAAACCTCTTTCAATTTTAATTACAAGTGTATTATTTTTTCTCATCTAATTCGCAAAAATAGTTAGGTATCTGGATACGCTATATCCCCGTTAGGTACCTATTATTGTGCATTGGTTCCGCACCAATATAACATCTACTCGTAACATAAATGGCCACACTAGCCAGGAAAACAAATCATCTCTAACAAGACTTCCCCCGGCACTGAGGGAAAGTCCACATTACCTCAAAAGGTCCTGACCCTGGGCAATGGAGCCGCGACCGCTCTCGACGCTTCGGAGAAATGAAAGCCGCGTGCTCCAGCGCCCAGGATTTCCGGAAGCTTACAGCTTAAGAAAAGGGTCGAGATGACGCGAGAACTAGTTTACTACATTTACTTCGTTGAACTAGTTTACTACGAGACAGTGTGTCACATACAATTTTGGTAAAATGGTAAAACAGAATGCAAAAGTTAATAGAAATAGGTAGAATTGAAAATGACAAATAGGTAGATCTACCACTCTAGTTAAATCAGTACCTTATTAGTGAACAAAAATGCGTGAAAATGTTAGAAGATTTATTGATGGTCGTTATACATGTTTTTGTTAAACAATTTCAAATGGTTTAAGTTAGGCACACCACTTCTAAATATAAATAAATCTTTGTGTGTGCAGATTTCATATTATACCTTTATGGACGTAAACCACCACTCAACATTCGCACTGCTACGTACGAGGAAAAAGAAAGAAAGTAAGAAATGTTTTGAAAAATTGGTAGGCGGGTAGTATTTAGATACCTACGTCGAACGGAGGCAAAATAAGTAGATCTACAAAAAAGTTGGAAGATGTGACAACACTGCTACAAGGCGCAATAATGGGTTATTGGGTCTTACGCAGAATTAATTTAGCTGATAATGAAATGTGGCTTTTTCTGCTCTGCCAATAAATAGGTATCACACTTTTACCGCAATTTTTGCGGCTCTAGAGCCTGATTTTTTAAAACACTCTTTCCAAAATATCATAATATTTGCGGATAAAGAGATACCGCTCGTGTTCATTTTTTAAATATACCTGAAGATTCGTCATTAGTAATTAGCTACTACCCTTGTTCTACAGACTTTAGAAATGAGACAGTTTCTTCACAATTATATTAATACCACATATATGATTTCAAAAATCGGCCATGAAATATATCGAATCGACACCATCCTGAAAAACTTTCACAGAAAATAACAAAGAATAAGCAGAAATGTTCTAAAATATAAAGTTTGCGATGTTTTCAGTGAATTCACGGATTATCTGATCACTAATTAAAACTCATTTAATTGGTACACGATTCAACTCCAAAATTGTTAAAGCTCTTTTCATAATGTCTCATGACTGTGTCGGTGCCGATTCATTAAAATCTTTCTGTTGTTTTGGCAGCTGAAGATTAACAACTTCTGAGTGAGATTCATTCAACATACGAGCGAGTTATGGGTGGTATTTAATTGTTCCACCGCTGGAGCCATACATGGGATGATTAATCAAGCAGCTGGTCGAAGCATCAGGTTCCGGTAAAGTTTAATGAAGATTACTGCTGTGGCTTTGTTATTAACCACTTTTTACAAGTACGACCACGTCGAGATAAAAGAGTCAATTTATACCTAGTTGTCAGTCGAGCGCAGCGCTGAAGACGTGGATGTGGTTTATTTAGAGAATAACACAGCTGGTCGATTAATAGGATTAGGTAGCAATTACGTGGGAGTGAACATTTTCTTTCAGCAGCCCGGATTGGGGGAAAACCTAGAGCCAGAGCATGCGAGCATGCCTTTCGGATGCAATACCCCGCAGTTAGTGTACACCACCTTTGCCATACTTGCCGTCTCTGACATTACGTAAAAAAAATGTAGGTAAGGTAATCCGGTGGGAACCAATTTGTTACTGCGCCTTAGGTACTTAATTTTGCTTTAATTTAAGTTAAAAAGTGCCGATTAAAATTCAATAGCTGTTTTCAACCTGGCGCAAGGAATACGGTAATGCAGTCACATAATATTTTTAAAATGAGCAAAATGCCATCCTTATTCAATTAAAACCGCGCGTTTATATTATTTGGAATGCAGAAACGCATCTGACTGCAGTCGGCAATTGTTTTTGTCCAAAACGGCCGCGCTTTCAATGTGAAAGCAAAGAGCGATAATTATCGTAATTGTGTTGCGTAATTTACATGATTTTAATCACATGTCGTAAGACAAACATCATTAAATATCTATGTGATAGTTGTTAAACGAGTCCTTTCACAAAATAAATATCCCCTCGTGTTTAAACATGCTAAGCGTAATCTATAGTAATATAACCTTTTTTTAACACAAAAAGATAAATAACTCGCCAAATCAGTCAAATTTAATTTATTTTGTTTTAAATCCTTCGATAATCAAGAACGCCTATAAAATAAAATAAATATCTTTTAACAATTCGTAGTCACAGTCAACAAAATATTTATTAAATTTTGGCAATAACAAGCATTTGTTTATGAATGTTGAAGAATCTGGGTCGGAAAAATCCTGTCGAGGAGAATCCGGCAAGAATTAACAAGGTATAGGTATATTTTCTCCATTGCAGATCTACAATGTTATTTTATTAATTACTTACATCTAAAGTTAAGTTTCAACACAGTAAATACTATTTTAAACTAGGGATTTATTTATTTCGTCGCAGGCAACAGGCTAGTAAATATGTACTTATATTATTTCCAAATGTAATAGTTAACGCGAGTGAAGCCTGGGCTAAAGGCAGTATGACATAATGCTAGCTTTAAAAAAGACAAGTACAACGTTATACAAGGCCTAATGCACAGAGACGCCTGCCAGCAATTCCAAATGTTTTTATTCGTCCTTTTACTTTCAATTACATAATATCAAGGAACTATTCCTATAACTGTGCCGCAAAATACACATTGTTAGTGCTGCTTGTAAATAATTTATTTAACTGCAGGCCAGGATACTACTAAGGTATGCGACATACAAGATTGAAATGTCAGTCCATTTATTCTAGCGCCGGGCAAAAAAGCGTGTTGGTTGGAAGAGTACATTATGCTAAATATTAGTTGGCTTTGATTTGTTAATGGATTGTTGTTAGGGATCCGTACCTGAAGACTGACAAACGGAAGGCTCTTACTGTCGCTACGTTGTCTGTCTGTCTGTCACAGAGCTCTATTAAAAACCGTGATAGATAGGCAGCTGAAATTAATACAGTGTATTTCTATTGCTACAACAAATAATGAAAAATTAAATAAAAATTAAGAGGGGTCTTATTCATTATTATCCTAGCCTATATACGTCCCACTGGAGGGCACAGGCCTCCTCTCAGAATGAGAGGGCTTGGCCCGTAGTTCCCACGCGGGCCCAGTGCGGATTCAGTGGGTCTTCATACAAGAAACTTATTAATTTTGTTTTCGCTGAATCTCTACAACGTTTAAACATACAAATCTCAAACTCAGAATGGTGATAGAGATAAAATATACTGCATATCAAAAAATAATAAAAATCAGTCAAACATGAGTCGGTCTTAGGAAAAAAATTAAACTCAATTAAACTACGATTTTTAATTTCGTGGAATTCTGACAAATGCCAGATTTAGACGTTTCAGAGGCAACAAACCTTTTTTCATTTTAAATCTATTTGTTATTTTAGAAACATGATAAAATAGGCACATTACTAATTATAAATATAGTGAAGGAGAGCTTTTACTATAAGAATTTATCAGTTTTCATTTATTAGTCTATATTTATTTCATAGGTTTTTAAGAGATTCGTGTATTCATGGTACGTGTGAGACAGTTCATAATGATATTAGTCCTCTTTAAAATACATAACACATAGCAAAAAACAAAAACTTTTCAAGGAAATAATAATATCAATCAACGAAAACGACAAAAATAATACGGAAACAGAAGAGCGAGCACATTCGAACATTCAAGACAGAAGCCGAATGACTTTAATATTGTTTTGTCAGAAGAATGATACTTGATGGTTTTTATTATTTAAGTATGTAACTTGTCTATGAAATTTTAAATTACAAACCTCTTGAGACGACTATTGAAACCTAATAATACATAACTATTAATTATAATTTAAGTCCGAAAGTTTGCGATATATGTCAATCATCGCAATGATACCCGAGATAATTTTTTTTTTACTCATAAAAGGGTTAAATATTTTATTACGTCTGAACAGACCAAAAAATATTCTAACTACGTATTAATTAATGATTTATTACATTATGTCCAATTTTAATGTGTATACTAAGGAATTTGTGCTCTGTATTTCCTAGTTTTTGTTTTATCTCGTTACATTTTCGGGAAATATTTTTTGCCTAGTAACACTAAGAAATGTCAGAATTCCACGAAATTAAAAATCGTAGTTTAAATTAACTTAAATAGGGAGTCAATTCAATTTTACGAGATTTTGTGGTGTACTAATACGGAACCCTTGGTGCGAAAGTTGACTCGCAGTTGGCCAGTTTTTAAATTTGGAATGGAAATGAAAATGCGGATGGACCTTGTGCGAGATCTATTCGGATCGCTACCTCGTCTTATGCATGTAGTGCTTACGCTGTTGTATTTTGGCATAAGTAGAGAGTAGGTAAGCTCAGCCGATGAAATTACAGTAGAGCGGATTTACACATTTTCATATGGGCCAAGTTTACTGTCCATTGGCTCAAAGTACTCCAACTTTGCGATACACAATATCTAATAAGAAAAACTTAAAAGTATTCACGAAAACACAAAAGAGTGACCAAATTGAGTTCGCTGCCTATATTATTATTAAGTATATTATTTTAGCGTCTGGGTCACTATGTTAATAAATTCATTTCATCTCCGTGCTTTCATGTGAACTTCCATTATGTAAACAATACCCTAAAACTTAACATAGCTTGCTTAACATCTGATTTGTAACAAAATGTTCTAGATTTTTCTATGCCGCCTTTGCTGTCGACTTCCTCATTCGTTACTGAGTCGCCTTTTTGTATCGTTACAAGTCAACACTAATTTGGTGTGGAATCACCAAGCGTGATATTTCAATTAGGTAGATAATTATGTGAATAATAACATAACCGTAGAAAGAAGAAAATAGGCCATTTTTACAAGCTTTTATTTAGGTCTGTAGATTTATCGAGATTACGTGGATTTATGTAGTTTTGGTAGTCCAGTGGTTTGACATAATACGGCCTAGCAAGAAGGTCGTGGGTTTAAGCCCGGGCTTGGACCACTGAATTTTTTGAAATTTATGTGCGAAATTGCATTTGAAATTTACCATCATGCATCATACCATGAGCTTCACAGTAAGGCAAACATCGCGATGAAACCTGCATACACCTTTGGATAAATTCAACTATGTGTGTTAATACCCCAATCCACACTGGGCCCGCGTGGAAAATACGGCCCAAACCCTTTCATCCTGAAAAGAGGCCTGTGCCCTGCAGTGGTACGTACATATATATAGACTATGATGATGACCTCTGTATTCATACATGTATGTGCATGTTTAGTTGTAATCTTGCCAGTTAAAATTAACCCATTTCTTCTTTCTTAAAAAAACCGGTTGTCTGTAAAGTCGGTTTACGGACGATAGTTTAACGTGACAACGTCATAACAAAACATTCAAACCCCCCCCCCCGCCGCTCTCTTGCAACTGGCCTTCGCCGCTCTCTTGGAACTGGCCTGCTTCGCTGCTCTGTAGAATGTAACGCTACGTAACGTTACATGTACGTTACAATGAGTCATGTTTTTTCGTGTATGCAGCCGGCGTTCATCGATTTATTAGACGTTGTCACGGCAAAAGTTTGGTAGTCTTTTGAAAGCACAATGTGCGTTTGCGGCACTTGAAGAAATTTCAACTCTAACTGCCGGTAGCGAATGCGATAAAAGTTACTTGACCTTCGATTACGTCGTTCGAAGAAGCACAATAATTGTATTGTTGTTGAGTACTTAGAAAAGAGCGTTTTTGTTTATTTTTACCAAAAACGCGTAACTGTTAGACGTTTTGCTAAAAAACCATATTATGCCTTAATGTGCTTACATTATCCGTACAAGGCAGCACAAGGAAACAGTATTAGGTGTAATTTATAAACGGGAAGTACATCCAACTTGTTTTTTACATAATAAATATTGTTTAATGCTTTTTTACTGTGTTAATTGCGTACTCGACACTTACGGTTATCTCAATGTTTTAAAACATTCTTGTGATTTCGCTACTTGTAGATTATACATTTTGATCTTGATTTTTATTTGCACTGAGGGTGTGTTTTACAACTCTACTGATTAGGAATATTTCGAAACGTTTTATTTCACTTGCGAATTGATTAATTGGCACGTGATAGATGTTATTAAAGAAATAAATGTTATTCTGACAAAATGCTCAATAATTACTTTGACACGGATTAGCAGTTTGACATTTGACGTTCCTTTACACGATCGCCCTTGAACTATGACCATTAATAGAAAAATCATTACACATTTTGACATGTTTACCCTTTCTATTAATTATCTCTACACATCACGCAGCAATTTCATCATTTAATAATGTCAGTAGTTTACGGTTTCAAAGTGTTACTAGTAGGTACAGTCACAATCATATACGTATATTGGAGCTGTCTAGTTTAAGTGCTTTAAAATGTATCGATTGAAAATGTTCAGATATTTTTCATAGCACATACGCAGCTCCGATGTTTATGAGCCACATACAGACTATCTTAATCAAAATCATCATCATCATTCCAGCCTATATACGTACCACTGCAGGGCACAGGCCTCCTCTCAGAATGAGAGGGCTTGGGCCGTAGTTCTCAAGCGGGCCCAGTGCGGATTCAGTGGGTCTTCATACAAGAAACTTATTATTTTTGATTTCGTCAAATCTCAAATAAAGATTCTTCAAACATCAATTGAATGTTCTTTTTGACGTGACAACGTCTAATAAATCGTTGAACGCCGGCTGCATACACGAAAAAGGATGACGCAATGTAACGTACCGTACATGTAACGTACATGTAAAGTACGAATAAGGCAAGTTTCCACTACTGCAAACAAACTACGCGACTACGACGCGCCCCCGTCCCACGTCTTTTTCGTGTGGCTTGCGCCTAAGGCTAATAGTTACTAATTTACTAAAACCTCTCAAGATTTGTAACTTCACATGAGCTATTCAACTCATAAAAGACAAGCGGAATGTGTCATTATGATTATCGATTATTTAATTAAAAGCTAACAATGGAAATGTAAGCAGAAGGAAATGCGGAAAAGATTATCACGCACGCCGCACGGAACGTTAGTAGGAAGACGACTTTCCTAATTAAGTTTCTGATAAAATAAAGCCCTAGAAAGATTTGAAGAACTTGTAAATGATTTGTTATTTTTGAATGTGGTATAATTACGTATCAGTTTTAAAAACAATATGCAAATAAGTAATGTGGAGTATCACATTATGTTTTTGTTTACAAATACTAACTGAATTACTTTGAGCTGAGTCTTGTATATGGTTATTTTTTTTAGCATTATTATACTTACTTATTGCAATTTTAACAAAAAAAACTTCGCAGTGGTGTTTTTGTCTATGTGTTTTGTTTACTTGGTTTCATGTAAAGCAACTCATACTGTAAGTATTTCGTAACATTTTATTTATCGTGTCAACATTGGCGACCGCAGACTTTTCCCGGATTTTTAATAACTGGCACATCCGAGTGATTCATACATTTGCTCTCGGATCTTATGAACAATAAATTCTTTATACAAGTATTTCTGTGTCACAGCGTAACAGTAACAACTAGTGAAGGAACTTCGCCGTCTAGACAGGGCATACGGCGCAGGGCCATGTCTCTCAAAACGAACTGCTGATAATTGTAGACAGTTAGCGTCGAGACAAATGAGTGCACTCGCTAGGTATATTACATAATATTTTTGTGTCATACCTAATTATACCGAGATTTCTACTCATTAAAAAAAAAGCGAAAACTCAAAAAATATTTTCAGGAAACATTCTGCTGATAAAACAAATAATGTTACCTAATACTGATTTGATTACTCTTCAAAGAATCCTACTTTTTAACTGGAATCGATTTTATATCTTAGAAATATGTTAAACAATATAAAGGTATAAAGGTATGTACATAAATAAAAATCAATATTTATTTACAACACAATACTTATAAGAAAAAGAAAAAACAATTGCAGAAAATGTATGTACGCGTATTATAAGTTCAGAACGGCTGCACCTATTTGTCTAATTCTTCTTCTGATTCTTTTTTTGTTGTGTTAGTAATAAAATAATTAAGTAATATATTTTTTTAATTAGTAGTACACCGGTGCGAAGAGGGTGCGGGCAGCTAGTTGTAGGTACACATATAATATGTATAAAGTTCTCCAAACACCCACATTTTTTCAAAGATTCGCATATATTTTATTCTCTGTTAGACGTTGTTGTACCTAGAAATAAAAATAAAATTTTATGGCCCGTAGAAAGCAACAACACATAGCTAAAGACCTCTATATCACTGTCTACCTTGATCATTGACGCATCTAGAAATGCTCATGTCAATAGAAAACGTGAGGTCATGCGTCGACAAAGCGACGATCTATTCCTAGCACATTCTATTTCGGAGCTGGTACGACATAAGCTATTCACTAAGTATTCTTTGGTGCTGGTATCAAACGTGGCATAATATGGATAGATAAGAAGATATGTAGGTACATTACGAAATCAATAACATCAGGATCATAGGATCAGTGGCGTATTGCTAAACCGTTGAAATGAGTCGTCGCTCGCGGGGTACAGAGGCGCGGGGAGGTCTCTCGGCCCCTTTGTCGTCTACCCCCGCGCCTCGTACCCCGCGGGGAGGACTCATTTAAACGGTTTAACTAATAGTTAGGTAGGTAACTACACTCACAGCATCGGGATTATGGGTAGGTATATATTATAAATTATAATACCGAAGCACAAAAGACCGAATGTATTAAAATACCTAATAAGTCAAAAGAAAAGTTTACGGTTTCAAAAAATTAACCTTTTGGCATTTTGACCCCTTCGATATTTTAATACATTAGGTCTTTCGTATTTCGGTATTACCTACATACCTAGGATTATTTGAGCCTCTTGCCACTGTTTATAATTTAGCCATGTAATGTTAATCGGGTTAATAATAATAATGTCTATATGTTACTCACGGCTAAATTATGAAGTGGCAAGTGGCTCGAAAATTCCGTGTTGTGACCGTACATAGAGAAAATTCATAAAGTAACCAATGGGCGGCCTTATCGCTATAGAGCGAAAATTACATCGTGGTATTCATTAAGTTCCCAATCCGCACCGGGCCAGCGTGGGAACTACGGCCCAAGCCCTCTTATTCTGAGAGAAGCCTTGTGGCCTTCAGTGTGACGTCTATAGTCTGGGATGATGATGAAGAATACTTACGCCCTCTATCAGAATGATATATCGTCACTACTTTGAAAAAACCTCGTATCTCAAATCAATACGTAAACCAAATTGAACCTTGATATACTTCTAGTAAAGTTCACTTGGCAGATTTTCGATTTTAAGATACGAGATTTTTTCAAAGTAGTGACGATATATAGGTGCTCAGCAAGAAAAGTGTCATCATCATCATTAGCCTATCGCTGTCCACTTGGGCCTATCTTAAGGCCTGGTCTTGGTTCTCCGCATCTAGTCTCTGCTAATCGTCTCTCAGGCAAAGAGCTTGTGGCTTATTTCCATAATGTATCACGGCTTATTGTCATCATGTCGCTATTCACGCAATTTTCATGAAAATATTGTCTGACCTTTTCATGTCTTACGATTCATATTAGGATTCGCATGTTAAAACTTTTCACAGACATTGCGTCATAAGTTTGATGTTGCTAGTGTTTTTATGTCATTGCTGCTTTAAGCCTTTCAGTATCATCGTAAATGTGGTTACATAAATTTTGTTAAAATTGCCCGTCTTTTGTGAATTTGCTTCAATATGCCTACATTATTTACATATTTAATGTTATGGATACTAATATGGGTGCAGTGTGCTTAACTGCCTAGTTGCCACATAGATACCTACGTGCAATTTAAAGTTAATGAAAAAAATGTTAGTGTACTTACGTTTCGTAAGTCAAAATTAAAAGTGGATTTTTATGCATGATTCGCATTTAAGGTACTAAAGCCAGAATTACAAGTAATGATGCACCTTCGTCTCATTTTTACCTGTGCGTGTACCGAAAAAGTTGTCAAACTACGAGTAAACATGAATTTTCAGGCCTCACATTCGTACTTTAGAAGAGACGTCGGCAGGCTGGATTTAAGCTCTCCACGGACTGAGTTTGCTGACCCTGGCATCAAAGGCTCAGAAAACATAAAAGAACGAACTACTTACGTGCGTCTGTTTCAATTCAACGCCATTACTTATATCAATCACAAAAACTGCGCCTACTTAGAGCATGTCCGCACAGCGAAATTTCACCGCGAGGTTTTTTATTCGTAATTCTGTAACACATTGATTGAATTTTATGGGCGTAGCTGCACCGGCGTTAAAAAATTCGCTCGAAAAATCTGTGATTTTATGCAGATTATCGCGGAATATAATACGCTAGAATAAAAACCTCGCGGTGAAATATCGCTGTGCGGACAGGCCCTTAAAGTAAGTGCACATATTCGTCTATTCCACCATTGCAGCAAGATGTAATGATTAGAGCAGTCTGTAGAACATGCTAATTAATACTGCGGTATCGCCAACCATTGGAAATGATGTTCTGAATGCAAAGTAATATAATTATTGCGTCTGGAGCATGCATGACAAATTTGTCTTGCGGTTAACGACGTTAGTTATGTTTATTATGTCTACGGAATTATATTGCAGTGGTTTGTTATTGTTATGTGTTTTTGTCGAATGTACTTACCTAGCTACTTAAGCTTTGTACAAAATTTTAGACAAAGAACTCCGTAATAAATTATAGTGTTCGGATGTAAAATAAACATGTTAGAATTGCTTACCACTGTGCATGCATATATTATACAGGGTGGAATTTTGTAATGCCACTTCCATGGCATCTGGACTTATAAATTTGTGTATCCAACAAAATGGAGCGCAGTTAAAATAAGTTGTGATTTCATAGTTTTCCTTTCTTTTATTTTTATTTTACTAAGTTTGTTAGAGAGATTGAATCCTTATGCTATTTTTGCAGAATTTAGCCGGTTCGATTCCCGGGTGAGGGAAGCGAATTTTCGAAAATCTTTGAATGCAGTTTTCATTCTTTTCCAAAATAAAGGAATGTTTCCTTTGAGTAAATTTTCACTATTTAGAGTACTTTCTCTGGAGGTAGCATTGCAAAATTCCACCCTGTATATTGTATTACATTGGGTTATAACATTAATACAGAATGTTTCAGCAGATGGTTGGTTGGGTTAATTGGACAGAGTTGGACCCAACATACCTGGAAATATTTTTCACTATTTTTCAATTATGGTTGACAAATGTTTCGATGTTTCATAGTATACGGCGTAAAAAGGGTGACTTTATCTTGAATCATAAAATCCGATAAAAAACTTTTTCAAGGGTGTCTACAATCTAAATCAATCTAATCCAAGTACCTGCTGAAATATCCCGGATTAATGTTAAGACAGCCTGTACGTGCAAGTTTAACCTACACGGAGCTACCAAGACGTCGCCGCTCATCTTATGGCAATTTAAGCCGACCTCTCAGATGCGAACGGCTAGATTAATTACCAATCATAAAATCAATAAACTGCAATGGCCATCCATTACCATTCATTATAAATATTACTTTCATTACATACGCAATCACTGTAAACATTATATTAACATCGCTTATCAAATGTAACATCATCATTGTATCTCCAGATCTTAATTTAAATACATTAAGTCTAACTATAAACGAATTATTGGTCCGATCGATCAAGTTGCCGACCCCTGTACTTTCACTTGTTGATGGATGAGTATTTTGCTTTGCTACAGCAAATTGTTTCCGTTCATTGTACGCATGTGTTGCTACCGAATTATGTAATGTAGTGATGTAATAATTTATTGTTTTTTGAAGATTTTGGACGATAATCAGTGGCTTTTTTTATTTGTCTACATTTGTGTCGCTGCTGGGCAATGGTTTTGTATCTAAATCATGAGCTTAGTAAAATTCATTTGATAATTTTCAGCTTTTTATTGTCAAATGTTAAAATCATGAAGAGAAATAGTCAAAATTTTAATGTCACTCTCTGGTGGTGTCTCTTGGGTACCATAATTATAGCTACCATTACTTTGGGCTATATCAACCTAATAGTTTAGCTCTGCATTCAGATGAAGAAAGATATGAAATCAATCAGTAGATATAAAAAATAAATAAATAAATAAATATAAATAATTAACACCCCTTTAGCCACAATCACTAAATCATGATGTTATCAAATACTGCTTGGCCGAATTACCATTCGCCGAATTTACACATCTCTAGCAATCGTATTATCTGTGCTCGTTACTGCGTATCAACTTAACATGTTATATAAGGTGATGAATGATGATTCTACGTCTACGTCTCTATGGCTGTGGCGGCTTTTTTGCGGCTCTTTAAAGGGCTTATGTTGTATAAAATTTAATGTTTGTTTTTGAAAGGTAATGTTGTGGTCGCATTTAAGAGTTGTAAAACTACTGTAGATTTCTAAACTATGTACTTCAATAAAAAAGTAATTAATTCTCGTTTTGTAAATCAAGACGAGGGAATGTATATTTTTTATGATAGAAAACCAAGGTAAACAATAAGGAAGTGTATTTAACAGTATTTTTATTATTTTCAGGTAATTCTACAAAAACTTCCACTTACAAAAAGTACCGTCGATGAGGTAACAAACGTAACAAAAACACTAATTACTTTGACTTCGCTTTCTTTAATTGATTCGTGTCTATTGAGTTAGAAACTTTTTTATTTTATTTGTGTTCTTTTCTGGATTTTTCTAAATTTATATGATAGTCATGTAGCTGGATTATTAAAATAAAAAGTGTACTTAAATAAGTTTTTTTAACAGCGTTTTGCATCGATATATAAAGCGAACACTTAAGTCAAATAAAGTCGGGCATACGGCAAATCCGCTTAACTGACATTAGATAATTTTGCGTTTCTGACAAAAGCTTGTTTAATATCCAAATTCGTTAAAATTGAAACAAATATGAAATTAAAACCATTCCCTGCAAAACTACACGTAGTGCAGATACGCTGTATTTACGTATGGTAGATAAACGAATTTGCTCCGATGATAAGTATTTAAAATCCTTGTAATGTGACAATGCAACGTGGATTCCAACAAATGAGATTGGTAGAATCTACTCGTCTCCGCTCATTTCTGTGGAAGCGAAACCTAAAACAAGGAATTATTCTCAAATCTTAAACCATCTCTAATTTGCTATTTATTATTGATGCGCCTCATCATTACATTAGTACAAAACAGTCCTACATTACCTTACTTCTCACGCACCCAAACCTTGCCAAACTTACAAATATTTACCCGCATTGCATTGCGCTACTCAAATTACCTCTAAATCTGTACCATCAACTATACCAACAAAGTTTAGTAATATGTCATATGAGTGTCGTGTTGCAGTATAATGTGATATTCGACGAGTTATATTGGGTTACAGTATTTCTAGAGTCATACTCGATCGATTGTGTAAAGCTATCTAAGGGAAAATATGACATGTGTGTTAATATTGATTTTGGGTATTTGAAACGTATGTGAATTTGTAAATTGAAAAAAATGATAATGCATTTAATATGCAAATGTCTATCGATAAATTATTTTTAAATAGGTATTTCTAATATTTAAGCAATTCTAATGATAGTTAATGTTCAAATCTGTACGATCACATCGATACTGATATAATGTAATTATATCGGTTTTAAGTTAAAACTGCTTCCCAGCATTTTAATTCTCAAGCCCATCAAAGCAAAGTTCAATATACTACAATATACTTAAGTTAAAACACTCGTTTGTTTTTTCTGTCACTTTGACATTTTTCTTTACCCGCAGAGAAAAAAATATACGTTTTACTATTATAATATGAAATTAACCGAGTCATTTTAGCCTTGATAACATATTCCTTCTAGTAAATAGAGCAAGTCTCGTGCACTAATGTACATTACCACAGTCGTTTGTACCTTAGGTCACGAGTGATTAGCATATATTACATACGATTATTGTCCAAACACAATGGCGATTATGAAATCGATTATAACGACGATTATATCGAATCGGTGCGTGATTCCCCGGACCCCGGCTATCATCACGTTTTCTCTCGATTACTGAAATAAAATCGATACAATCGTTTCGATCTTTCAGAACGCACGATTCGACTATTGTATTTTCGATTTCAATCGCAAACGACGCAACGCAACGGACTCGCCCCATTAAATTCAAATTACGAATAGAAAATACTGTAATGATGTTTAATTTATATAGTTTGTATAATTTACGAAATTTTCAATTTTAACTGACAGCATTTTAGCAGCAGCGAGTACTTATACAGGAATTGATGACAAAAAAACGTTTTCAATAGGAATAAATAACTGTAGGCCCAATTTTACCTTATGTATTAAAAGTTCGTTTGGCAAAACATTGGTAAATAGTTAATATTTGTGTTTGAAATAAACATTTTTGGGGTTCCGTACCCAAAGGGTAAAAACGGGACCCTATTACTGAGACTTCGCTGTCCGTCCGTCTGTCCACCTGTCCATCTGTCCTTCTGTCACCAGGCTGTATCTCATGAACCGTGATAGCTCGACAGTTGAAATTTTCACAAATGGTGTATTTTGGTTGCCGCTATAACAAAAAATACTAAAAAACAGAATAAAATAAATATTTCGTCGTCTAGTACCCATAGTACAAGCTTTGCTTAGTTTGGGACTAGGTCGATTTGTGTAAGGTAACCGACAGATAGAGTTACTTTCGAATATTAGTAAGGATCGGAGGTTCTATTCGCGCACGATTTAAAAAACAATTAATGACTTGAAACAGCAGTGATTTCCTGAAGAAAAAAAATCAGGTACCCATAATAAACTTGGTTAATCTCATTCGTTCTACTAACCATGATTGCTATTGATTACCATTGAACACCGGCTCGGCAATTTGAGCTGCAATTAATTGTAAGGAAATGCAGTCTTCCTATTATTTCAAGCACGGAAGGTTTTCATGGCTGGTACGGTGTAGCAAGAAATGTAAATGTAGACCCAACTAAAGAGAATTGTATTGTGTAGTTAAGTACTTGACATAAACAGTGATAACGGTTTACTAATTTTGACCGTTCATTGTTAACAACACCACCGAACGATACCCTAAGCGGTGCGGTTGCCAAAAAAGTTTTGTCGCCGACACCACTAATGAATGTTGCCCTGATATAATATTCGTATAGCAAAATATGAAATAAAATGAAAAAACTCGAAAACATAATTTTTATTTAACCTTATCAGCCAGTGTTTTAGACTAATATTTAGACAAATAGTTCCAAAGCATATGTCTATCAACCGGTATCCGATCATTACCTACATAAAATAATGTTTCATAAATATTAATTTTAAAAAACAAAGTATGCCAAACTAACGATTAAAAAATATAGTTGTTTCATAAAATATTGTTTTACAAAATAACGTGGTATGGTAAAACGAACGTTTAATAAACCTGCGAATAATATTCTAATAAATATTCTAGATTTACTTATTTATTTACGTTTCAGTGACCAAATGACCACAAAATAGCCTTTTAAAAGTGTTAACTGCAGCGTTAACCCTGACGATGCCGCATTAGTACCAAATAATGGCCAACGACGGTAGTCTGTTATAATTTTGTAGCATAATCGCTTATTTGGCTTTGCTCAAATGTCCAAAATTTATGAGAATTATTTTAAACAAGCTTACCTAACCTTAATTCAGTTTTAAATTTAATGGTCAACATTCTAGTAGATTATGATCTTAGGCTAAATTTGACCATGTTCGGAGTAAGTTTCACCAGGCTACTACATATGACTATAAACAATGTCAAACGGCTGATTTGATATTAATTATCGTTAAAGTATACGGTGTATCTTGGTGCAACTTGCACTAAGTTTACTAAAAGTAAAGAGTTTTCGGCTCTTGACTAAAACTAAAAACTACAAAGCTAAAAAAGCTCATAAAATAAGTTATTTTTTTGTCAAATGTAGTATTTGTGTTTTGAGTTTGCCAATGACTAAGACGACTGTTTTTCAATTTCCAAATCTCAACTCATATGACGCAAACGTTCCATCAAAACTATTAGTATTAATCTTATATACATATAGATAATCGTGCCTTTAAAGATAACAAATGCATTTCCTTATTTTGTTATTCAATCACGTTAGAATACCACAAATCAATAACGCTGTAACTGTCCTATCGACAATTGGCATTAAATCGATGATTAATTATGTATTGTTTTGCATAATTGCATCATACATTATTTTTACCACCTAGTTTCAAGGGCTCCTGACATCGTCAAACTGTGAATTACTAAAAATATAAAATTGTACACATACTACACATGCATACCTGGCGTACAAAATTATACTTGGATTAAGCAGACTTTGAACATGCCTCGGCAACGATATATTTTTCTTCTCAATATATACCTTAATATATATACACCTTCGCTACTTTGTGGATCCAAAATTATCTTTATCCTTACCTACTGAAAATTAATAGTATTAAGGGTAGCAGAGATTCATTATTTGGGAAATGGGCCTTTTTGGCAACTCCATACGCGAAACAATACAATACAATAAAAATATTCTTTATTGATCACCAAAACAGTACAGAAAAAATTAATAACAATAAAAAATCAGGCAGACAATAGGCGGTCTTATCGGTCAAAAGCGATCTCTTCCAAACAACCAATGTATGTATGTAAAAATATGAACAGGTTTACCTACCACTTAACTCAAAATAACGAAAGCAATATTCTCTTAGTATTAAATTATCCATCACATTTTTCTAGCCTTTTGTGTTGTTCTCTTGTAGGCTGTTGTTTCTCTATATTAAGGAATTTTCTTAAAATATTTTCACAACATTTTACTGCACAAATCATACACAATTAGTGGTCTAGACTGAATCAACTTTGCATAGCAATAAACAGTAAAAGACAACACAGCGTGCGCTGCGGCTTGACGGCAGGTGAAGGGTTAATGTTTTTGTGCCAGTCGGCTAATCGGCTTCGGTGCACATATATTTTATAATAATTAAATTATTTTTAAACCTAATAACTTACAGTATGTAAAAGTAGCGTAAATCTTGGGCCAAATTTAATGAGGGGGGATATAAGCACAGTTAACCAATTTGACTTCTTGGCCACCTTAGAACCTTGTCCTCCCTTACAACAGAACAAACATGTCATGTCCCTACAATGGCGTAGCTAGACAATCCAGCCTCTGTTGCAAAAAATAAACTGGGGACGGGGACCCAGATTTTTGCAGGTTTTATCCAGTAAAAATACATACTTACAAAATAATATGAATTCATTAAAATATGATCCCTGGGCCTTATCGTACGCTGCAGGTATGCAGGGTTTGCGGTTGTATGCAGGACTTAACCTTAGAAAAATAGATAAATTGGGCAACAGAAAAAGTAGGTTGAAAGGATTCTTTTTCGAGTTAAATTGAGCTTTGCTAACTTTGCTGGTTAGGAGCCTAGCGCCCCTGAGCCCACTGGCCCTCTGAGCTTAAGGGCCCTCTGAGCTTAAGGGATTCTGAACGCCAGGACTCCGGTGCACGGCACCGCCTAGCCCTGCGATAGTTACGCGCTACCCAATTCTCTATTATATCTTTTACAGTAGATAAATTTAAACATACAACTCTATCGTCATCTAACCACGCAAAGTTGCGAAAGTGTTCAATTTCAGAAACCCGATATCAATATCTATAATAACAGAGTCCGAACGCATTATCAACTCGACTTCGGCACCCAAAGAAAGTGAACGATGGCAAAAAGTAATCGAAACTTTCGTTTTCACCTTATTGTACTCGTGCTATACACGGTGCTGGCAACATGGAAAAACTAATCTTTGATTATCTGTGGGCGAGAAAAACGAAGAAATCGAGCCATTGTGCCAGTTGCTGTGAATAGGGTACACGCGTGCTACTATGTCTTTAAAACTGTAGCCGTTAACGAATGATGTACTATTTAATACAGCATGTTTCCAAAATTATTTAAGGATAAGAGATAGGTAGGTACTAATAAAATAATGCGGACACTGCCGACTTGAGAGAACAATTAATTGCTTTTCTCAAAAATATCCGTAAAAGTGGACATTATTCTTTACATATCAGAACGTGAAGTGAATAGTTTATGGTCAGTAAAAAAATTAAAAAGTTAAAAACATTGCAGGCTCGATAAACTCGACAACAATGTCGCATACAAATTCCATTATTGTCGAGACTCAACTTTTAAAAAAGTTAAAACGACCATGGTAATACTTTGGCACTATTCGTATACAGCCAACTCAAATGACCGGTATCAGTTGTTTTGTTGGAACTCCAGACTTTTTTTATTGTGTTTGAAACAGCTTGTGGTGTTTTCGGTAGAAAAATACACAGGTGTATTTTTAAAGAAAAAAGGCTGGAAAGGGTTTAATGACATTTAATTTTAAGTGATTTGTTCTATTTTTTTTCCTTCACCATTTTTGAGAAAAGCTTAATATTAGTCTCGGCTGGAATAGCAATTGCTGGCTTCGTATTTGTTAAACGGACTCGCAAGCTCGTCCGTTTAATACTCGTACTCAGCCAGCAATTGCCTCCTTCCAGGCCACGACAATAATGTACTATTGTCAGTAGAATAGAGTGAATTCAAAATTAGAACTAAAACTATACTAAGTATAATAGAATACACAATGAGGAGGCTTCGACCCAGCCAGTTGCGAACAGTAGCTGACGACTGTGTTTTTTTTTTAAAGTGAGCTGAGCTGAGGTCGCCAGATCAAAATGGAATGCCCACAGAACAATTACTGAACTGCATTTGTTAGATAGGTATTTGTTTCAAGTTCTAGCTCTAACAATTACCTGTCACTGTTTATGTATATATCAAATGATAAGTTCAAGTACTAAAATTAATAAATGTTCGCATCATTACAATTTAAATCAAGCAAGCAATCACATACAGCAAATCCTTGGCCAACTTAAGGCAATTTTGCTATTAGTTGATAGCGATTCCCATCAGACAATGAGGGAGTTTTTGTTGCCATATCGTCCCATTGTTATCGAGCCATCGACATTAATTAGCTATAGCAACACTGACAGCGATGACCGATGCGGGTGAAACGCAGTCGGCCGTTGATTGTTTTTTTTCGAGGATCTTAGCATCTTGAATGGCGTTGGTGAAGATAGTTATGATATGATACGATGATATCAGGGAGCTTTCTATTTTGTCATTTTTATTTCATTTTTTATTTAAATAATTCTTTATTTCTTTCTTCGTATAGCCTGGAAACTGGAAACTTTTTCTTAGTCTAACAAAAAATCTGGTGGCCTAGTGCTTTGACCTATTATGGCCTCTCAAACAGAGAGCCATGGGTTCGAGCCTGGGCTAACTCAGATTTTTTAATTTACGGGCGAAATTACATTTTTAGTTTACCATTGTATTGTTATTTAATAAAATACTAGATGAACTTGAAACACTTTTTATTTAGATCTTCCTTACACTTATTACATATTTAATTATTTTGTTAATACAATGTGCACCCGCTTGCATGGGCTGTCTTTAGCAAAGAGATAGCTGTCAAAAGTGACAGCTACAGATATCATATTTAATGGGAGTGCGTTCGTAAACGCCACTCCATTACAACCATAAGCTTTTCGCTTAAGGAAAACATCGTAGGGAAACCTACATACACCTGCGAAACTAAGGTGTGTGTGTGGTGTGCATTATTTTTGTACTTTTGTTTTATTTTTCTATTTACTACTTATTTTTTTTTCTTTTCTCTGTATTCTTTCTTAAATAGTTTTAAGTAAAGGGGGAGGTGTGATATATATCGAACTACATGGGTAGTTTTAATATTATTACATTGTAAGGTAGACAAATAAATCAGTTGTGTCGTTGACCTAGCGTTTCCTTCATCTCGCTCCTTTAATAATTACGTAAATATTACTGGCCCACTTTGGGCCGCGTGGGTAGGGGACTAATTGGTAATTATTCGAGTGTTTCAACCACCCCACTTTCGTAGTCGCATTTTTTACAAACTAGCTGTAGATTTTGTGTTTTTCGGTTATTTATTAGAGGTCCTGTACTTCTATCAGATAACTGGAAAGTGTATCAGAGTCATCTGCCATTTATGTTAAAATGTGTCCTCGATAGTGATTTGGAACAAATCCTCGAAAAATAATCCTCTGTAGAGGGTAACCAGGTGTCCCATATTTTACGGGTTGTCCCGTATTTCAGGCACGAATTTTTCATTGTCCCCTAATTTGGCGAAACTAATACCGTAATTTTATGATTCAATGGCATTTAATAATTTTTTTTTAAGTATTTCATCAAGAAATTCACGGTCCGGACCGGAGATGCAGTGTAGGTAGGCCTCCAACAAGATGGAGCGACGACCTGGTTAAGGTTGCGGGATCGCGTTGGATGCGGATGGCGCAGGGCCGATCTGTTTGGCGAGCCTTGGGGGAGGCCTATGTTCAGCAGTGGACGTCTTTCGGCTGAAATGATGATATATTATGATCAAGAAATTTAGCAATAGGCTACTTTCCTAACTAGTCAGTCTTTTAGATTATCAAAAAATATTGGACACGTATTTTTTATTTTGTCAATTAAACAAAAAATTACGAAGATATGGCGCGTTGAAGTTTCGCGTGACGTCACTTGTTCCTACACTTTGTATGAGCGTTTTAGGAACAAGTGACGTCACGCCTCGTCACGCGGAACTTCAATGCGCCATATCTTCGTCATTTTTTGTTTAATTGTCAAAAGAAAAATTACGTGTCTAATATTTTTTGATAATGTAAAATACGGACTAATAAAAATTATTATTTTTTTACCTAGGAAACATCCCTATTGTACAGGTTATTTAATAGATTATGCCAAATTTTAGTAACTAGAACAATTAATATCGATATTAGTAAAAAAAACCTGTCCCGTATTTTAACCTCGAATCCCGTATTTGCAATGCAGGCAGGTGTCCTGTAAAACCGAAAATCAGATGTGGTCACCCTCTGTAGCCCAAGCCTCTTACTGACAAGAGGTCTGTGTCCGAAAATGGGACATAATTACTACATTATAAGTATGTTTATCGTCGTCTAGTACCCATAGTACAAGCTTTGCTTAGTTTGGGACTAGGTCGATTTGTGTAAGATTGTCCCCTAATATTTATTTATTTATTTATTTATTTATTTATTATTAAGGCCAGAAATGAGACATAGGTAGTTTAATTTTTCTTTCTTACTCTTACTGAAATCAGTGCTACAGTAAATAAGCTGTCACTGTGTTATGTAATAATTAAGTGTAAGTACAGTGGCCATCATAAAAATTGGAGCGCCTAGGTACTCAGATTCAAACGTAAGTAAGTCCGTGTTCAGATATATTTGGCCACCGCAGAGCTCGGATGTATAATGATGGTGACTGTACGGTTAGCTACAGGAGAAACGGTCCCTTTACCTTTACCTAGGGGTACCGTTTCTCTGCAGCCGACTGTATAACACGGAAGTTTGGTTCCTCGCATTTTATTACACCGTACCATCGCTATCATCTTCACATAAGCAAAGTGTCCACGATCTTGGACTAATCTGTGACAAAAGTGTACCCGTTATATCCGCAAAGCCGCACGTGTAACAAAATCACCGCATTACATAACCGTGGCCACCTTACGGTCATTTGCGTGCAAAAACGTAATTTGAGATGTTCATGTTCACACAGGTACGGTGGGACCACACGGGCGCTGTGAAACTGTGAACTTTGGCTTCCTGCACGTGATTGCTGTTTCACAATCTGTATTGAGATGGTTAGCTCAGATGGGACGCACTGTGGTGGTTTATGTGGATGATTTAGTTGTTGAAGACACAAAAACTTCGCCCTAGCCCAATGGTTTCACGCAGCAGGGCCTCTCACGCAGAGGGTCGTGGTCTCGAACACGGGCACGCATCTAAAGAAAAAAAAGAAGATATTTATTCACTTTTACAAGACACACAAATACAAGAAAATACACACAATTTCATACAAATAAACAATGATCACAATCAATGGAAAATAAATAAATAAATAAATAGATAAATATGTATCTGCATCTCTGAATTTTTCTGATTTTATAAACCTACCATACAACAGCGAAGACATTAATTAAATGGTATAAGTATGTGAAGTTTCCAATTATTCTGCGCGGAGACCTATGTCCTGCATGGGACGCATATAAGCCGACATGATGATGTGGATGATTTGGTAGGTGACTTTGTAATTCTGCAGTCTTTTTTTCGGTGAATATCCTGTTTTTGAAAGTTAGGGAGATCCACTACCGGTCCAGATATACATTAGAAAGGCGACAAGAGATCAAGGAATATACAAGATATGTTTCACTAAGTAGATGGTTGTGTTAGTTTGTCTGAACACCCCAGTGAATACTTTATCAAAGTCAAATTCAATTTAGGTTATAACTTATTTATGAAAGTGGAGGAATCTACCACCTAAAACTTGACTCCAGTGATGATTTTCCAGGTTATTGTTCAAAATTAGCTTACGACGTGCAAATAATTTCAAGGAGTTTTACAAAATAAAAACAATTGACTCTTAGACATGTGACATCTGTTATATAATAACTCTCATTAACGTTTTATTTATCTAATATATACAAATCTCGTGTCACGGTGTTTGTTACCGAACTCCTCCGAAACGGCTTGACCGATTTTTATAAAACTTTTTTCTCTGTATTCAGTAGGTCTGAGAATAGGTAGGTCGTAGGCTATTTTTTTATACCTACCCCTATTCCTCGCGGACGGAGTCGCGGGCACCAGCTAGTTACAATATATTATAATTAATAACGGATACCATGAATCCACTTCTAGAATTGTTATATAACAGATGTCTAACAGTCAATTGTTTTTATTTTCTAAAACTCCTTGAAATTATCAAAACGGTTTTGTTACTTTTTTTCTGGATCTTATTGCAATTCATCGATAATTCACTTCTATTTCGTTATTCAATTGGCTCCCTATAATCTATTTTTTTCTTTCGTTCTAACGTTTTCTGTTCTGATTCCCAATTTGAACATAATAAAATTATTATGAACCTTCAATTGAAACATTCTCAAGATAATAACTTGGGAAATTAATAATTTAATACGTAACCTGGTCGCTTGAACAGTAACCATTGTTCCAAAACATAATTGGTACATAACGGTGCGGGGATAGCCGGCTAAAGAACATCCTTACGGTACCGCGAATACCACAAAATACATCATATTCCGTACACCATAAGTATCTTACGGTATTTGCATCACACCTCATAAAAATGGCAAACATAGGGATATTATTAACGTGGGTTCCCGTAATTATGGTTTATAGGCGATAAAAGGTTCGTTGTTGATTTTCGTTGTTCAAATTTACATTTGAATTTACAACGAAATTTATTTTATTTAAAACTTCGAATCTTAATTTTACATAATTATACCTAATTTTTCCACAGTTTACAGAATTAATATACAGGGTTATTTGTAATTCACTAGCATCCTTTTAACCCTAAACTCCTACCACTTAAACAAATGTTTTTTGTTTTACGGCTTTTGTCATAACTTAATATTTTTGGTGTGATAACGTTTTGAAAATTTGAGATTACCTCTTATTTTTACGATACTCTGTGTATTTCTATGGGAAAAAAGTGCTTCATTTTAAAAAGTCGTAAAACAAAAAACATTTGTTTGAGTGATAGGAATTCAGTGTTAAGAGGATGTCAAATAACCCTGTAAAAAAAGTAAAAAAGCGCCGTGGTACTTAAGTAGCTTAATCTGTCAAAGCTTAAACTCAATTTATAGCCTTATTCGACAAACATTTAAAAAATCTATTTAGTTAAAAAAAAAGTGAGCTAGAAGCCTAGAAGGCGACCTCATAATGCTTAATTTTGTGGCGTTTTGAAAAGTTTTTTAACATAGGATCTCCCAATTCAATACAAACTTTGATCAATTCACTTGAATAATGGTTCGATCAATTCCTGTTCCTGTAACAAAACAGCCAATAAACAATTGCCTGCATTCCGTTCGGGTTAGATCGTAAATATTCGTGTAACATCGGGAGCCGTGGGAGCGGCGCGCCGCATTATCTCACGCAACTATGGTCATGCTATGTTGGTTGTTTGTACCTAACACCTCGGATTTCCTGATAGCCTGGTAGTTTGTGATGCGTACGATTAGGGACTGACTTGGGTAGAGTAGTAGTTGAAGTAATTGATTGACTTGGGTTGGGCTCTTAATGTTACAATCTGCAAGAAATCCTTTTTCGTGACAAAACACTTGCCAGCTATTTTGTTTTGATTTTCGAAAGTGTTTCTCTTTCATCTACACTAATATTATAAAGAGGAAAGATTTGTACCTATGTTTGTATGTTTGTAATGAATAGGCTCAAAAAGTACTGGGCCGATTTAAAAAATTCTTTCACCAATAGAATGCTACATTCTTCCAATTTGACATAGGCTACATTTCATTTTGAAAAAAATTAGGGATCCTTGGTAAAATTTGAACAATGTAACCGAAGGTGTAGAAAAATGAGTCTTAAAATGTCTTTCGTCGAATGCGCTGCCGAAACTATTAGCGATAGAACAAAATAATGTACAACAATATTGAAGAACATCATAATGTCTACAAAAAACTCCGCGGTAGCATATGTCCAACTATTGTAGTTATGTCACTACAACAACTTTTTTCATTTTAAACATTAATGAAAATGCTAACCAAATTCAAACCATGCTATTTATGTGTTTATATTAATCCTTATCCAAATAAATTATTTAATGGTAAAGACCATTTAACTACCTATAAAATAGTTTTTAAATTATTTAAATTGGACTTTCCATTCAAAAGATATTACGAATTAAAAAATTCAAACAGTAAACAAAACCGCCATAGCGCCGTGGCCGTTGTTTGCGATGCAGTCTGAAAAGCGCGCCGGGCATCGCGGCGGGCGGGGTGGAGGGGGCACTGAAATACAGGAGTGGGGCGTGCACGTCTGTAATAATTAATAAATAATAAATAATAATTTTTTAATAAATAAAAATATTTGTGAAAAAAAGTGTTTTATATCCAAATTTCCAAAAATAAATAATTGTCTACCCCGTGCGAAGCCGGGACGGGCTGCTAGTTAAATATATATTTACGTAGGTCGATATTGTGGTTCTCTATGTTTTGCCCGAATTTCATATGCCGTAATGTACCTATATTTTTCCATAATTTTCATTTCACCATAGACATCATCTTCCACTATAATATGTGCAGGGCACAGGGCCTCCTCTTATAATGAGAGGGTAGTTCCCATACTGTTCCATTCAAGTCCTCCTGTTTCCTCATGGTGTGCGTAATTTATTTCTATGACAGTATTTTCTTCAGAGTTATTAATAAATTAACTTAACCTAACCTATTGTATTCCATAAGATGCTCGTGTAAACCATTGGATTTGTCAATCGAATTTAAAGGCCTGGATTGTATTCCGGTGAAAATACAGAAAAATTACCTCATTGTGTGTAAATTATTTACGTTGCACGTTGTATGACGAGCACCCGTGCAAAATTTCATAACTATCTCTAGAGTAGGTAGCGGTTAAGATTTATTGATTTTTAATGGATCCCGTAAAAATGTCGGGATAAAAATAACCTATGACTTATTCCAGATGTCCAACTGCATAACAAATTTTATTAAAATCTATAATAAACACACACGCACGCACGCAAGCACGTACGGACGCCTTAACGCAGAATGCGCGCACGCACGGACGCATAAACTAAGTAGGGTCATACATTGTCACAATGCAATTGGGACAATATCATTTTTTGGTGTTTTTTGGACGTAATTACCGATATCCTTAGCGAAGTTAGTTCGATTCAATGCAACGAGCCTCACCCCGCGAGCACTAGATGGCGCTATTATCAAACTTACCGCTGCTATGATTTTTGGGCGTATCTATTTAATATAATTAAGTAAATACGGACAAAATCTGAGCTCTTGTCTTTCCTTAATATTTAATTAATTAAATAATGAGGAAAGCTAAATAAATTAAGTACATCGTTTTGTTGCGCAGTGTCTTCTCTGTGGCACGAACTGTCAAACCACATAACACAAATTACGGTTAGCGTTATCTCGAGGGGCGTGACTTAATTAAGCCTTTAAAACCCAGTGCCGCCAAAAATACGACATTTTGAATCTGAACACAGCTATCTAAAAACAGTACATCTACCATATAATAATCCTGTGGATACTCTGCCCGTTTATTGGGCAACCAAGTCGGGGTTAAACCGCCGAACGGAACTGCAGACTCCACCACTTGGCTCTACACCACCAGCACACTCTGAGCCCTGAAGCACCCTGGTCTCAGCCCTGCAAGTCAGCAGCGTCTCTGGAGATCCACCTGCAACGCCCGCAGCGCGTCCTACGGTCTCCTGAATCCAGGGCAGTGTCTGTCCGGAGAAAGCGAATCCCACTCAAGTGCTTAGAACCTACGACCCTCTAGTCTCTTGCTTGCTCACAGTTTAGCGTTCCTAATAAACGTCTGTACTTGTTGTTTATGGTTTAATTCCTCTCCGCAAGACCAATACCTATACTGTGACAAGTGGCGCCTCTTAACGTGGTCTTGAGTTGGGAAACGTTTTTTTTCTGGTTTTATTCGTTGTGTTTGTGTTGGTATTTTGTGCACTTTCCTACTACTTGTGTCTCGCAGTAAGTAATATTCTTTTTATCACTTTTCTAATCACCGTGTGGTTCCGGTTAAGAATAGTGCCACCCTTTTGCACCTAGGTTTCGTAAGAGGCGAATAAAGGGCATTACGTTGCCCAGTGGTTGTCATCTTAACGGTTTTTTTTTAAATTTGTAACGTTTTTTCAAATTTCACTACCCAATTTAAATTGAACTACCTACCTAATTTTTAAACTTAACTGCCAACCGTTATTCTACAACGGTAAATTTCATACAAAATCGGAAGTTAATAACCAACGGTTATTTAACCTACAACCACTGCATGCTAAATTTCATCCAAATCGTTCAAAAATATAGGCAACACTACTCTACTTATTTTTTTTTGTAACTTCTATCTACTGCGAGGATATAATTGAGTGGGAAGGTACATACTTAGATTACTCCATGTTTGTAACGTACGGAATAGTCAAATTACTTGATATTTGCTATTGGAGACTACCCCAGTAGGCATTTTACTTAATCACCTAAAACCATACCTTACATTTTAACGATCACTATCACAAAGTATCGTTAAGACTGTTTTTTAGTAAATTTAACTTCAGTACAGTACTACATCCTTTTTATAAGCTGTCGCTTGGCACGCGCCTTATAATTTGTTATTTTTCTAAATTTCATTATCAGCTAATTATTAACTTCAACGCGATCACTTAATCTAAATATCTAATATGTACGAAATCAAGTATTTGTCACTTCAAAAGAGTGAGCTAACTTATGAAGTCTTAATTCGTGGTTCTACACCCGCAGACTCTGTGCAAGAATTACGTAAACAAATATTAAAGCTACCGCCATCTATGCTCGCAAGCGATATTCTAGAATCAGGTCTCGAAATTTCGTATTGTTACTATTTCTTATTATTATTCTATTTATTAATTTGCCTTCCACGCGATGTTTACGCGCAGAATGCAGGTTTCCTCACGAATTTATTCGACAAAGTGCAACATTCATTATACTACGCGCACCAAAAGAATGTGCGTCGCTATAACTTACGACGTAAGCCTGCAAACTTTGAAGTAGGGGACATTGTATGGAAGCGAACCTTTTATTTAAGTGATAAATCGCAGTATTTCAGTAAAAACTTGCACCTAAATTTATGAAATGCCGTATTTCCAAGAAAAGGTCACCGTTAATATTTGAACTACAAGATATGTCTGGCAAGGATTTAGGCGTATGGCACATAAAGGATCTGAAATTAACTCCAGGCAATAAATAGTAATAAACTTCAACATAACCTTTAAATAACGTACGAATAATTAACCTCGTTAAGAACGATTTAGCAACAATTAGTACTATTCCTAAACAGAAGACTTAATTTTCATCATAATTATAAAATGTACTTTTATTATTGTAACAACGTTGCACTCTTATTACGTTAATGTCGTGGGCTCGGTCCATGATACCTTAAGTTAAAAAGAGGGTGGCAGTAATTGTCGCGCTGCGCTAACTACCCTGTTTTATGTTCTCAATCGTATCGTCAAGTTTGTTTACCTTAAACAATGCTACTGCATAGCAAGGTCAACGACTTAACGTTACTTATAAATATTTTGCGCCTACTCGTAAAATACTCTTCTGTATGATTAAATCTAGTTTTAAGGATTAAATCTAGTTTTAAAATAAAAACGCATCGACTCGTTCGTGATCGTTGTGACTACCTTAGAGTCTACCTCGTCAGAGTGAGACGCACTAATTATAGTTAACTACTTTAATTTAACAAATACTAGCCGCGTGTTAGGAATGAACTATACACATGGTTTCCGTGCTTAATTCTATTTATCTCTAAGTTATAAAAATTCTAGTTGCTTTGTTTACGTACACTAGTTTCTTAGGTCGACACAATTACTTCACTACCAATGCTAGTCTTAATCCAAAGCCTTTGCCGGAGCGGTCTTTACTAATTTCAACTCCTTAAAAATGCCTAATGAAAGCTATACCTAGCGTTGCGCGGCTAGGCAGCTAAACCTTGCGCGTAGTGCTGGATAATCTTATAAGGGCGGTTGGCAACCCTTGTCTAGATTGGCGGCTGTGTCTCCTAATAACTACCTCTTTAACATCTCGCCATTTTCTCGTAGCGTAGGGTCTTGCAGTGTCTTAAACGGCAGACCTGCCTGTGTTAGGTTGAATGAATAAAGTATGTTAGGAAGTATGATAGGATTGATAGGTTATTTTGAATGTGTTACGTTAGGGATTTTTCTCAGGCGGATTTTTTCGCTAAGACGAAAAAATCCTCCGCGGAGAGGGAGGTACTGTCACAATGCAATTGGGACAATATCATTTTTTGGTGTTTTTTGGACGTAATTACCGATATCCTTAGCGAAGTTAGTTCGATTCAATGCAACGAGCCTCACCCCGCGAGCACTAGATGGCGCTATTATCAAACTTACCGCTGCTATGATTTTTGGGCGTATCTATTTAATATAATTAAGTAAATACGGACAAAATCTGAGCTCTTGTCTTTCCTTAATATTTAATTAATTAAATAATGAGGAAAGCTAAATAAATTAAGTACATCGTTTTGTTGCGCAGTGTCTTCTCTGTGGCACGAACTGTCAAACCACATAACACAAATTACGGTTAGCGTTATCTCGAGGGGCGTGACTTAATTAAGCCTTTAAAACCCAGTGCCGCCAAAAATACGACATTTTGAATCTGAACACAGCTATCTAAAAACAGTACATCTACCATATAATAATCCTGTGGATACTCTGCCCGTTTATTGGGCAACCAAGTCGGGGTTAAACCGCCGAACGGAACTGCAGACTCCACCACTTGGCTCTACACCACCAGCACACTCTGAGCCCTGAAGCACCCTGGTCTCAGCCCTGCAAGTCAGCAGCGTCTCTGGAGATCCACCTGCAACGCCCGCAGCGCGTCCTACGGTCTCCTGAATCCAGGGCAGTGTCTGTCCGGAGAAAGCGAATCCCACTCAAGTGCTTAGAACCTACGACCCTCTAGTCTCTTGCTTGCTCACAGTTTAGCGTTCCTAATAAACGTCTGTACTTGTTGTTTATGGTTTAATTCCTCTCCGCAAGACCAATACCTATACTGTGACAACATAAATTAAAAGTTTTACAGTCATGTTATAAGCTGTTAAGATTTTAAAGTGGAGTACGTACGTGACGCGCTCCTAAAGATTACAAAGTTGCTTTAACAAGATAATTGCTAACGAAACGTCGATACAACGATAAATACGATGACAGCTGCGCTTTAAAGTTGAGCAGCACCAATTTAATATTACGTAACACGTAACTTAAAGAAAACACACACACAACAAACAAATTTACAAATTTTTTTTACACGACTACGGCAAAGCCAAAAAGAAGTGTAATGATTTTAACAGTGTATGTTTGTATTTACGGATGTAGCGTCGAGAATACTCATCCGATTTTAATTGCTTTGCTGGCGTAATCCAGACTCCGTATAATGCGCGGGCGCTCGTGATCACATCCGCCATCTCTTTCTCCCCTCATCCCATAACACATGAAGGAAAGAATTGGCGAAAACGATTGTGATTCCAAGTGCGTTAGACAATAAATCCTTCATAGGCATACGTCTGGCAGTCGAATTGAAATTCCAGAATTTTACTTAGTTCCCATGGGAATTCCCAAAAATTTCATCGTCATCTTCATTTCCGTTGTGGGTACAAGTATGACAAACACCTGTGCAAAATTTCATGGCTCTAAACTTAGTTAAGATTTTAAAAAACATGGGACAATGGACACCAATTGACCTAGTCCCAAACTAAGCAAAGCTTGTACTATGGGTTCTAGACAACGGATAAACATGGTTTACAAATGTCTCGCAAATTATTTTTCCCAAACTGATGTTTATTTTTTCTGAAGCTGTAAACTTTTCAGGATTGTTATAAAACAAACCTAACCTAACCTACAAAATAGTCCTGAAATATATCCTGAATAGTTTACAGTTTCAGAAAAAATAAACATTAGGGAAATGAAACATTTGCCAAATGAATCGGTTTGGGAAAAATAATTTGCCAAACGGAAGTACACCTTCACACAAATATCTGCCCCGACCGTGAATCCAACCCGGCACCTCAAGTTTCGTAGTCAGGTTCTCTAACCGCTAGGCCGTCCGGTCGTCCGGTTTTCGTCATTTTGACTTAAAAAAGACACAATAATACTTAGTAAAGCAAAGGCAATAACTTAAAGCAATGGGCAAATCACACCACTAGTAATACACGCTGTTACTGATGTAGCGTAATGTACACGTAACAATGAGTGCATGTGTGTGTTACAGCGCCTTCCCAAATAGCGGCTGTTTTTTGGCTGAGCCAAAATATTCGCTGCGCTTCACAGTACAATCACAAGTTTTAATTGCTCTTTTAATCGGCGTCCACGACACATTGAAGATCCCGTGGTAGCATTAGAAACCAGTAGAAAGCCGTATGTCCGTCGCTTTATATAATTCGGCATAATGAGTCGGTCTCGTTTTAGCGCTGCTGCGCTTGCGCGTCTTATTAACGCCTCGGGAAACCGCGTGTTACACCGACACCACACGACGTATCACATAGTGAGACAGTAAAGGGTGGTAAATTAAGAAGATTTAAAATAGAACGGCAAGTGGCATTTTTCTACGTATATTTCTGTATTGTATTCTATGTGGTGTACAATATAGACTCATTGTATTGTACAGTATTGTATCTCATCTGCTGCAATCTCTCCACACACCAGACGAAGCCATTATATTATTTGATAATTAAGGTACTTAACACCATTCAACAATAATACCAAGATACAACTATATAAGAAGTAAAAACACATTATTTTATCCCTGAAAACCATATACAACTTAAATATTAGTTGTTTTGAAATAAATAAAAAAATAATCAATAAAATATCAAATATGTGACGTAAAGGCTTGCTATTAGTAAATCGTGTTTTGTTATCTCATAAAAAGTACGTCCATTCATTGTTGGTATCATTACTTTATTCTATTTTTTACTAATCGATACCGCTGTGGGACCAGAGTTGAGGTCACGCACACAACAACACGTCATGTAATGACAGCGGGATTTTGACATTTATTCGTACCGATAGCAAGCTCAACAGACTCAACATAGAATTACAAGAATGACTAAAAATTTCTTCAACCTATTTCTTTAAGAATAATTTAGGAAAATACATCTAGTTCAAACAAAACAGAAAATAAAATAATTTGATCTATTTTATTATATCAGATAAGCATATTTTTGGCTATTTATAAAATACCGATTTTTTCTTGCGAATATTTCTTAACAGTTTCAAATTTTTAAAAATAGGTTATTTGATAACAGAAAAATTATAATATGCATAGTATTGCGTAGGTATTTCACTTTAAGATACCACATCACACACACATTCACATTTCATTCATTGGCTATTTTTTTTGCAATCAGTAGTTTATGTAGCTACACACAGCTGTGTGTGTAACTAATCATTCGCCTCAACTCTGATAGCTCTATACTGTTAAAAAATAACAAACCATCCAAGCTTGTTACTGCATGAATTACCATAAGAGGCAAATTATTCAAATTACAATTGCAAATGCATGTGTGAACATTTTTACAATCCGATTTCTAACGATTCAATAGGACAGCAATTACGACACGGTGTGATAAGCGGCCGACGTGTCTGTCTACTTTTACTTTACATCGTTGGAAAGTATGTGGGTGATAAACGCATGCGCCCAAGTCATATGTTTATATCAAACTCGTACGTTACAATAATGAGCGGATTGGGCTTGAATGAGTCAATGTTGCCATTTTGTTTTGATCGTCAGCTACTTACTTAGTTTGTTGAGTTTGATTGAGCACATGGCGATAGCCCCCAACGATACTATCTTTCGCTACGTTGGTGACGATTGAGTTTATTGCAGACATACTGGCAAGATGACCAGATAACTCAGTGGTTAGAGAACCTGGCTACGAAGCTGAAGGTCCCGGGGTTCGATCTCCTGTCAGGGTAGATATTTTTTCAAGTTTGGTATGAAGTATCCTTTTGTATTTTTATTTTATTTTTAAACTTATTTTTTTTACTTTTACGGTCATCCCGTGAAATCCGTATATTTCATACTAAATACCAACTGAAACATGGATTCACAGAAAAAAAAACACAGAAAAAGACCAGCTCCGGGCATCGAGTTGTGGTGTAGGGGTAAAAAGCAAGTAGCACGGTATTTTTTTTTTTTTTATGTTAGAAAGGCCAGACAAACGAACTAGTCGGTCACCTGATGTTAAATGATCACCACTGTCCATAGACACCCGCAGCGCTTTACACGATGCCAGTGCGTTGTCGGCCCTGGGAAAAGGAGAGGGAATAGGGGAGGGGGAAGAGGTATTGGGCCCCCGGCGCTCTCACTGACCGTACGAAACGCAGCAGGAGTACTGCTGCTTCACGCCGGTGTTCTGTGACAGGGTGGTACTGCCCCGGACGAGCCGGCCCATTCGTGATGCAGCGGCTAGCTACAACATGGCTCTACCACTACTATGTGCTGTGCATGGTACTGGTATGCTGAGGACCCGAGTTCGATTCCCGGAGCTGGTCTTTTTCTATGTTTTTTCTGTGCATCCTTGTTTCAGTTCGTATTTAGTATGAAATATATGGGGTAGATATTATTTATGAATAAAATAAATGTTTGTTTTCGAGTCGGGGGTGTATAATATGTATTTATTTATTTATTCATTTATTAAGTCATGTACATATAAAATTAGGTGTTACAATAAAAAATGTTTATGTCAGTCTATGACGCCCTGTAAGGGCACACAATAATAATTAATATACTTAACTAAGTTTAAGTATGTATCTATCTATTTTAGCCAGTTTATCGGTTGCCTATGGTACCCATAACACAAGCTTTGCTTACTTTGGGACTAGGTCAATTGGTATTAATTGTCCCACGATGTATATTATTATACTCAACCTTTTTTTGTGTGAGCCACAAATTCATTGTAGCTATGGTGGCACGAACCACATGTGTGGGGGCAGCGCAGTACCGATCATTGTTCAACTCTTTAGGTGAGGCTTTTGTCCAATAGTGGTCATTTTTTGGCTGATATGATGATGATGGCACAGATTGACTGGCCATAAGCCAAAATAATTGAAAATTTATATAATTATGACGCCACATGGTCCTTGAAGCCGTCCTTGTGTCCGTGGAAGCCTGGTCGGCCGCTCGTTGAGTATAACTGGCGTATTGGCTTAACCGCAGTAACGTAGCGTGCCTTGGAGCCCGTATCAAAATTAGTTGGGGGGGGCTTTCCGGGAAGTACGAGATTAAGTGACATTGTGGATAAAATTTTACTAATTATTGCTTACACACTACGATAATTTTTATTTACTATAATTTTTCAACTAGGCATCCATTCATGTAACATTACAATAATTAAAGGATATTCTCACGTTCGTTCTAAGCAGATGCATCTTTTTGATAAAGGTACATCAATAATAATACCTAAGAGGTGTTGATCATAGCTTTACCTATACTTACCTAACTACTTACAAAAATTTCAATCACCAAGACGGTCGCTACGAAAAAAAATCTTACTCTAATCTAATTATCATTAAGATATTAATAAAAATTGTAATTATTGTAAATGATACAGACGTACTTGATTTATGTTCGAATTATTTGACTTCTTTCGTTCTATATATTTACTATATACAAAACATTTATTGAAACTAAGAATACAAATATGAAGAAAAAATAACAATGAATAAAACTTAATTATAAACTAAATATCTAACTTAGAACCTAACTAAGTAAAATTAACTAAATATGTACATGTCACTATAAAAATAAAAATTATAAAAAGAATACCCCGTCCAAAAGATCTGACTGTGGCAGGGTTCCCATGATGCTGGCCGAATTACCCCTTTGGACCGCTAGTGCGATCCGTTGGGATAAATATGCCAGATTTCACTTTTAATAAATTCATCTTAATTATAATAGTCCGAGATTTGTCTTGGGGCAGTCAATGGAACGAGTGGTACAAAAATAAATTAATGTCTTAGTTTACTCACAACTTACGCAGATTAAAGTTACATTTAAAACTATAGGTAAGTAAACTAGTCATCATCATCATCATCATCATCATCATTTCAGCCAAAAGACGTCCACTGCTGAACATAGGCCTCCCCAAGGCTCGCCAAACAGATCGGCCCTGCGCCATCCGCATCCAATGCGTTCCCGCCACCCTCACCGGAACATCGCTCCAACTTGTTGGAGGCCTACCTACCTACACTGCGTCTTCCGGTCCGCGGACGCCACTCAAGAACCTTTTGGCCCCATCGGCCGTCAGTTCTACGAGCGATGTGCCCTGCCCACTGCCACTTAAGTCTAGCGATTCTTCGAGCTATGTCTGTGACTTTAGTTTTTGCGCGGATTTCATCATTTCTAATGCGATCCCGCAGAGAAACTCTAAGCAATAGCCCTTTCCATCGCCCTCTGAGTGACTTTGAGCTTTCTTATAAGACCCATCGTTAGCGGCCACGTCTTTGCCCTAAGTCATCACTGGCAACACACACTGGTCAAAGACTTTTGACTTGAGACACTGCGGTATATTGGATGACAAGATATTGCGGAGCTTCCCGAACTATAGTACAGTAAAATTACATAAAGTTTACCGCTGACCGATGGTTTGCCTTCATTTTATATTCAACTTTAACGACCTACAAATAAAGCCCATTTTAGAATACTGTCACCCACGTTTGCAGATTTTGTAATAGCTACTTTATTTGTATGTTGTTAAAGTTGGAAATGAAGTGAAGGCAAGCCATCTGTCAGTGGTAAACTAAAAGTAAACGTATTGTAAACAGAAGAATGAAGGAGACGGCACGTTACGAAATTCGAAAATCTAATTTCGTAGTAACCTCCCTGACTGCTCCATCGGACGTCGGTTCAATTACACAGTTAAATTTAAACAACACAGACAGATTATCTCGACACACACGACAAATTTCTACACACAAAGGCGTCTAAATAATAATCAGCTACATAAACTCTTAATGCGACACAAAACATTTTTAACCATTTAAATTTCTCTGTTACACTGTGCATCTGTAATCTCTTTTTCGCAGTACATAACGACTACAATGGTGTTACATGGCTGTAAATATAACATTGTATGTGTACAAAGGGTATTGTGTTGCGTTCCCATGGTGATATCTCTGGAGCAAAGATAGTCGGGAAAGTCGCCTTTCACGAGATTTGAGACGAAGATTCTGTACTAAATACGTAACTGTATTTAAGTCCAATTATTTAGACCTCAAAGACTCGACGGCCTGTGACCGCTGATGTCTGCTTAAATCTGGACGTTATCATCAATTCAGTCGATAGAACTTTATTGTTAAAAAAAGGCCTCTCCCTTATTAACGTCTTATTAACTTGCCATTGAAGTCATCGGTCCGCCTAGTAGGAGGCTTGCCAACACTGTGTCCTCCGCTTTGTGGTCGCTACTCGAGAACCTTTCACCCGCAACAGTAACTAATCTATTTTCGTGCGATGTTGCCTGACCATTATCCACAGTAACTTACATACGGCTATTCTTGGAGCTATGTCGCTGACTCTACTGCTTCGGCGATTTTCCGTATTCCGGATTCTATCGTGCTAAAGAAACTCCGAGAATAGCTGCTCTTTCCATAGCGCGTTGCGTGAATCTAAGCCTCTTAAAAAGGCCGGAAGAGCCTCCAAATCTGGACAGCGCGAGCGGAAACGTATCCTACTCTCTTACACGTTAAGCTGTAACATAGTTAATTTTTTACTCATATCTTTTTATGTATAAGGTTTTTTTTTACTTGCTAGAAACCGACGGGCATCGAACCTAGCCCGAGTTTAAAAATTTGTAAATTAATGCATTTAGTTTTTTTTTGTTACGAATAAATTGTAATTTAAATTGTTCTCCTTGGTTTTCATTTATTACAAACCACTTTTAGGTGACAAAGCTTGCACGCGATAGCGAAGGATAAAATTTCGCTCGCAACGTGCAGCATTCACGCAAGTAGGCCTCATGTCAAGGGAGCTTGAATAGATTAGAATCACTTCCTAAAAAAATTACCGCGCTGAACATTTAGATACGATCTAGATCGATAAAGCTTAGGATCTGCTGGACTCAGCTCCTCATCTGGAAAATCATAAGATCCTTCGTCTTCTTCTACCAGAAAGGCTAGACACAAATAGTATAGTCGGGGTAAGAAAAGGTTCGTCACTTTTCGACCTTAACTCGTTGACATAGAGTCGAAAAGTGACGAACCTTTTCTTACCGTGACTATACTCATTAACCTTAATTCCTCGTAATAACTACATAAGGAAACACTCGGATAATTCAACGACAGCAAACGTAACAGGTAAAGGCCTTTATTTCCCATCAAACTAGGAAGTGCATTGGCTGAAAGGACATGTAAACCATTGCCACTTTCCAACATAAAAACATTGACCTACTTAGAAAGGACGTCGTCTTTACAATCTATGGATGAACTGAACTGGCTAGTAGTTACTGAAAAGTTATGTACTTATGTGATGTAATGAAAAAAAAACCTTAAAAAAATGTTTTTTTTTAATGGAAAAGCGACTGCCAGGTTTTAATGGGACTGGGCTGAACATGTCTGCGCATGCACCCACAAAAATGGGCGCACTCAGCCACATAGTGGTACCGTTAGTGGCCACTTGTAGATGACCTATGCTTATGCTAACGATGGACACGCAGCGGAATAAGAATAGGGTTCTGTTGGCACCCTTTTGTTCAAGAGCCCTAATTAATAGATTCTTATATAGAAGCAGTTAATCGTGTGAAAGACATTCGCCCCACGAGGACGGTTGGAGAGATTTCTCTAAATGATTTCGTTGAGAATCGCCGCTTCCGCGTTTTGTTTTACAATTAGAAATACATGTTTATAGTTAATTATTTGGACAAATGTTAGAACGCTTAAATGTGGATGTTTAAGGCGTTTAGTAGTTCTCTCTGAAATTACCATCGTTGTTTGTGTTAAGACATAATTTTGTACTTATAGACATTGTCTGAAAGGTATGTGTCATCACGTTATCATCACATATTACCTCATATACCTATCAATCGCAGACGAAATTGTAAACAACCGTTAGCAAATTATTATCTCTATCTTTAGCCTATACCTATACCTACGTATATCACCGCTAGGTACAGTCCTACTCTAAGAATGAAAGGGCTGGCGCTGTATTTCTCACATGGGGGACCCTGTATAGATTGAAACCATTGAACTATACAATTAATTAATGACGAATGAACTATAAAATTAATGACTATATCATGGACAGGCATGTTTGGAAATAATTCCGATCCGCATTAGCGATCCCTAGTCTCAAATAGTGTATCTACTGTGTAAAAAAATTTAGTTCTATTATATACTTTAGACGTATTTAATTTAATAAAATAACATTGTAGATCTGTTTGAGAAAAATAATACCTTGTTGAGTGTCTTGCCAGATTCTTCTCAACAGGGTTGTTCAGAACCGGTGGTAAATTCTTCGACATTCATTAAGATCTTCAATTGAAGCCTAAAACTGAATAAAGATTTTTGATTTTTGACTTTGACTTTGTACAAATTGTTGCTTCATAGATGTGTGAAGGTTTCCTCAAGTAATTTTGCACCACCGAAAAAACTTATTCTACTGATAGGTATTATAAATATGAAAGTTTGCTAGAATTCTGGGATAACACACAGCTGTGTAGCCTAGGTTACTTTTGATACCGACATCCTCAACGGGATTTATGTAAAATCCCAACATCATTACTGCCAGATCTAGAGACATGAAACTTAGCATGCGTATTCGTCATAGTTAAAACGTTAGTGAAAACAACGTTGTAATTTTTGGAAATCCCCATGGGAATTGAGCAAAATCTATGTATGTAAACCCTTTATTGTACAAAATAAAGAAACACAATTAACAAACGCTAAGGAACATGTACGAAGACGAACTTTAAGGTATCTCTAGCTCTAGACCAGTCAAACCCCACCCCCGCCAGAACCTTGGAAAGTCCTGGAACTAAAATGCAACTGCGGGATCTAACGGTTTACGTATGCCAAGCTGTTGTTAAGGACTAGTGTTAAATTCAATTCAAATGTAAAAATCATAGATGCCAGAAACTACCAAATCCCTACCTCTAAACTACAATTCTACACTACCGCAATCATTATCCGGTACTCAAGTTACTTTCCTCTCAAATGTATACCTATTAATCAAACGGACTTTACCAGTCAAACTTTTAACACTTTTCTTAATCCGAATTAATATCTGAGTCAACGAATTAATCTCAATTAATTTCACTCTTAAAACAGTTCACCTACTTCATATCTCGGAAATGCACTAAATATTATGTAAATTCGGTCTCTCACGTCGAGATCGCCTCAGCTATTGTTCAGAAACATCTGGAAAATTTTACCGCGCAAGCGTATAAAAGACAGCGGGCGTCAAGCTTAAGAGATGCCTGACAGACTATTTGAAAATATGAACCTAGGTATTTTTATTAATGTATTTTTATTAAACCCTCTGTATATGTACAGCAAGAAAGAGACAACTGCAGCTCTAACCGTTAATCTAATATATAAAAATCTCGTGTCACGGTGTTTGTTACCGAACTCCTCCGAAACGGCTTGGCCGATTTTTATGAAACTTTTTTCTCTACACTCGGTAGGTCTGAGAATAGGTCGTAGGCTATTTTTATCCCCCCCCCCCCCCATTCTTCGCGGACGGAGTCGCGGGCAACAGCTAATAGCTACATTAAATTGACCAATACAGCGTTTTGAAGTCTCCTATTTTGCCTCAAAAATTTGACCAAATTTTTTGTTTGGAAAATATTAGAGGGAGACTTCAGCTATTCTCCTATGTTTTCATTTTACGAGTTTTTTTTTTGACGAGTGTCTGAAAATGACGTTTTGAGATTGGGCAATAGTCATAGTTTATGAAGGCTCCTACTTCTTCTGATAATTGAAATATAGAAAAAAAAACCGAGTGTGCTTCAGTCGTGTGGTCTAATTTGAAATTTGAGATTTCAAATGTCAAAATGTAGAGCTCGCAAAGTAGGTACTATGAAAAAAAACCGAGTGTGAGACCACACGACTGAAGTAAAACTTCTTCAGCTCCATCTATATGATGTATATATAAATATATATAGAAGTCTTAAACGGTATGGCACTGTCAAGCTTAAACCAGGTTTAACTACTTAGTGCTTGTTGTTTGATCAGTAGTTAAAGAAACTAATAGTCAAATTGCCTTTGAAATGCGTTAACTATTGTTATGTTTGCCAATTGCCATATATTTTAACTATTAGTTTGTTTAACTATGGATCAAACAACGGGCTCTTAATCTAGATTTAAATGTAGCCATAAGTATAGCTCACACGTCAAGATTAATTTTTTTTAGCGTGGGACTAGGTCGATTTGTGTAAGATTGTCCCCTAATATTTATTTATTTGTTTATTTATTTATTTATGTTCGGTCAAGTGCAAAAAAATAAGTATCGATTTAATCCTCCCATCGTTACATACATATACCTTAATTCGACGTCATAAGAGCTATGGGACATATTTATGAGCAAGATGTGTGCACCCATATGTTTACACTTGACTGTACCTACCTACCTATGTAGTCGAATACTTTTTTACAATATATGTTTTGACAGCTTGACAGGCAATTATCCGCTGTCTCATCAAATAGAAACTGTGGATACCAACCGATGAGGCCAAAAGTGTAACCCACTGATTCATAGATTGATTAAATAAATAAATAAAATAAATAAATAAATATCACGGGACAATTCACACCAATTGACCCAGTCCCAAAGTAACCAAAGAAAAGCTTGTGTTATGGGTACTAGGCAACGGATAAACATACTTATATAGATAGATACATACTTAAATACATATTACACCCAAGACCCGAGAACAAATATTCGTATTTTTCATACAAATATCTGCCCCGACACGGGAATCGAACCTGGGACCTCAAGCTTCGTAGTCAGGATCTCTAACCACTAGGCCATCTGGTCGTCCATGGTCGTGGTATGGTGCTGATTGATTTTGTAAACCAATGTCGGCCATCATCAGCACGAGTTGGCACTACTCGGGATGATTTCGTGACGATTGTCTTTGTTTCTAATTGTATTCCTTAAATATCACAAACAATAAATGTTTTACTTTCTTTTTCTTTTTTTTCTCTTTTATTACCAGCCTATTTATTTAGGCTAATTGGGTGATATCCACACATGGACGAAGAATGTCCTCCGTCTGGATATCCGTTGGCAAAAAGGACACGACAGAATTTACATACATACTTATGCAGCCTCCGGGATGAGTTAGTAGATCTGCGATCCAATAACTTAGACCATAAACAACCAAATGACTTTAATTCATTACCCTCACGAGGAAGCGGCTGCGCAGTCGCACGCTTTCAACAGATAAATCCATTGTTTTCTTAGTTTTTTCTATCTTTGCTTTTATTTGATGCAGATTACGCGAGATAGCGTACGTATGTCGCGTGAGAAATATTAGACATGAAAATTGCGTTTTTATTGTTGTAATTACGTTGCCAAATTAATAATAAATAAATAATAAATAAGTATCACGGGACAATTCACACCAATTGACCTAGTCCCAAAGTAAGCTAGGCAAAGCTTGTGTTATGGGTACTAGGCAACGGATAAACATACTTATATAGATAGATACATACTTAAATACATATTAAACACCCAAGACCCGAGAACAAACATTCGTATTCTTCATACAAATATCTGCCCCAACACGGGAATCGAACCCGGGACCTCAAGCTTCATAGTCAAGTTCTTTAACCACTAGGCCATCTGGTCGTCTAAATAATGCAAAGAGTTTTAAATGCCATTAACAGGACGTGAATGATTGTTCGATAATGCGACGAAGTTGCGCTTCTCTTACGGAGAGTATACATATAGCAGGAGTGGACCTAGTCATATCATCAAACTTACCTACATACTATCTATTGGGTTTCTACCACTCCTGCTGGCTCGTGCTGAGTCACCGACTTCAAACAGATTCATCATCATTATTCAGCCGAACGACGTCCACTGCTGAACATAGGCTCGCCAAACAGATTAAATACTAGAAAGATATTTTGTGCTTTTTGTTTGTAGTCGGTTCAATTTTTATTTCATATTCTTTTTTGCTTATTAGTTTTTGTTTTTTTTTTTAAGGCGGTTTTATCTAATATATAAAAATCTCGTGTCACGGTGTTTTTTATCGAACTCTTCCGAAACGGCTCGACCGATTTTTAGGATTTTTCTCTCTCTATACTTGTTCGGTAGGTCTGAGAATAGGTCGTAGGCTATTTTTATTTATACCTACCCTATTCTTCGCAAACAGAGTCGCGGGCAACAGCTAGTTTTTAGGGTTCCGTACCCAAAAGGTAAAAACGGGATCCTATTACAGAGACTTCGCTGTCCGTCCGTCCGTCCCTCTGTCACCAGGCTGTATCTCATGAACCGTGATAGATAGACAGTTGAAATTTTCACAAATGATGTATTTTGGTTGCCGCCATAACCAACAAATACTAAAAAACGGAATAAAATAAATATTTAAGGGGGCTCCCATAAAACAAACGTGTTTTTTTTGCCGTTTTTATAGATAATGGTACGGAACCCTTCGCGCGCGAGTCCGACTCGTACTTGGCCGGTTTTTATGATATTAGAAAGATTACCTATACGCGACAAAGCCCGCTCGCCTTCGTGACTTGCAAGAATTCAACTTGAAAGTCCGTTTCACTAAGCTCAGGAAAGTGAAAAACTTAATATTAAATATGCCGTACTTTACCTATTTATAAAACATATCTAACACTGCTGTGTTGTGTATTCTGTGTCTAACATTACATGAGCAGCCACTAAAATGTTATTTAAACATGAGAAGACGAGAATAAACCTGGTTCTTACTGAAAGGCTACACATTATTTCCTAGACCTAAAGGCATGAAATAACAAAGTATAGGCAATTTAAAAGCTTCGAGAACCAGCGTGGGTTCCGGCACAAATAGTTTTGTCGCAATCTATTGGTACCTAATAAAATAAGGTATCTATGGTGTTTGAACGTTAACATCGTTCGTAGTTTCGTTTGATGCCATTTCTTACCATTTATAGAAGTAAATAATATCTATATTTGTCTGAGAGGACATTATGCAAACATTGACTTCATGGTTTCCTTAGGCGCAAGCCACACAGAAGAGACGTGGGATGGGGGCGCGTCGCAGTCGGTGTCGTTTGTTCGCAGGCCGCGTCTCCGCCCCGTCTCCTCTGTCTGCTTTGGATCGCGACGCTTTTGTACATTTAGTATGAAAACTGATTAAAGGGGCGCCTCGACTGCAACGCGCCACCGTTCCACGTCTCTTCTGTATGGCTTACGCCTAATAATCGAGACGCGAACAAGTGAAATGCTGCGCGATTAGTGTTGGAAGTCCAATGAAGCGATACTTACCTCACGATTTGGTAAACAACGTCAGGATGTCGAAGGATTCGGGTGTGGTTAAAGTAGGAACCCTTATTGGTCGACCCGAATGAACGAACATACTCGTAATGCCTGACCTAATAATTCAAATCCTTATGGCAACAATTACTTGTCGTGTTTCACCGCACCCAAGGATTCGATAGCCTTATCATTGGCATTCTAGAGGTCATCCTTAAATTACGTCACACAATTTTGATCATTTTTAGACTGCCCTCCCCCTCTTGTTACATTTCTTATTATTACCTGTTCTGTAAATAGAAATTATTTTGATTGAGTGTCACATTCTTTGAACCTAAATGTGTGACGTAATTTTCTTGACGGTCCCTAATTGTTGGTTGAGTATGATGATTTCTAAAAATACAAAATATATTTTTTCACCAGTTACCTACCGTGTCTATAAACATCTTATAACGCGATACCTGCAAACTTGATAATTTTCTAACCAGTTTATTTCTATGGAAGACACAACAATTGCACAATTACCTTGTTTGCTCGCATTTCTCCTGTGGAGATGGCAAAAGTTAAGGGTCAGTAGCCAATATTTTTTAGTTTTTGTATATCGGTGGCGTGTGGGGCGCCTGGCCAAGTTTCGCCCCATTTAAATATATCTTAAGTTTGCTGACTCGGAGTCGCTAATTATATGTCCACAGGAGAGACAACTTTTGTTTCTTACGCAGTGTATGACCCCATTAGACAAATTCGACTTTAAAATGCAGAATTTCGAAGATAAACTTCCTTACTTGCATTGAAAATAAATAATGATTTCTCAATTCATGCAACTTGACTTTGGATATCACCGTCTAATAAACAACTAAAAAAGAACTAACATGTTTGTGTAAAATTAGGTTGATACTATGTGAAATGAAGTGTTATCTAGACTATTTGCTAAATTGTTTATTTGTTTCAGTCAAGCTAATTGTGTTTCGAACGGCTTTGAGTCAAAAATATGCAAATAAACCTGTTTAAGTACAATGACGGATGCTAATTTATTTTAGTCACAGCTGGTCTTTAGAATTGTTGCCATTTACTGGATGTAAATGTGTTTTATTGATAAAGCTGCTTAGTAATACAAAATATTCCGAATTACCTTAATTTTCAGGACATAACATTGGTTAAAAAAGTGTCACATTGTCTTGTGAGTGAGTCTTTAATGTTTTGAGGCGCACAACTGACATTGAATATTATGGTGGTAAAGGATTTTTTTGGTTGACTATACACACTATTATTCTACTACTTACCTTTTTTCATATCGGCGTTGGTCGCCCCCGCCCTTACTTTGCTTATACCTTCTGTTCCCCATATATGTGAGCGACTGATCTCTAAAAATCATTACACTGTCGGATCTGTGGCTTTCTTTTATGCGTTTTTCTTCTCATAGTCTAGCTTGACAAGCTTCATAAGCAAGACAAACACTTACAATCTTGCATACCAGCTTGACTAGCCCACTTGAAGTTTCTACTCTCCTAATAAACATTATATTGTATAAATATTGTATTTTTTTGCTTAGTATACTTAACGATTTATTTGTTTTGCGATCTCATTATATTAATCCTATTTTTCTTTATATTAACCTTAATTAAAATTTAGACCAGCAAGAAAAATAAGTACAAGTTGCATTAACATTGCGGCGCCCATTTGACCACTACATATTTGTTTGCTTTACAGCCTCGCAATCAAATGCAACTTGCACAAAATTTCTTGCAGGTCAGAACTGAACTTTAAGGCCACTAAGGGGCTGTTTCACCACCCATTGATTAATTTTAACTGACTGATAAATGTGATGCCGTCTCCGTCTATTCGAACAAAACAAACAGAGATGGCATCACATTTATCCGTCAAATAAATTTGATCAATCGTTGGTGAAACAGGGTGTAAATTTATAATATTACTATAGCTATTTTAAAAGTAGTAAATGCAATACCTTTAAGTGAAAACCAAGTGAAAGTTTCTAAAATAAATAGCACACTTTACTCATCAGGCCTATTAGTTTCACTCGTATGAAATAAATTGCTAATTGACGTCGGCAGTGGGCAGCCAATCATCAATGGCCATTTAGATGGCCAGTTTAAAGTCAATAAATACGATGCTGTTATAAAATATCTTTTCCAATACAAGCTTTTTTTGCTGCCGGTAACTTATTGTTTGAACCTAAATAGTATTATAGAATTGAATAGTCAATCAATTACCTACTTAAGAATTTAAGCTAAATTAATTTTTGGTCATGGAACCTCTGCACCTATTATAACAAAAATAAATTCACTTATTTAATATTAATAATTTTTTTATTCAAAATTGCATGAAAATGCATTTTTCCAACGCAAACGTAGCTATTTTGCATGACTTGGCCTCGCTTTCGTGGAGCAGCAAAATAAGTAGGTATTTTATTTATTTTAACATGGGAAGGGGTTGGGTGTCGTTTGTTTAGTATATCTATGGTAAACAATTCAGTTTTTGATTTTAGTCTAAATTTTGTCTGAGTCTAAAAATTTAAATCCAAACTAAAAACTTTCTTTTATTTCAGAATTAGCTTAATAATTATTCTAACTACAAAACCTTCATAATGTTAGATGTTGTACTTCTTTACGGCATCTATAAATTCGTAAGTTTACACATACAGGGTGAATTCAAATTGGTGATACAAAATTAGTGTTTCGTACTCATTTAATGATGGACAATATAATGCACTAACTCATTTGTTTTTATTAGTCTTATTAAATTTGAGGTGTCCATACATTAAGTGGTTTCAGAGTTCACAATTATGTATGGACGCCCCAAATTTTATAAGACTAATTAAAACAAGTGCATTATATTGTCCAACATTAACTGAGTACGAAAAACTAATTTTGTATCACCAATTTGAATTCAGCCTGTATTTTCAAGACGCTACGAACAAAAATAGACTTGAATATTTTAATAAATTATCAATCCTTTTATGCAGAAACAAAACAAACAATTTCACAAAAAGAGCTCAAAAAATATTAATTTATTCTTTCTAAATGCAACATGTTTCTACACGTGATACATAATCCTTAGGTTAGTAGTTCAGCTTAGTAAATGTATAATATTTCGACATAAATAGCGTAATAAATATTACGTTGTGATAAAATGACGAATAGTGAGAAATGTAAAACATGTCGTAACGTCTGGTGTGAAAAACTAGACCCATTATTACGTGTAATAAAACCTTTTTAATATGCAGTCGTCGTCAAAAGTCACATAATATCTATTCTGCGTGGGTAGGTTGAATAGCTTAAAGAAGTATTATGTTTTGAGTATTGTTTGGTTTCTCATCTAAGCAGAGGATGAATGTCACATGGAAATGACGATGCGCACTTCTCTTTTCCTCTTCTTTTCCTATACGGATTTTACTCTAACTCTCCTCCTTTATGTCCAGGAGGCCAGTTTATCTATGACCAGTATATTTTTATATTTCTATAGCATTAGACATACGTACTGATTCCTCAGTCCACGCAACACATAATGTATTTCAAAGTAAAAAAAATAATAATAATAATAACATTTTAAAGTTAGAGAAAACGTCGAAGAAAATATTGTAAAGTTATCATTAACGCTAACAAAGTAGAAGTTGTGACTATCTGTCCTCATGACATATTTTTCTGCCTATTTTAACTAAAAGAACACTCTCTTTCTTTACAGACCCAGGATGACGGTAAAAAAGGCAACCCGCAGCGGGGGCTACGCAGCCTGCGTCGCTCGACAAAAGCTGCACAACAACAACCAGTTTGACGTCCTAACCATCAAGCCAACCACCCCTCATACCTACAACATCGTCGTAGGATTCAACGAAAAAGACCAGCTACAACTACTGACTAAAGATGATGACGAGTTTATAAAGGAATACACAGAACAAAAAAACAACAAATACGAAAACATCTCCATTGACGACATCACGAACTGCGTCAACGTCGAGAACTACCCCAACTGTGACAACACTCTAGTCTTTTACGTAACCAAAAACCTTGCAAAAGAAGCCATAGCGCTCAAATTCGAGAATGAACAGGACTTCAAGAGGATATATTTCACATATAAATATTTCAAAATGCGAAATCGACTCACGAACAACGCGACTTCCAACTACGCGAGCAATGACAACCTGTTCTCGAAAAAGAAGACTTACGAGATATTTAAGAATAGGAAAAACAGCGTTGACGATTACAGTTTCGAGAAGAATCGTGCCGACTTCGATCTGATGCAAACCACCGACGATGGACTGACTTACATATCCGTACAGCAAAAGAATTATAACTCTCGCTTCGATCAGCCAATGAGCCTGATTGACATCAGGAGCGAGGACGCGGGAGAAATTGACAGCGTCATTTACACCAACATCGATGTCCCTACCAAACCAGAGAGGAAAAGATTGTTCCATAAAAAGCCTAAAGCGCCACCTCCTCCAGTACCAACAAATAAAGACAATCAAAAAGTACTAAAAGGCGAATTCGTAAGAGTAAACGTCGAAAGAGTACCCGATGTCGTTCCTAAAGATAACAAACTGAGTCGAGTACCAGACATCCTAATGTTTAGAGACAGCAAACCGAAGAAGAACGTCGTGAGCAATTTATGGTCGGCCAGCAATAAAGGTAATTATATAGATATAACATTTTATTGTTAATGATAGCTTTTACAACTTACTAAAGTTACATAAAGTTATGCGGAAACCGAAATGTTTAAAGTTACGTGCATTTGCGGCGTTAATTGAGAAGCAATTTTTAAAGCAATCCTGGATCATTAAAGTGTTGATAGTCGGGTGTTAGGTAATTTTGTTATTTATAGGTCCCTGGTAATAACAGAAAACAATAGGGTTTACGACAATGAGGCCGCGGTGGTTTGAACCGGGCTTCCGTATTTCGCAAAGAAAGTACTAGCATCGGACAATGGTGTAAATCACGAACTTATTTGTAACGAAAACGTACGTAAACAAATCTAAAAACATATAAATGAAGTGACGAATTTTGTTGTGAATATGTACGGTACGCGTGCATTATTTAAATGAAATATTAACTTTAAAAATAATGAGCACTCATTTTTTAAGCAAAAACTTACTATCCTTCTTATCACTACATAGTGTAAAACAAAGTCGCTTCCCGTTGTCTGTCTGTCCCTATGTATGCTTAGATCTTTAAAACAACGCAACGGATTTTGATGCGGTTTTTTCAAGAGATAGAGTCAAGGATAGAGTGATTCAAGAGGAAGGTTTATATGTATAATACATACATAATTGCACCCGTGCGAAGCCGGGGCGGGTCGCTAGTATTATATATAAAAGGAAGGAACGGTGACGAAAGGAACATTTTGAGATGAAATTTGGTATACTTAGAGATAGTTTAAGTTTCATAAAAGTAAATAGGATAGTTTTAATCCTGGAATATTGTGCAGTTCCCGCGGAAAAGTGATACTTAAACGAATTCTTGACAGACGAAGTCACGATCAACAGCTAGAAAATTAATAAAGCTACATAATCATGTTACTAGACCGTTTTAAAAATAAAAAATAAGTACAAAAAAAGATACTTCATAGCTAACTTGTTTAAAGTTGCACAGTAGCGCCATCTCTTGTCCAGGTGAGCGGTTAGTTCCGAAGGAGTGTTAAAATCTCTCGATGAGGGTGTAACATAGATGTGCGTTTGTCACTGCATAAGGTGATGATTTAGCAGATTGAAATGTATGATGTATAGGAAAGATTCGTGTCTAATCTCTAGACCAGTGGTGGTGTAGGGGTATGGCACGCGGCACGGAATGCTGAGGACCTGGGTTCGATTCCCAGCATTGGTCTTTTTTCTGGGGTTTTTTCTGTGCATCTATATTTCAGTTTGTATTTAGTACGAAATGTATGATTTCACGGGATGACCGTAAAAGTAATAAAAAAATGAAGTTGAAAAAATAAGTACAAAAAAAGATACTTCATAGCTAACTTGTTTAAAGTTGCACAGTAGCGCCATCTCTTGTCCAGGTGAGCGGTTAGTTCCGAAGGAGTGTTAAAATCTCTCGATGAGGGTGTAACATAGATGTGCGTTTGTCACTGCATAAGGTGATGATTTAGCAGATTGAAATGTATGATGTATAGGAAAGATTCGTGTCTAATCTCTAGACCAGTGGTGGTGTAGGGGTATGGCACGCGGCACGGAATGCTGAGGACCTGGGTTCGATTCCCAGCATTGGTCTTTTTTCTGGGGTTTTTTCTGTGCATCTATATTTCAGTTTGTATTTAGTACGAAATGTATGATTTCACGGGATGACCGTAAAAGTAATAAAAAAATGAAGTTGAAAAAATAAGTACAAAAAAAGATACTTCATAGCTAACTTGTTTAAAGTTGCACAGTAGCGCCATCTCTTGTCCAGGTGAGCGGTTAGTTCCGAAGGAGTGTTAAAATCTCTCGATGAGGGTGTAACATAGATGTGCGTTTGTCACTGCATAAGGTGATGATTTAGCAGATTGAAATGTATGATGTATAGGAAAGATTCGTGTCTAATCTCTAGACCAGTGGTGGTGTAGGGGTATGGCACGCGGCACGGAATGCTGAGGACCTGGGTTCGATTCCCAGCATTGGTCTTTTTTCTGGGGTTTTTTCTGTGCATCTATATTTCAGTTTGTATTTAGTACGAAATGTATGATTTCACGGGATGACCGTAAAAGTAATAAAAAAATGAAGTTGAAAAAATAAGTACAAAAAAAGATACTTCATAGCTAACTTGTTTAAAAATAGGTTCCGGTAAATAAAGAAGATTATTAATATGCATTAGGCTAATGGTCTATTGTTTAAACTTAACGTCTAACTTTCTTTTAACAGTAAACCTCAGAAGCTAACCAGGGTTGTGAAATATATGACAATTGGACCTACTTGCAATCAATAAGTTTAAAATATTCCTTATGCCTATAGGTACGTCCTTAAGTAATTTTTTAATGATGGTTCATCATCCTGCTAACATTTCCAAACTTTTTCGCAAATAACTTAATCATCGCAACATAAATTAAAAGTTATTAAGTAAACCTATACAAATTTAAATAGCCAAAGATTAAAGGTTGTTTAAAACAACCATATTTCTTCAGCAAACATTTGTATACACTTTTATCTTTTTAAAACGCTTTCGTCAAGCCAAAATCTGGCTGAACAGCCACAGAATGCCAAACGCCGCTTTAAAATGCAAGAGAGCCAAGGCCACAGATGTCCATCACTTTCGTAACACCGGTCATTCACTCGTTCACTAAATCCACCATAGACAATAGACGCGGTAATGAGGATTAGCATGTCGTGCACGTAATCTGTGGTAGTCATGTCATTTGTTGACCTCACTGGTTTATTTAGGTTTCGTTTATTTTGGAGAATTTAGGTTTTTATGTTAAGATGTCCAGACCGGTTGGGTTAGTTGACAAATTGTTTCAAAACAATCTTGTTTCTTCAGTCCGTTACGTTTACAAATATACCAGTGTTCCTATGAGAAATACCAATTTTACTCGCAGTAAAATAGACCAGAAATAAAACTTGCACTTAATTTCTAAACCATGTACAAAATGTTATGTTATGATAAGATGACTCTTATAAGTTTTGCTATAAAAATAAAGACACATCATAAATATCATACATACATATACATACATACATATACATTCATAGTGCAATTTATTCCCTGCTTTGTGCGTTCACCTTGAAGATGCAATCATCTCGTACATGTCAGAACTTGCGACATTATCTAAACTAAATTAACTGTTTATAATCATTATGTTACTTCGATTCATTAGCATACAAAAAGGTCTCACGTGAGATAATTATAGGAAGTGAGATTATAAATGTACCAGTATATAAATACTATTAACACATAATTGGCTATGAGTAGGGCTCCAAATCCCTTAAGAGTTATTAATTCATGTAATCCACGCCGCTTTCTGCTGTGAATCCTAAGTCTTAATTATGGGAGATTTTATGACATGTTCTGCAATTAATACACCCGATAATAGTTACTACCTACGTAAGAGATCCGACACTAGCGTTTGAGAGGCGCTGTATTCAATTCACCTACCAGCTGCTGATTTACTGCCGACGGTTTTACTAGTAGCCACGATGTATTATTTATTATTTAAAGCTTTGTATTGTAGCTTTCACTGTTTCTGACTTATAAACTCACTCTTTGGTGGTCCTTAACTAAATGCTCGTTTCATTTCGTTCGTCATTAATTTTTTTGAATAATAAAGGCCAAAGGGTTTACACAAAAATTTTCGATTGACAACCGCCAAAGAGAATAGAATCAGTAGGTTTACTTACAGTGAATAATTAGCGCGGGGAATTATTTTATCATTGTGGTGTGTCAAAAACACTGGTATTAGTCTACATAAATCCTACTACGGATTTAATTAAAGATGACCACAACAAGTTTGAAGCGTGTGCACCTCAAGGTTACACAGCTTGTGTTATTTTATAGGATATTTTACGGGCCGTTTTACGTCATTTGTGTTTTCGAGTGTTTAGATTTACTGATCATACACAATATTGTGATGTTTCCTATTGTAGACACATACCTAAACCTTGAAATCTTTATTTTCGACTTATTTGCTTTTCGATTAGGTGATAATGATAGCTCGAAGAATCGTCAGGTCAGACTCAAGTGGCAGTGGGCAGGGCACATCGCTCATAGAACTGATGGCCGATGGGGCAAAAAAGATCTCGAGTGGCGTCCACGGACCGGAAGACGCAGTGTAGGTAGGCTTCCAACAAGATGGAGCGACGATCTGGTTAAGGTTGCGGGATCGCGTTGGATGCGGATAGCAAAGGACCGATTTGTTTGGCGAGAATTGGAGGAGGACTATGTTCACAAGTGGACGTCTTTCGGCTGAAATGATGATGATGATGATGATAATGATAAAACTGCAGATGTTAAATTATAACACGAAAGCTAGGAAGTGATTTTCCACTAGAAAAACTCACTTTTAAATCATGGTACGAGTATACAGAATGTTTTTAATTCGAAGTATGTTGCTACCATTTTTCCGCCAGAAAACTGATAGACGGGAAAACAAATTCTAAATACCTAATAGACAAAAATAGTTAGTATTTCTGTGAGGCCATTCCTCTCGTAATTGGCGTAACCAATTCATTGAATCTAAAGTTTGCAAGTTGGTTACGTTACGAGACTATCACGATGCTATGAGATTGAAACCAATGATGCGTAATCGGTACCAGAATTATTATTTGTAATACGAATTGTACGGTGAATAATTTTCAGAGCCGTGGCAAATTTGAGCAAGCAATGTTTTCATTTTTAGTTTAAATTCTAGTTTTTAGCTAAAAGGCAGTTTCTGTCGTACCTACCGTAAATTTAACCCTTTAACAATAACAAGGCTGCCGAGCTTAAGTGGGACTGGGCAGGCCACGCCAGCCGCATGGATCCAAATCGGTGGGCTAGGTTAGCCACGGCCTGGATACCACAGGATGGATGGCGGCGACGAGGTAGGCCCAGGAGGCGTTGGCGGGACGACCTAGACGTGTAGTACCTCAAAGACTGGAAGGACACCGCTCAATATCGGGATGAATGGCGAAAATGGGGGGAGGCCTTTGCCCAGCAGTGGGACACTTCTCCAGGCTAATTAATAATAATAATAAATAATAACAATTTGACAACCCTGTCAAGACATTCGATTTTGGACCGTCAATGTTACTGATTCGAATCTGCATTGATTTCTTTATGACGGCAAATATCTTGCCATTACCCACTTTAGTTTTTTTATTAACCCTTTAGGGTTAAGCGAAAAACATATCAATTAAACGATTTCAAATATTGATAGATTCAGAAGGAAATGTGCAGTATCAGTATTTAATTAAAATAAAATACTCAAGAAATTAACTTTATAGAATTGTATAATTGTATTGTTTTTATCTACTCTCATATCGTAAAATTCGAATTATAAAATTCAAAAAGAGTTTAAATTGACATACTTTTTAAATACAATACCGAAATATTAAAAAAAAATATTATAACACTTTTCTTCTAACGAAATAATGTTATAATACAATTTTTTTTACCATTACGATACAGGGCAAATCCAAAAAGTTTATATCACCAAGTTTTGATTCCAATTTTCACTTGTCTGTGGCAGCGCCCGCTTTAGCGCATGCGCGCACATGCGCGGTGATGTACTGAGTTTTAGCGCCATTCCATTCATACGTGTCGTTTTGTTGTACGAATTTTCGTGGGAAAATTATGTTCTTGCTTAAAAATATCTGATATCAGTGAATGCGAAGAAAATTTGACTCCGCCCGATATTTTAGATGCGGCGAAGGAAATGACTCATAATTTATTACTAGCAAAGTTCAGAAAATTATACGATAAATGCTATCAAGATTTTATTGCATGAAAAATGCAAAAAGGCTACTTCGTTTTTGGAAAAATGTGTGAGAGAAGATAAAATATTGTATGCAACTGTACGTAATTTGGTCTTAAAACACTCATGTGACCCTTTATGAAACTCGGCTACGCCTCGTTTCATGAAACCACATTCGTGTTTTAAGGACCCCTATTACGATACAGTTGCATAAATAGCTATTTTATCAATTTTGAATTGAGAATTATTGAAGAAAAAAGTAAATAGGATGAAGCGGCTGAAGTAACCTAGTAGTCAGCCAGGCATCGGTAGTTGGCCGTATATGAGTGCGAGGAGTACGATAGATATCTCTCGTGCTCTTCCCACTCGTGCGAAAGATTGACAGAGCCCGACTACCGGTGCCTGGCTAACTACTGCGTATTTTACCTAAAGTACTTACAATACAATACAATACAATGACTCTTTATTGTACACCACACAGAAAACAATACAGAAAAACAAGTACATGGAAAAAATATACAAGGTAAGCAATAGGCGGCCTTATCGCTTCGAAGCGATCTCTTCCAGGCAACCATTTTACAAAGGAAAACAACAAGGAATTACTTAAAATTTAAAACTAAATAAAATCTAAAAGAGCCTCCCGTGGCATGGTGCCCATTAGGCTCATTAGCAGCATTTCCTCGTTGAACGGCGATAGCAATTCGTTGAGAGAGATGGCTGCCAGTCTTTTAGTCTCCAGTGTGTCGAATTTTAATTTTATTCTTTACTTTTTAGGGTTCCGTACCCAATGGGTAAAAACGGGACCCTATTACTGAGACTTCGCTGTCCGTCCGTCTGTTCGTCTGTCACCTGGCTGTATCTCATGAACCGTGATAGCTAGACAATTGAAATTTTCACAGATGATGTATTTCGGTTGCCGCTATACCAAAAAATACTAAAAAACAGGTTAAAATAAATATTTAAGGGACTCCCATACAACAAACGTGTTTCTTTGCTCGTTTTTGCTCGATATTGGATATTGATAACGGCATCAGGTATAGTATAAATCTTCCCAGGTGAATTTTTCGCTTCGAACCCTTATCTTTCAAAACATACGGTATCGTCATAGTATTAAGGTTCAAATTTAATGTAATGGCTCGTAGCGAAAAATTCACCTGAGAAGATTTATACTATATTCACTTTAAAAATAAATAGTTAAATTAAAATAAAACAAATATTTATTGGGGGTTCCCATACAACAAACGTGTTTTTTTTTTGCCGTTTTTATAGATAATGGTACGGAACCCTTCGTGCGCGAGTCCGACTCGCACTTAGCCGGTTTTATTTTATTACTTTAATACCTTGGTTAACAGGTTCATAATCCAATGAGGCACATGTGCCTCATACGTATGATTTCACCGGTACGACACATGTGCCTCATGACTTTATGACTGTTAAATGTCATTATTATTATGGGGACGATCGAAAGAAGGCTGCACATCGCTTTGAGACAGTGAGCCTGTCAGAATTCAAATAAATACATAGACATAGACATAACTTTATTCGAAATCAAAAAAGAAAATAAACTGACTAATACAAGAGAAAAATAAAAACAACAATAATAACAATAAAAACAAAAAACATAATTGTAGATGTCGAAAAGGAATTTGACTCAGCCTACCTAGTAATTTTGACACACACGTTATAATTATCTGCCAAGAAGTCAGAAGAAGTAATTCAATCGTTTCTCAAATTGTTTAAGCATTGGCTTTTCCTCTAGCTTCGACATTTCTCTTGTGATTGCAAGAGTTCGTGTGCAAATCTTAAAGTAGGACAGTCGCTTCTGCAACTGAATAGCTAATAAAGACATCTGATGGAGCACTTGCCTCAAGTATTGACTATTTGATTGCGTGGTTGGTTCCTTTGGCTTATACAAGGGCAAGATGTCATTTCTTGTAACGCACTGGTGTGGTTGAGCCATAAGTACTTACGCAGGCGGCGGTTTATGGAGAATCATTATTTGTCACTCGTAAATCGGTATTTATAGGATTTAAAGTATTATACGAGGTATCAAATGATATTGTAATGTTACAAATGTTACGTCACATTGACACGGTATGATTGGAGTAAGGTTTGAAAGGAACATAGACGTCCATCCATTCCAACTAAACACCTATAACAGGCTATTAACTATTTATAGTAGGGTGACGTTTTGTGGAGGTGAAACTGATTAATCATGAAAAAGAAAGTATTTATGGTCCCAGTCTTTATACGTCCCACTGCAGGACACAGGACTCCTCTCAGGATGAGGGGGCTTGGGCCATAGTTTCCACGCAGGCCAGTGCAGATTGGGAACTTTACACACACCATTGAATTTCTTCGCAGTCTGTGAAAATTTCCTCACGATGTTTTTCTTCACCATAAAGCTCATAACAAAATTACAAATGCAATTTCGCACATACATTGCGAAAAACTCAAGAGGTGCGAGCCCGGGCTCGAACCCACGACCTTCTGCTTGAGAGGCTATAGGTCAAACCACTAAGCTACCACGAACCACAGTAACTAGGATAGGAATATTAAGTAACGATTCTAATCATTCACAAATTTCAGTGAGTTTTATTTCCGATAGTAGTATATTTAATTGATTTAGGCGTTATGTTGTGGAGGTCCATAGTAATTCATTCTTTACCATGCTTCTCTGCAACCCACCGTGCACCACAGCTACCTATGAGTGGTAGGTACTAATAAGTTTGTGTGATATATTATCTTTACATGCAGATAAACATTTAATAGTTCATCTATACCTATAATGATATGTTATAAACCCGTTCGCCAAACAAGAAGACCTTATATGTGGTAGTGGACGTGTAAAGTGTTGCAGTAAAGCAATTAGTTAATTAGCTAAGTTAAATTTAATTCCACAAACGGGGAAGGGCAAGACAAACAAACGATAAACGATTGTTTGAGCACAGCGCGTCGTCGAAGTCGCGGATGTTTGTAGAAACACGATCTCTCCGCTTTCTGGCAGAGTCAATATCGCCCGTGCCTAAAAGTTCGCGGGAAAATAATGTATTAAAAAAGCGTGTAAAACATAATGTGCCATAAAAAGTTCTTGAAAGTTATGACAACTTGTGTCATTGTAGAGAGGTTTTCCGTTTGGACAGGCTAAGATTCGGGACCATATCTCCTCGTCGTCAGTTAATATTGTAGAGAGGTTATGGTTATCTATTCAAAGCCTAGCATTTTGCATGCAGCGGCGCATGGCAAAGGACTAGCGCCAATCAGCCACCGACAGCCAAAGCGAATGAAAATTCAAAAAATTGTTTGTTATTAAAAATACTTGCTCACAAGCCATTCTGTAAGAGTCACCTTAGGCTTGTTTAGACCCCTCCGAATACATTTTTTTCCGTATCGTCATTTCTTCCAACGTTTCCGTATTTCATTTCATTTCCGCAGAGATGTGCCATAAGTTTACGGTAAATTTTTATGGTTTTTTTTTTACTATAAGTTAGTCTCACTCACGGTAGTTTTATTCAAATTTTCTTCGTAGATTTGTATCAGTACTTCCAGCAATAAAAAAATAGCCGGCGGTTAATTGAACGAAGGCGACAATCTTCTATGGGTTTACCTAGTTCACCTAAAATCGCGTCCATTGCGATACACAAACACAATTTAGATTACTCGCACCGGTGTATCTAGGACGTACGTGCCGAGTAGAAAGGATTGCGTCGCTAGGCTACAACTTAATACTGATTACCGCAACTATTATCGCATAGAGTGGTGTAGCTAGATAACCCAGGGTTCCCGTGCAAAAAATAAATAGGGCCTTCAAATTTCTCCTTCTCTGTCTTGGCGTAATTTTTTCCATAATTAGCAAGTTAAGATCTGAGGGCCCGCTGAGCATTAGGGCCCCGATACACGACGCCGCCTAGCTGCCCGATAGCTACACCGCTGATCGCATAGTTAGAGGGGCGGATAATAAAAAGTTGGACCACGTTAAATGGTGCTTAAGAATAGAAAACAACTAACTGGAAAAGGTTCCGCTGTATTGCAATTGCAATGGTATGATTAATTTGCGTGTCACTGTCTTTGAATAAGCCTCATTCGCGAATTCAGCTCCCGTTCAAGATATTCGCTTCTAGGAATTATAATGAAGCTAACTTCGGACAATACAGATGGGGATTATTCAAGCATTTTAACCGCCTTACTTTCGTAGTAACATTTTCTATGAATTGGCTGCAGATTAGAATGGCATTTTCGGTTCTTTATTACAGGTCCTGTACTCCTATTCTACCAGATAACTCTTAAACTGTATCAGAATCTTCCGTCATTTAAAAATGTGTCCATGGAAACAAGTGATCCGTTACAAACGCTCGAATAATGGCACGGATAATACAATTTCTATGATCTCAGTTGTCTATCACACGCAGTGCTGATCTAACATTAGAATTTCAGCGATGTTTTCACATCATCCGATCCCATTTGGATCAGATCGGACAATCTGAAAGAACTATTTACCCCGGTAGGTATTAGCGTGTCAGCATCTGACACGACACCGATATCTGTTCCTATCACGTGGCTCATTCGAACGTCTTTGAGTAGGTGTAACTGTTAAACAATCAAGTGTGGCTAAGGGACACTAATATAAATATTGTATATCTACTATTGTTATGCAGACCGTGATCCTAAAACGTATCCTTAACTCTACCACAACGCTGTTACAGAACCTATTTTAATAGAATAGCTTGAATATACACGAGTCTATATATGACATCAGCATCGTCTCGGCATATATGTCTCACTGCAGAACGAGAGGGCTTGGGCCGTAGTCCCCACGCGAGCCCAGTGCGTTTACGAATTTCACACACTCTTCTCCGCAGGTGCGTGTACGTTTCCTCCAACATTTTCCTTCATCGTAAAGCTCATTGTAAATTTCAAATATAATTCCACGCATTTTCGAAAAAACTCAGAATTATGTGAACCTGCGACCCTCGGCTTGAGAGGCCATAGGTTAAAATACGGCAACGACCTACGACTTGTATTGTTTCAGTTGAATATACTCAATAGTCAGAAAATAATAAAGTCCCCACCTCTCTTGCCAATAGTCAGAACAACAATCAACTGTCATGAATGTTTCTTCATAAGTGGAAAGCGAACTGTAAAACAGTCGTTTAACTCCCATTTATTGGCCCTGCCTAACAGCGAACTAAGTAAAACCGTTACTTACGCGTACTTTAATGTCCGCATAAACAATCGAATGCATAAAGTAACGCTACAAATACTTAAACTTAATGGTAAAGGTACTTGAACGCTATCTATAATTACGGACTTGTCTGGCCACTGAATACGGTATAGTGCTATTTTTTGAGTCCATGTTGAACTCAGTTTAGAGCTGCAAGAAACGTGTAAGTTTCATTACATTGCGGAGTACGATTGAACTGAACTTCAAACTCGGTCGCTTTACGACCTCGCTACGCAATGTATCTAATGCAATTTGCGCCATTTAAACTGTATAAACTGGGCTTAACTGTTCTGCTAAATAAACAAAACATTGAAATTTTAAAAACACATATACACAACAACTACAACAACAACTACATTCCATCCAACCACTAAGTATACCTACTTTGTCGTTATTTTGATGAATAAGGTTCAGTTAGACTAATAAATAGTGATAAGACAACTACGGTTATTACACCGTCTCTTTCTAGTCTTAACCTGAATAGTTTGACAGAAAGAAGTGGTCAAAGTAATTGTGATTTCGAGTATTAGACAAAAAGTCCTCTGGGCCCAATCTACTGTCGGAACTGACCGATACGTAGGTATGTGAAAAAGATATGTGATCTCGAGTCTTGGATGTTTACTTAATTGACCTTAGGACAAATGGTGTGAATTGTCCCATTTTCATTATTTGTTTATTTATTACAGCTAGGCAATTTGTCAATATCTGTGCATATATTATCTTCAAAGATACGCACATCACAAGTAACAGCGCCTATGTTTATTGCGACACAAAGACCGCAGTATGGTTTGCTTATTACGTTTTATGTTTGAGTTTCGTCATGTCTATGAGGATTTAGGTTCATAGCCTGTTTTGTGTACACATCACAGGCTAGAAGACGAATAAAACATTATTATTATTCGTCTTCGAGCCTGTGATAGTTTTAATCTGATCCCTTGGTTTCGCATAATTTAATAAGTCATAATGCATCATTCTAACGACCGCTTTAGCCTAGTTGGTAGTGACCCTGCCTACGAAGCAAGAGGTCCTGGGTTCAAATCCCGGTAAGGGCATTTATTTGTGTGATGAGCACGAATATTTGTTCCTGAGTTATGGATGTTTTCTGTGTATTTACCTTAAGTATTTATTTATCTATACAATTATGTTTATCGTCGTCTAGTACCCATAGTACAAGCTTTGCTTAGTTTGGGACTAGGTCGATTTGTGTAAGATTGTCCCCTAATATTAATTTATTTTTTATTTATTCTTCATAAACAACGTTACTCATACAGTGATTTATTTCTGAAACAGTATTTTATTCAAGACTTTTTAAATGCCATCTTACAGTCGGTAATTAAATCTTGTTAGTGGATTTTTGACCCACTTCTAGTATTCGACATTTAATTTAGACTTCAATGCAATTACAGTCTACAAAAATTAGGTACAGGCAGCAAAAAATCTTGTAAAGTAATAGGGATGGGGGACAGGGAATTAAATAATGGTTTTCGCATTTCCAAGCTTGTCCCGCTCGTTCTATTCCCACCGTCAGGCACTAATACGCACGTATAAGGAAGCAGGTAAACGACACTGCGCGGGAGTCGCCCTTCACGCGTCGCTGATGGGTGTTTAGTTACAGGTGACACAAATATTACTAATTATGACACCTAAGTAACTAATATTTAGTACTAGTTGTTGCCCACGACTCCATGTGCAAAGAATTCGTTTATCGCTACCCCGCGGGAACCATGCAATTTTCCGGGAAAAACTATTCTATGTCCTTTCCCGGGACTCAAACTACTCTATACCAAATTTCATCTAAATCGGATTTCGGTTTAAGCGTGTGTAGGTATCAGATAGACACGTTTTCGCATTTATAATATTAATATTGATATATCCATATACCTTATACCTTGACTGTTGAGGACTTGGTGGTGTAAAGAAATGGCTACTTGCATTATCCTATGAGGAAACAGAAAAACTGATAGATAAAAAAATATAAAAATATATGTACATAATTATTATTAATAATACCAGTAAGAACATCATGGTCTGAGTACCTCAGGCTACACGGGATACTCTCAAATTGTCACACACACACACACACACACACACACACACACACACACACACACACACACACACACACACACACACACACACACACACACATGCGATTACTCATGCTTACACCCTTAATACACGCACAGTACACCATTAGTTATTCTTCTCAAGTTCTCATTTTGCATATTTGATGTTACTTCTTTTTGTATTGTGTTTTTATTTTGCATGCTCCTTTTTGCGCTGTTTTATTTGTGTTATGGCTGATGGCGCCCAGCTGTTTTCATTGTTTTTCATTATTGAGTAACTGTGTTTTATAAATCACTCTCGCAGACACCCAAGATATAGGCCCAGCCTAGTTTGGGGTCTGATGGATAATTAATTTGTGAAAACCTATGTTCTTATTTAAATAAATAAATAAATAAAAGTACTTTTAAAATTAAAAACAGACTTCAAATAGAAAAGTTTCAGTGAAGTAGAAACATTCGTAGCGGGAACAATGGTTCTCGACCGTTTTCCCGAATTTCATTTGCCATAATATATCGTTTTCCATAATTTTCGTTTGCCATAAAGTAATTAATTTCTGAAACAGTTTTTTCTTTAATATTTTTACTAAACTAAAGTAACCCAAACCTACTGTACCTAAGTACCTAAGTAGTATTCTACAGACGGCAATATTTCATAAAAAAATCCTAAAAACAGCACGCTTTTTTATACATATTTTATGACAAACGCTGGTATTGCAAGTGAAATTATGGGAAACGAAGTGCCATCGTAAAGAATACATCTAAATTTTCGGCTTGTATGTAAATCTACTATTACTGGCTCGGGTTAATTTATTTATAATAATTATGGTAAAGTAAACACGCATCACGGAATTGTGATGAACTGGGTTCGATTCCCAGCCCCGGCTACTTTCTTATTTGTGTTCTAGTTCCGGTAGGATTTAGAAAAAAATGCTATAATGTTCATTTCATTTGTGTACAAACGATTTATTCCAATATCGTGCACGTAAAAATGCACATAAATAAAATTATTTAACAGACAATACAATATCGGATGCCAATCATGTGAAATAGAGTAGAATACTTACCAAAACTTCATACAATCAGTTTCTAAACAATAGCGATAAACAAGTGAATTTAAAACAAAACAATCTTCATTGTTCCATGCCTATCGCGTGCTTCGAGGTCAAGTTTAAGAAAAAAACTCTAGAGCAGAGGTCAATACTTTTTTAATGAACCAATTATAATGCAATGAGTTGTGATACTTTTAAGATATGATTTTTCAACTCCGTCCGTGTAAGGTTTCTTTGGAAGAATCCGAGGGGTTCCCAAATCTATTTAAGGGTTTACCGAGCTTTTCGCGCTAATCGATTTTGGGTGGGTAACTTCGGGCGTGGGGGAGGCACGATGGCTCAAGGTAGGTAGGTTAGACTGCGCGTGTTTTTGGGTATTTTCATCTTAATAATAAAACAAATACATATTTTAAAAATGTAGCAACACTACGCCTAGAAAACGTCTTGTTTTATTAACATTCAAAAAGTCATGACCTGCCGTGCAGTACGTATTAGCGTCGTAGTCTTACTACGAGTTTATTTTATTTTTTAGAGACGACTTTGGTTTTTTTTCTATCAAGCGTAAGTAATCGTGTTTCGATAAACACTTGTCATTAGAGTGAATCCTCAAATATCTTACACACATGAATTTCAAGGCTATAGCTTTACTTGTAATGATACAGACAGCACGAGATTAAAATGAATGCAATAAATGCGCCAAAAACACGGTAGGCCCTTAAATAGCCCCTAAGGTACTGTGAAGAGTCGAGAAAGGCGACAAATGCATTTATATTATTGCTAGTTGTTGCCCGTGACTCCGTCCGCGAAGAAAGGGGTATAAAAAATAGCCAACGACCTATTCTCAGATCTACTGAATATGGACAAAAAAAAATCATAAAAATCGGTCTACTCTAGCCGTTTAGGAGGAGTTCGATAAAAAACACCGTGACACGAGATTTTTATACAGGGTTATTTGTAATTCACTAGCATCCTTTTAACCCTAAACTCCTACCACTTACACAAATGTTTTTTGTTTTACGGCTTTTGTCATAACTTAATATTTTTGGTGTAATAGCGTTTTGAAAATTTGAGATTACCTCTTATTTTTACAATACTCTGTGTATTTGTATGGAAAAAAAGTGCTTCATTTTAAAAAGTCGTAAAACAAAAAACATTTGTTTGAGTGATAGGAATTCAGGGTTAAGAGGATGTCAGTGAATTAAAAATAACCCTGTATATTAGAAGAAGACTAGCTGTTTCCCGCGACTCCGTCCGCGAAGAATAGCGGTATAAAAAATAGCCTACGATCTATTCTCAGACCTACCGGGTATGGAGAAAAAAGTTTCATAAAAATCGGTAGAGCCGTTTCGGAGGAGTTCGATAACAAACATACCGTGACACGAGATTTTTATATATTAGACCTTTTTCACTCTTAATATCATAAATAAAAGAAATGTTAGCCAAAACAAGAGTGGAAACATTACAAACATCGTAACATTGTAAGTCTTAGGGTAATTTATAAAGTACGAATCAATTATTAGAATAAGTGGCTAATGTAGGTATTATGTGAAGTAATTTTTTTTAATGAAATGAGGACTCTAAATATGTTGGCATAATTTTCAAAATTACAAAACTGGGAACGAGGTCAAATAAGCACTACCTAATTATAAGTACCTATTTGTAAACAATTATCCGAATTTAAAGTAGTTAGATAGGTAGTAACGGGCTATTTTCCGCAACTCGACGTCTCTATGCGCCTATTTTGCGTCAATTTAAAGTAAGTATAAGTATTAAAACGCTGGAAGTAATCTTCGGAACCATGTCCACAGGGACTCCTTTAAAGAACAAGTTACAGTTCTACAACTAAATACCTACTTACGAGACATGTAATTGTGCTGCGACGTGATATAGGTACTTAGTTGGGTAAACTGCTTGTAGACAGTTAATAAAACCTTAATAAGGCTGTAGTTATTGTTTACTTATTCTTAGCAAACTTTAAGTTACGCTAAATAGCGGCTCTTTACGCAATTTAGTCTCGTTTCATAAAATCAATTTATAAATAATTGTAACGAATACCCGTGAAATCATGTTTTGGTGTTGCGAATAAATTGACGACTTATCGCTCGAAAGATATAAAAATAAAATACTTTTTATGTAAATAAGATAATTTGTTTCGAATTCTTGCAAAATTAATTGAGTAAATCGAACTGATTTTCGAAATTAGTTTCATTTCGCAAACTAATGCAAATTTACAAACATATGGCTCCAAGTATCAGTTTTTCATAGTTAAGTATCTTGTCACTTTTGCTTGTAGAGACGGTCAGCGGCTTTCTTCTTTGCCTTCTAGCGTTGACGTCTTGCCCAATGTCAATAGGTAAAGGTAAAACGCTTAAGAACATCACCTCTAGCATGTATTTAGTAGTAACGTGTTCGTGTATTACATACAAGTTGACGTTCCAAATTAGAAAAACCGGCCAAGCGCAAGTCGGGTTCGTTCGGCAAATATTCAATATTAAGAGGGTTTATACCTGCTGAGCTGGCAACATTGCCTTTTTTGTTAGTTTTTCACGATTATTCCATAAAAATTGAATGAAAATTAAAAATGTTTTGTATACAAATTGTTCTAATATATAAGTTAATGTGTCTATGCAACCAACGCGACTAACGCGTCTGACCAACTCCAGTATCCATATTTAGAGGATTTACGTCAACACAATAATATCCTGATCTTGAAATTTATCTAATTGTATAAGTAATTACACTTACCCCTTACCCCTTACTTCTTTTTACTTTTTTTGATGTCGAATAAAGTTATGTCTATGTCTATGTCTATGTCTATGTCTATGTCTAATTGTAATCATTTTCTTTATATAAATTCATTTTTTGTATAAAAACATCAATCACAGCATCCTTATCTCGCTGGCCGGGAATATGTACGATACAAGCATCGCACATTCTACGCGTCAGCACTATTCATAATCCATTCATTTCTTTATTGCAGTATTTGCATTAATTGTAATATCAGTCAGTTTACGTTTATACGTGCTCCTAGCTAGTTCCTTTTTGTACCTTGGTTATCCATAAAATCACACACACAATCATAAGTGTTTCTATCAAGCATCAATCATCATATCAGTGCTGTTGTACGTATCCCGTACATCAATTCGTTTTTATCGACTATTACTCGTTAACTTGTTAGGCCTACTAAGCTCCGATAGTTTCCTTTTAAAGTTGTTGTTTAAATTATTATTGACTACATAGGAAATACATAGGGACCCTTGACTCTAACAGAAATGAGCGCTATAAAATCTTAATACTTTGCAAACGGATCTCTAAATCGAAAAATAGCCGCGAACGGACAGACATGGCGTTGCTATTAAAGGGTTGCTAGGACCAATGATCCCTAAAAAATGCTAAAGTTTCATATCAGTTTCGTACACTACTAGATGCAAGAAGCTTTCCTTAAGTTTTTACCTATAGGCATTTTATTTACGGCTACCACAAGACGCTTTATAGCAGGAGTTGTCTTGTTCTCGTTGCCTGCCATATTTTTTAGCAGAGAGTGCGCTACGTTACCATCTCCTGTTAAGTGCATTAAGACAGGCAATGTTCTACCACGAACTTTTTAACCTATCAATAAGTACAAAGATGATACCGTATCTTCGAAAACATCTAGCAACGCTTGCAACATTTTATTAGCCAATTCGGGGCGTCTTTGTTCGAAAATGTCAAAAACATAAAAAGTGTATGCTTAGGAATTGCGACAAAGTTTTCGCCATTATACGTTTCACAAGTTCTTGATGCCAAATTATCCGAATACTTACTCGATGAGCAATGTGAAGATATCCACTTAATACACTCGCTCTTTTATTTCAATTAAATGTTGCTTATTTGAAATATATATGTACATAAAATTGATTTCGTATCTTTTATTTCTTAATGAGAATGGAACACAAATACATAGCAGTAAAGAGCAAAAAATTTACAAAAAAAGAGCTAAATGTTTCATACAAAATTATCGCCATACAGGTATTCGACCAATTTACGTCAAAATTGTGATAGGTTCAAAGAAAGTGACGCCCTCGTTTAATTCAGACTCTTTGTTCTTGATGTTGTCGTACTCTACTTGGCAAATAATAGGTACCTCTTTGAATTTAAAGATGTTATATTGTTTTAAACTTTCGTGATTTTCACTCATAATTACTAAACTAAACGGGACTTATCACTATAGTTAACACGTGACCACGGTTGCTGCAATGTGGCCGAAACGTTGAGGTATTTAAAGATGTTAACTTACAACGTAGCATTTCAAAACATACTTACATTATTTTTTCCCGGTTGTTTTTATCTAAATGACTTTAACACCAGTAAATTGATGTACGTGTTTTTAAGCTGTCTCAATTACTAAACCGGCTTTGCTAAAATAATTTATTGTACCAGAAAGATGGCATAAGGAAGCAAATCTAAGGATAAAGAAACGGGTAGTGTTCAAAGTAAGGCCGTAGGAAGTACGTGAGGCTATCAGTATTATTTATTATCCTCTAAAAGCCATTTCATCTTCAGGTTGTTTTGGAATCAATATTTGACAGGTAAATTTTGGTGATGCAAAAAATGCTTGCAAGTGCCGCCAAGGTTTTATTCAAATTACGTATGCATCAGCACGGAAGGCCGTGGTTAGAATTTTGAGTGTTTCTGATGTAATTGACTGGATTTAGTTCTCCAATTTGTATTGGAACTTCGTTTTATGCAGCGATGCTATCTGTCAGTGTCTTTGGACTAAGCATATTTGGAAACGCAGCGTATGCAGTCAGGTTACATTAACTTTGCTGTTGACGGACGATGGTTTATTATGAGTTATTTCATTTTATAAAATTAACTTTGATCAAGATCAAAATACAATTTAGGATAATTTTGGGAAGACATCTTGAGCATTGGTTTCTATTGGTATAAAAGGAAATTCTTATGTACTTAGTTATAATTCTAATTCAACAGGTAAACGCAGCAAATGTAATGAAAATATTTGTCCGGGAAAAATTAGTTTCTTAATACATAAAAAAGAAAAGTTCTGATTCATCGACACCCAGCCCAAACATTGGGACCTATCTTTTATTAGGCATGGAGGTTACAATTACGATATAAACAAGGAATAAGGTCGGATTTTTACAAATTCGTGCGGGATTCGATCAGAGTTTACCAAACCGGTGGTAGTTTCTTTGACATTCAAATGTGCTTGCTATAATTTAACTAAATTGAATATAGATATTTTGAGTTTGACATCAATTGACTTTGGATAAGTAGGATACTCTGCAAGGAAGGCGAAAGTAGGGCTAAACTAGTTTGTGAATAAAACCACGAGACATTATTATTGTATTTGCAATAATAAGTCAAGTGTAAAAATATGGGTGCACACAATTTGCTCATAAATATGTCCCATAGTTCTGATGTCGTCAAATTAAGGTATGGGTTTATAACAATAATTATTAAGAGAGGATTAAATCGATACATATTTTTGAACTTGACCCTACCAATGGATAAAACAAGACGGAAGACAAAAAATTCAAATCATGCCAGTTTTTATTCAAATGCTGAAAAAACACTGACAATTAATAATTGTTTTGTCAATGTTACTTTTTGCCTAACTCAATAATTATGATTTATTTGGGCACTTTGCGTGTTATGTCCCACATGTAAGTCTGCAGCCTAACCTAATTCATGATTTTTTTCCGTTTTTCAGTGACGACTGGCTACGAATCAGACCGAGAAGAATGGCGGAGCAGCCGCTCTCAGTTCTCCACCACAGCCTTTGATAGCCTCGCCCGCCCCACAAAAATGGCCATGGCTCTGACCCTTAGAAAACCACCAAGAATCGACCCGGTGCCCCAATACTACAGGCTAGCCAGCGACCCCAAACCAAAACTCACTCCGCTACCCTTCAGGCCTAATAACTTCCTCCAACGACCGCCAAGGCTGCCACGCCCGGCGACGGAAATCAAGAGAACCATCACCGCAGACCATCGCAAGTACACGTCACTAACCAATCTAGACCTCCCAATGAAGTTAAGTGAGCCGAAGAACAAAAGCGAACCGAAGAAAACCAATTATTCTAACATATCCCATAGGATCACTGGGCTCACGAACAAGTTGAGGGACCTGGGAAGTCCAAGTAATACTATCGGAAGGTTCAAAGCTCAGTCGCATAATGATGTGGCGAATTTGAAACCAGTGTTGAAGACGAGGGATGGTCATGATGGCTCGAAGAGGTCGGTGGTGAGGACTTGTAGCGCTGAACCTCCAAAGAAAGTCACTTTCAGCGCGTTTGCTACCGTCCAAGTGGTTTAATTTGATATTTCTAGTTTAATTTTAAGACAAGGCTAGGCCGGGACTCAGTGTAAATAAAATTGTATAGATTCAAGAATATTTTCTTGTGAATTTTTCTCTGCTTTGTAGTCAAAATTCTATGTGTACTGTGTGCTATTTAGATATAAAAAAGGTTAATATAAGCAGCTATTTATTTTCAGTACAATGTTTTGCTATGTAATAATTTCGCAATACGTTACGTATTACATTGCGCATAAGTACTTATCTAATTAATAGTAATTATTAATTTCTTAATGCACTTGAATTTTATCTAAATCACAATTTATATGTATAAAGGTATGTATGTTAATATTATCAGCTTTTAAAATATGGAATTTATTGTTTTAATTCGATCTGTTTTACTGATTGATTACAAAATTCTTCAAAGATGGACAAATAGCGATTAGGTAATTTCTTTCCGGGCATTATTAAAAAACGCTTGTATTGACCTAAATTGAAGATATCAAAAATGTTTCTTGCAAAATAAAAGTTCCTTCTAGCTGCCTAGCGAAACTTTGCATAAACAAATTAATCTTTCAACATTTTAACTTATAAATAAATGCACACGTTTTGAAACTTGCACCTGTTTGAAGTTTGTTAAGAATGTTGATAATGTAAATGGATCCATGACTTATCACATATCGTCGGATGCTTTTCCTCCCTGTGGATTAAAAATTTAAATGTGGTTTCTTCTTCATGGCCGTATTGACCTTCCTACAGAGGTTTGGTGGGAACCCTGGTTTCGTGCGTAATTTTGGCAAATAGTTTAACTAAAGGCAGTTAAGTAAACAACTGTTTTGGAAGTTGGAGAGGACGTTTAATCCAACTCTTAGCAATGAACTTCATAGTCGACCTAAGCAATAGAAACTCTTGACATAACCATTTGTTAAACATAGAAATGCCACCAATCTTTGTGAGAGAGATTGCTGTCGGACAGTTTCGGATCAATGTAGAGAAACGGATTGTTATTTATTTATTCTACACGAATATTTACGATAAGCCAGAGTTTATAAATAAGTATTTTTCAAATTGAATAAGTATGATTTTGGTATAAATTGCTTGTGTGATTCCTAGTCGAAGCTTAGTGCTTTCTATAAAATTTGACACTTAAATCTATATTTTGATGACTTTTTCAATGACTTGCTAAGTACGATTGATTGATCGATCAGAAATGTGTTAGAAATATTTAGAACTACTGAGTATATCGTCCCTTACCGTCTTTCGCTCTGAAACTACAGAACCAAAATTCATTGCAGATATTAATAACTATTAAGAGTATTAACAATATTTTGACCTCAATTTCATCTAAAAAGCCTTCGTGATCGACTGATCGCAGTCAAATTATAATAATAAATAATAATATAAATAAAGATGAGACTGCGATCTCAGAGGACACCATTCTATCACTATTTGATTGGATATGTCGCCGAAAAATTATCGGTCTCAATCTCAGCCGAGTCTTAAGATTAAGATTCTCAGTTATTTAGATCTTATGATGTTCGTCCCTGAGTCGTTTTCTAAAAATTTGTACACAATTAAGGGATTAATTAAAAACAAAATTTAATTAATTGTTTTTGTGTAACGGAGTTACCCATATACTTTGTATGACTAACTTTCGTTACACAAAAAAAAGCGATCGTGATTTTTGTTTTGATTAAGCCGTTAACTATGTAACTACAATTTTTTTGAAAACGATCCACCTACCTACTTAGGTATGTTTCTTACCCTGCGAAAGATGGGCGATGAAAGTTCTGCTTAAGGTGACAGATGCCACATGTTTGTAAAATTGAGTGTGTGACTGTGATGGCACAAAAATATTGATAAAATTGTAAAGTTAGGGCTTGATAAGTAAAGAGTCATTGATTACTATTCGTAGTTTAGCAAAAACTTATAGTATATTAGAATTTAAATATAATAAAGTAGTTTTACTCCAATCGTCTATTTTCGTAAATGCGTATTTTTCTTCATGTTTTAAGATTTATTTGTTTGATTTGTTAATTAATTCTAGTATCTATTTTCTTAGACTTGTTTGAAATAATAAAAGAGTTTTTGTTAAATAAATAGTTTCGTTTTATTTTATTTAAAAGCTACTAGACTACACATATGGAATATTAAAGCCACAAATAGGGATGTTGACATCATTAAAAAAGAATTTGAAGACACGACACCAGTAAAAAAACGCTTTATTTCAGCCCTGAAAGCCAGATTAATTTTCGATTAAATGCAAAATTAGATTTTTTGTTGCTTTAAAGCAAATAAATAGTTAGTTGATTGAGTATGCGAACAATGACGTCATATGTCGCTATTGTCATTCAAACTCTATGGGAGATTGTGTTTTGACAGCTCATAAAAAGAACGTCAGTTGATTGGTGGTGTCAACATCCCTAATGGATTGACAGTCACCATAGTAAGGATCGGCCGCGGTTTTTGTAGTTCGATTATTAAATCTAGATGGCGCTGAAATATAGCCAGAGGCTTTGAAGGCAAAACAACAAGACTAGAGATATTTCATATCACTGCAAATGTGTTATTATGCAATATTTTTGAAAAATAATACATTTGTAGTAATATGAAACATCTGTAGTCTTATTGTTTTGCCTTCAAAGCCTCTGGCTATATTTCAGCGCCATCTAGGTTTAATAATCGAACTACAAAAACCGCGGCCGATCCGTACTATGGCGACTGCCAATCCAGTCTACTATATCATCCTTGCTTATATACAACAACGTGTACGTACTGGTCTTACATCAATTTACAGTCGAAAAAACTGAATACGTAATGTACCAGGCTGAACACTTTTCGCTGCAAATGTCATGTTGACATTGCATACATCTGCCACAGAAATCATCGTGAAATTGGTTGTGAAAAGGTTCCACCCTGGTCGCAATTTAGTTTCCTTGACTGTGTACCTACATGCGTATATGTTTAGCGTGTCGTCTGTCTATCCACGTCGTAACGGTTTTGCAGGATAAATACTACGTACCTAGTCGTAGCTATACCTTGCATAATAGTAATATAAACTCGTTCTTATTCTCACTAATGTTATAAACATGAAAGTATCTCTGTCTGTGTGTTACATAGCATTGTTTTATCCCAGAAAGTTGGAAAATCCCCGCGGGATAGCGATAAACAAATTCGTCGCAGACGGCGTCGCGGGCAACAGCTAGTCCATTTAAAATTATAGACGGTAAGTATGTAATAGCTAGCTGTTGCCCGCGACTCCCTCTGCAAATAATTCGTTTATAGCTATCCCTCGGGAACTATGCAATTTTCCGAGACAAAAACTACCCCGTGTCCATCCCAGGGTCTGAAATTATCTCCATACTAAATTTCACTTAAATCGGTTCAGTGGTTTAAGCGTGAAGAGGTAACAGACAGACAGACACACTTTCGCGTTTATAATATTAAGTATGGATAGATACTTAAAAGTACTGATTATACACCGTGAAATTTTAGTGGTTGTTTTCCCGAAACGAGGTGATTTAGTATCGATTGTACAATCGATTTATAATTACTATTTTCAAAAATCCAATTTTTGGATTTTTGACTCTAGTCAAAATAGTAATTATAAATCGATTGTACAGTCGACTACAAAAAGATCCATACCGCCAAAGTTACAAAGATATGTATACACACCTTTATTGACTTAACATTAAGGTCGTGTATACATATTTTTGTAACTTTGGCCGTATCGATTTTTTTGTAGTCGACTGTACAATCGAAACTAAATCACCTCGATTCGGGAAAACAACTACTAAAATTTCACGGTGTAGAATATCAGCGGGAATGTTGGATTGACTTTGACAAGGCGACATGTTTCACCCCGGCGCCACACATATTACAAATGTTTGAACACAGTTATTTGATCACATGTGTAGCACCGGTATTTGCTTATTTGTTCAATAGAACATCCATACAATCAACCATAGATCAAATATGTGTTCAAATATGTGTTGAAACATTTGTAATATGTGTGGCGCCGGGGTCAGACTAATGGATAGTTCTTCCTCTGGCAGTGCATCGGGTGTGGTCTATTTACTTCAGTACGGTACGGGGTCTCACGGTAATTTCATGTTAAAATTTTGAAAGGGAGGCAATAAATGTTTCACGAGTTTATTTTGTTAATTAAGATTTAACTCTGTCTTGTATGTTAATGTCCATCAGAATATCATCAAAGTATAAAATACCTTCTTGAATTTGATCAAAACAAATTCAAACAAATCAATCGACACACACAAACTAAAGCTAGTTGTTAGCGAGGAACTCATGTGTTTGTGACATAAAAACATATTTTTGTCAAAATTGTTACTGGCCATCAATAATGCCATATAGTATTTTTTAGAAGAAATACAAACATTCTTCTTCTGTCATAAGAAAAGATTTATGCGTTTCCACTGCTAATCGTGTTAGGAAACTGATTTATGTATTTCGAAATCTGCGTAGTGTCATGACCAAGGGACTTCTAAAAACCACATATGTGGCCCTGGCACAGTCTGTCATCGCGTACTGCATCGCGGTGTGGGGAGGGGCTGCTAAGACCCATATGATACACATAGAAAGAGCCCAGCGTTCCCTTCTGAAGGTTATGCACTCGAAACCTCGCAGGTACCCGACTTTTGCTTTATATAAGCTCAGTGAGGTGCTTACTGTGTGGCAGCTGTATGTCCTTCGGTGTACTGCAATCGCCCACAAAGCTATTCTAGCTTTGCCTAAATATAAGGACCTGCTCGAAAAACGCATTTTTAATTTTCCTTTGCCGAAAGTAAGAACGAAATTTGCAAAGAGACTGGGAGCCTACGTCTGCTTACACATATATAAGGGAGTTAACCAGCATTGTAATATTAAAGCTTGTTCACCAAGAGAGGTTAAATTCAAAGTTAAAAATTGGTTGAGCACTATAGATTACAATGAAACGGAGAACTTGCTTTTATGATACACACACACATACACACACACACACACACACACACACACACACACACACACACACACACACACACACACACACACACACACACACACACACACACACACACGCAAACACGCACGCACGGGTCCGCATCCATTAAATTATCTTTTTCTATTCACTTAAACTTTTGGATTAAAATAAGTAAAAATTTGTAATTAAGTAGCATTTATTTTCATTACTTTCTTTAACGATTAAAATATCTTAATAGGTAAGCATTGTAAGGTGTCATCCTACGGGACAGGCGTAGCCTAGTGTAGGTGACACGGTTACCACTATCTGTATAAAATTAAGTACGGTGAAACTGTTCCTGTGCAAAACTTAATTTATGAAACCTGTATTATCACTGTTTCCAATATTTTTTTTTTTTTTTTTTAATTTTATTTTATAATAATTAATTTAATGTTGTTATAAACATCATATGCTTATGCTTTTTAGCGATAAGACCGCCTATTGTCTACATGAGTTTTTATTTTTGTAATGTCACTGTACTGTTTTTGGTGATCAATAAAGAATATTTGTATTGTATTGTATTGCATATATTGAGCACATTTTGCAAATACATACATAGCTCGACATAATCTTAGAGATGATCCATTGACAAGTATGACACATATTTATTAATCTTTTTCTGAATTTGAATCCGAACACCTTGAAGACCAGCAAAAAGGCGCTAGCACTAGTAGATAAATTCTCTAAATAATTCACAAGGATAATAAAATGATACGCATTGAAAATAGCTTTGGGGGAGGCCTATGTTCAGCAGTGGACGTCTTTTGGTTGAAATGATGATGCTGATGATTGAAAATAGAGCTCAGGGCCAGCCTTTCGTTAAACATTCACATACGTTTCCAGTAGTCATTTGCAAGATGATTTCTCAGCTAGCGAGGCCCCTATTCAACTCTGCCCGATAAAAACCTACCTATATTTTGACGACCCGATAAAATTCCAACCGTAACATACACAAAATTAACATTCATGTATGTAAATGCCGCACCTATGTGGACACTGCTATGCGGTTTGCGAATGTGTGGTTATCGGGGAATTATGTTCGTTTATCACATAGCGTTCAGTGTTGTTCTGATCGCCAAAGAAAAAGGTAGGTTTAGATTAAGCATTACGTGGTGTTAAAATAGAAGAGAATTGGTAATAATGTACCTACCCTATTCGGACTTAGAAAAGAGTTCAAGTTCACTGATAGGATATTGAACTGTGTACTTAGTCGCGAACGGCATTGCAGCCCACCGGCTAAATAGTAGACACTGTTTTTTTCTAAACATGCATGCGAAACGATTAAGTAGGTATACATATATTTATGTAATTTAAACTTTTTGCAGCATACAAATTAAATAAAAATATAGTTGTAACCGGTTTTTCACTGTGTTGCAAAATATTTAAAATCTCTATATTCTAGCCGGTTTAATGTGAAGTTTCACAACTACAATTATTATGGTGATATTTACATTCGTTAATTTCTATCTTAGTAATAAGATGCTTCCAATTGTAATTCCTTTATACAATAAATATACCAAACCCATAATCTAAGACGGTGTAAACCCAAAAATAAACTTCAGTTAGATTTCTAATTAGGTGCTCCAATCTTCGAGGACGCTATTCTACCTAAACTCAATTCTAAAATTTTTTTTACTCGTTTTTAACAAATGATTATATATTTGCGGCACTTGCATTAGAAACTTTAGGACCATGGTCATCCGACACCAAAAAATTTGTTCGCGAGGTGTCGGATAAGCTGGTTAGCGTCTCTGGCGACCTCAGGGCCGGGTCTTTTTTCGCTCAGAGGCTGAGCATAGCCGTACAGCGAGGGAATGCCGCAAGCATGCTTGGCACGATGCCCCGGCTAGGAGAAATTCAGGGTTTCGACATTTTTTAAATCATATTGTATTTCGTAAATTTATAGCTCATAATGTATAATAGTTTTATTAGGTTTCCGATGAAATCCAAGACTTTTATGAATTTAAAAGCGCTTTGACTTATAAAAACATAGTCTCTCAGTATCCATGGATGCACTTTATTCACTTAGTCGGTTCAAATTATGTAGATGACTGATGATTTTTGACTAAAAATTCATGATTTTTAAACGATATAGGTAACCATGTCTCTGGTAGCAAGCGCGTTCGAGGCCAGCAAGATTGTGCCGGATGTCATCCCCACAGCACCCACGGCCACCATCGGAGTAAGTTCTAAAATATTATACTTTACTTATCATATTTTTAAAGTTCATAAAACATAGTTCATAAACTCTAAGTAAAAAAGTCTGAGTAAAAGAGTATGAAGGCAAACAAAAATTTTCTATAGATCTCTGAGAGGCAAAATGAAAACAAAGATGAAAGAGATTAAAGATTTAATTTTATTAAAGACATCGTCCTCCAACTCTTTCATTAACTTATTGCAAAACGACGAGAGATTTATTTACTTATTAATGATAGTTTTTACGGTAATAATGAAACAAACTCAAAAAATAGGGTAGAACGGTTGAGGTCATTCAAAGTCAAAGAAGTAGGTAAATAGGTTGGTAGGTAGGTAAATAATCAATTGTTGAAACAACAATGATTTTCGCATATAAGCGATATCGTCCAAAGTAAACATCTGTGACCCGAATCAATGAAAAATTACAATTATCATTAGGTACCAATTTATCATACGTGTTCGTGTTGCAGAGTTTCGATACCAAAAACAAGTGCATTTAATGTTTTTGAAATACGAGTAGATTAGTACAAAATACCAGAAACCCTTGAAATGCTAGAAAACTTTTCAAAAATTTCACGGACGCTTTGAACATTTTGCTCCGACGGATTTTAAGAGCATTTATATAGTTAGGTACGCAAATAAATTTTTGAACATTCTCGAATTTTCACGGTTACAATAACCGTACTCGGAAATTGTAAAGGAAATTGTACATCTGAATCTTACTTCTTGTATAAATTACAAGAAGTAAAATACGACCGCGATTTTGGTCTCGTTTTCGTCCAAAAACTGCGCTGTGATTTCGCTGGCTAAGCATAGAGATTAGAAAATTCGCACAGACTAAAAGATATTGTCCTAAATGAGTGTATTTAAATGCAAAAAATGGATTGTTGAACAACAGAAAACAGCATGTTGCTGGACAAACCTTCTGAAGACCAATTTATTGTAATTTTGAGTTATTTTTCTCTCATCCTTCAATGGTAGATTGTACAACGGGAGCATAAAACGAGCCATTTTACCCGAGACGTTCATTATCAAGCTCTTATATTTCATGCATTGCGATTTCTACAATAATGTAGGTACTGGATTTGTCTAGTTTTGTTAATTTTGTAATATAAAACGCCAGTTAAAAGGAAAAAAACTATTTTATGAAAGTGTAGCTGCTGCTATTTTTGGACTTATAGCTTTAGTTTAAGTATATGTATCTATTTGGGTAGTGTGACATTGTTTTATTTGACAGCCACACTACCACTTTCCTCGTATTGGGTGAGGACGGAAAACCAGCAACTTTGCTGAGTCCTCACCTTTTCACAAAATTGTATAAATTTGTCTTTTTTCATTGTTTTTTGTTTTATTTTAAGTTTGTGAATAAACATTCTTTTATTTTATTTATTTATTTATTAAAGTGATAATTTTTGAGCTATATTGTCCGTTCTGTATCTGACCGTAACTAGGTAGGTACTTATACGTTACATAAACAGTATCTATTCATGTTTAATTATAAGCGTCAAGGTATCAATGTCTGGAGATTAAAAAGTATGCGGGCGATAGCCTAGCAGATCAGTTTACTTACGTAAGACTATTTTTTGGTGATAGATAATACTCGTACAGATAAGTTCTTATTTAATTTAATTATAACACGTAATATTTTTTGCGGGATACTGGCCCCTATTATTTTAGACGACCAGATGGCCTAGAGGTTAGAGAACCTGACTACGAAGCTTGAGGTTCGATTCCCGTGTCGGGGCAGATATTTGTATGAAAAATACGAATGCTTGTTCTCGGGTCTTGGGTGTTGAATATGTATTTAAGTATGTAGGTATCTATATTAGTATGTTTATCCGTTGCTTAGTACCCATAACACAAGCTTTGCTTAGGTTACTTTGGGACTAGGTCAATAATTGGTGTGAATTGTCCCGTGATATTTATAATATTCGAGGTTAAATATAGAAAAGTTTTTTTCTGAAATTGTAAGCTTCTTAGGAATAGAACCTATTAGATTAGGTTAGTTTTATGACCATTTTAAAAAGGGGTTTCAAAATTATCAAAATTTTTCACCATTCGATATTCAGATACACCTCGAGGAGATCCGTGTTGAACCGGGCTTCCTATTGACTATAAAATTTACATAGACCAAGTTTAGACCGAGTCGTTAGAGCCGCCTGTTACCTGTCACGTTTATGCAGTACTAGCTTTTGCCCGCGACTTCGTACGCGAAGACAATAACGTTAGTTGTTTGGATGAAATTTGGCACACAGGTAGTTTATTACATGGATTAGCACATAGGATAATGCCAGGAAAATGCAAAGTTCCCGTGGAATAGGAATAAGTGAATTCTATAGCCGCTAAGCCGTGGTTAACGTGGTTTGCACCTTTGAGTTTTTCCGAATTCATGTGCTAAATTACGTTTAAAGTTTACCATGAGCTTTATAGTGATGGAAAACATCGCGAGGAAAGCTGCACACACCTGAGAAGAAATTCAGTGGTGGTGCAAGTTCCCAAATTGCACTGGGCCCGCGTGGGAACCACTGCCCAAGTCCACTCTTTCTGGGAAGAGGCCTGTACCTGATTGAAACAGGCTTTTTTAATCCCGAGAAAGTGCAAAGTAAAGTTCCCGCGGGATAGAAACACCTTTTTGACCTATTTTGAAAATCAGAGACAATGTAGCTTTTTATTAGTGAAATCTTTTTTACAATCAGCCCCTATATTCAATTCACTTATTTCTATCCCGTGGGAACTTTGTATTTTCCCGTAGAAAAGTAGCCTAGGTATGTCAATCAGGGATACTGTAGCATACTATTAATGAAAGAATTTTTAAAATCAGCCCCAAATTTGGATTGACTTACTTCTATATGAATCAGGAAAAGTGTAGCTTTCTATTGGTGAAAGAATTTTTAAAATCAGCCCCGATGTTGAATTCAGTTTTTCCTATCCCGTGGGAATTTTACATTTTCCCGATGAAAAAGAAGCTTGTCAATCGGGGATAGTCACATCATATCATATGAAAGAATTTTCAAAATCAGTGCCGAAGTTGAATTTACTTATTTCTATCCCGCGGGAATTTTGTATTTTCCCGGAAAAAGTACTTACCCTATGTCAATCAGGGATACTGTAGCTTACTATTGGTGAAAGAATATTTTAAAAGCGGTCCTGAAGTTGAATTCACTTATTTCTATCCCGCGGGAATTTTGCATTTACCCGAAGAAGAGTAGTCTATACCAATCCAGAATAGTGTATCTTTCAATTGGTGAAAGAATTTTTAAAATCAGCTCCGAAGTTGAATTTAATTTTTTCTATCCCGTGGGAATTTTGTATTTTCCCGAAGAAAAAGTACCCTATGTCATTCGAGGATAGTCACATCACATAATATGTAAGATTTTTTTAAATCAGCCCCGAAGTTGATGTAATCTATTTCTATCCCATGGGAATTTTGAATTTTCCCGGATAAAAAGTAACCTATGCCTATCAAGGATAGTGTAACTTTGTAATGGTAAAAGCATTTTTAAAATCGGCTTAATAGTTTCAGAGATTACGCTACAAACAAAGAAACAATGAAAGTTTAGATATTTTCCTATCCCGTGGGAATTTCGAAAAATCCTTCCTTAGTGCACCTCTACAATACTCAAGGTACATGTATGCCAAATTTCAAGTCTCTAGCACCAGCAGTTTAGGCTGTGCGTTGTCTGTCAGTCAGTCAGTCAGTCACGGTACTGTTTTATATGTATAGATGGCTGTGCGGGTACCACTCAAGTCTTGTGAGCTGACCGAACACATACACATACATTATAGCAGGGGTCACCAATTAGTTTTGCTCGGGGTCCGTTTTAAGAAATGAAATGACCATTGCGGTCCGCACAACATTTTATAGAGCAAAATATTTATTAAAAAAATGTAATTACGGAAATAATAAAAGTATTTTTTAGTTAACAAACAAAAAAAAAATTGACTTGTTAGCTCGGACGGCTTGTAAGCTCGTTACTTCGCCCGGCCGTTTTCGAATTGACGTCAACAAAGATAATGCGGGGGATACTTTTTTATTAAATTACGTATGTACTCTGTAGTGCAAGTGGCTGTGTTCTCGCGGTCCGCACAAAATGGGTCAGCGGTCCGGATGCGGACCGCTGTCCGCCATTTGGTGACCCCTGCATTATAGACCTAGGTACTACGAAACTGATTCTACCGATTCAGAGCACAGTAAAGTAGCTACTCACTTAGTCATCTCACCTAAATTAGACTGTTGGAAAACAAAACTAATTCGATTAAGATTAAAGGTTAAAGTGAAGTTACCTATAAGGTTAGGTTGATTAATTTTTAGTTTTGAGTTCAGTTTGAGTTTTGCTGACTATATTTGTGGCTATAGCCAAGGTGGTCTAGTGGTTTGACCTATGGCCTCTCAAGCAGAGTGTCGTGGGTTCAAATCCCACCCGGCTCCCGGCTCGCACCTCCGAGTTTTCGGAATTTATGTGCGAAATTACATTTGTAATTGACCATGAGCTTTACGGTGAAGGAAAACATCGCGAGGAAACCTGCATACACCTGAGAAGAAATTAAATTGTGCATGTGAAGTTCCCAATCCGCTCTGGCCCGCGTGGGAACTACGGCCCAAGCCCTCTCATTCTGAGAGGAGGACTGTGCCCTGCAGTGGGACGTATATAGGCTGGGATGATGATGATGATTTGTTAAGATCCGAGGGCCGCTTGAGAGTGACGGCCCCGGTACACGGCACCGCCTAACCCTCCGATAGCTACGCATGTTAGTAGCACTCACAGCCTTCATTTTTGAGTGACCACTGCCAATGAGAATAGAATTAAGTACTACGTCTGAATAACAGCTGCAGCGGTGGAGAAGCGTAAGTAGGCACTCTATTTTATGGAGTGTCGATGTAGTAGGGGATCCCAAGAGGGGATTTGTGAAGTTACTCGAGCTTGGCAGATTAATATACGGGGGGATACCTTACACCCTCTAGAGTACCCCCATTGAATATTAGCACTTCATGTGGGGGGGTTTGTCTAGGGCACCCCGTCAAAATACTTAATAAAAAAATTGATTCTTTAAAATACTGGAGCGCGTCAGATTAAGATAAGATGGGTTAATTATTAGCAGAACAATGCACATTTCACTTCCAAATCGTCAGTCTTTGGAATTAACATCCCCTATGAAAACCTGACGCGCGCCCTTCCGTATGGCCACCCCCACCATGCAAAGTGGCAGATTATCATACATTTATTATCAGTGGCAAATTATCAAAATCTGACGCGCTCGAATATTTCAAATAATATATTTTTTTTACTAAGTTTTTTGACGGGGTGCCCCAGGCAAACCCCCCCTACATGAAGTGCTAATATTCAATGGGGTATTCTAGAGGGTGTAAGGTATCCCCCCGTATATCAATCTGCCGCGCTCGAGTAACTTCACAAATCCCCTCTTGGGCTCCCCTACTAATACACGCATAAACACACACACACTCGCGCGCATGTACGCATAAACCCACGCATGCAATTACATACCACCCATAATGACACCCATACTATTCTATTATGTGTATATATTTTATTTATTTGTTATACATATATATTTGAATTTCGTATAAATTATATTATATTTAAAATGAGCACGGAGCCGACTGGCTCCGCGAACTTGTTGCTGCTCGCGTCCGACCGAGGCCTCGCCAGGGCCCAGTCTGAAAACCAGCGCCGGGCTTTGTTGCCCGGCTTATGCTGAGACTGGGACCCATTGTCACCTAATTGTAGTATATTTTTTGTTTGTTTTGTTGTTTTTTTTGTAATTTTTATTTTTAAAGGCATGTTGTTTTTCTTTCCTTTTTAGTGGCAATAGATATTATTTGAATTTGAATTTGAATTTAATGCACTGCCGCTGGATACAGAACACATCCTTGGGAGCTACTACGAAATTCGAAGTTCGTATTGTGCTGTCGCTTTCACTCATCCGTTTAATACCTACTACGCAACAGCACAACACAAAGTTCGAGAATCGAATTTCGTAGTCTAAGCCCAGTGTTGCAGTCCTAAATTAGTTAAGTAAGTAGATAAGTACTAGGGGCGTTCAATAAAAAGTGAGAATGAGTATGTTATAAACAACTTTTACTAAATGTCATTTCATTTTTCGACATAGTCACCTTTTAGCATAATACACTTAGTATATCTTTTTTCTAAACTTAAAATTCCATTTTTAAAAAAGGTCTCATCTTGAGTACTTAAAAAATCTTGTACTGCAGCGACTACCGGGTCGTCGTCTTCAAATTTCTGGCCTCTCAGGTATTGTTTCAATCTCGGAAATAGGTAGAAATCACTGGGAGCGAGATCTGGTGAATACGGAGGATGCTTAAGGATATCGAACCCAGCATCACGAATTGCAGCCATTGCAACGGCGGACTTGTGTGCCGGGGCATTGTCCTGGTGGAACAGCACAACTTTCGAGAGTTTACCTCGCCGTTTTTCGCGGATCTCATTGCGCAATGTTGCTATTTGTTTGGCGTATAATGTGCCCGTAATAGTGGCTCCATGCTCGAGATACTCAATCATTAATAACCTTTACCATCCCAAAAAACAGAGCCCATGACCTTACCGGCAGATGGACTCACCTTGAATTTCTTCGGAGTTGGAGATGATGGCCTTTTCCATGTCATAGACTGCAGTTTCGTTTCAGGGTCGTAATGATGGAGCCATGTTTCGTCCATTGTTATAAATCGCGCCAAAAAAAGTTCCCGGTCTTGCTGCATCAGGTTCAAAGCTTCTTGACAAATCTCTAGTCTAGTTTGTTTTTGCGTGTCAGTAAGCATTCTTGGTACCCAACGCGCAGATACCTTTTTCATACCCAGCGTTCATGTAAAATATTATGCACGCTCCCCGTTGAAATCTTTACATTTTCAGCAATAAAACGAACTGTGACACGATGATCCGCCAAAACTGAGTTTTCGACTTTTTTCACAATTTCTTCAGTTACTGCTGTAGTATGGCGTCCGGAGCGGGGGTCGTCCATTGTCGATGTTCTTCCACGTCTAAATTCGTCGCACCAACGTGCGACTGTCGAATACGGAGGAGCATTAGACCCTAAAGTGTTCCGCAAATCCAAATTGACTTGGTCCGTAGAAAAATTTTTCAAATACAAGTATTTGATAACGGCGCGCAGTTCAATTTTCTCCATTTTCGCTAACGTACTAATAATGTACTGTAATGTAGCATTGCAAAGAAATTACCGTATATTTTTTTAAACAAAAGACAGTTAGTTTTTTTTTTCATAGCAATCAGCTAGATAGATTAGCTTTACCGGCCAGTATTTAATTTCGTAATATTAAAAGAGTTTGCATCTCATTCTCACTTTATATTGAACGCCCCTCGTAAGGCATAGTGCATAGCGTACGTGACACGTAAAAAGTAAAAATAATATACATATCAAATTGCGATAATACTAGGTACTTATCCCATTAAATGTTGATTGATTGACATTCTTACGTTATTTTGTTTGCATTATCAATTTTTTCTATCTCCTGAGTAGGTATAATCACCTTCACGTGAACATGTACTAAAATGATTATTGATTACCTAATTCAAATATCCCACAAATCGGTTTATCTAAGTCTATGTTATCCTATCGGAATGCCCGACCTATAAGATATTACCTAATCAAGGAATACACAGTCAAATCCAAGGTTACTTTTTCTTACTTTGCAGTCGATGCAAATTATATCTAAATGAGAGTTACATAGAAGAAGTATTTTATTGTATGTCACCCAAAATCCTAGGTTATTTTTTAGGGCATTTATTTGAGCGTTTCAACCGCCTCATTTATTTGGTCACATTTTTAAGAATTGGCAAATGATTCTGATACAGTTTTCAGTTATATGGTAGAGGCACAGGACCTCTACTATACAAGCCGGAGGCTATGGCAAAATCTGCAGTCACTCTTTAAAAAAATGTGACCAGATAAATGAGGCGGTTAAAACGCTCGAATAAATGTAAATAAATAAATAAATAAATATCACGGGACAATTCACACCAATTGACCCAGTCCCAAAGTAAGCTAGGAAAGCTTGTGTTATGGGTACTAGGCAACGGATAAACATACTTATATAGATAGATACATACTTAAATACATATTAAACAGCCAAGACCCGAGAACAAACATTCGTATTTTTCATACAAATATCTGCCCCGACACGGGAATCGAACCCGGGACCTCAAGCTTCATAGTCAGGTTCTCTAACCACTGGGCCATCTGGTCTGGTCTGGTTAAATGTCCTTTAACCCTAGATCGAAATTCATAGAGGTTCGTACACAGGCACGTGCGTGTCGGTGACTAAAAGCCTCAGATATCTAAGATTTGCTTAACCTTAGGTGCAAGCCACACAGAACAGACGTGGGACGGGGGCGCGTCGCAGTCGCGGCGCCCTAAGGGCCTACGCTAGCTGATGCGGATTACTCGGAACGGACGCCCGTCGTGCGCGCGTCTAATAAGAAATTGTATGAACAGCGCTAAGTGGCGCGGGCGCGTGCGACGGATTTTCGGTACATTTTAGACCCGCGTGCGGGCGCACGCGGCGGGCGTCCGCGTCAGCTAGCGTAGGCCCTAAGGGGCGTGATTTAAGAATCAGTTTTCACAATAAATGTATAGAAGCGTCGCGATCCAAAGCAGACAGAAGAGACGAGGCGTCTCTGCCTCTCGCGACGCTTCTATACATTTAGTATGCAAAACTGATTCAAGGAGCTCCGCGACTGCAAAACGCCCCTGTCCCTCGTCTCTTCTGTGTGGCTTGCGCCTTAAATTTATCTTGAACTTACTAAGTATTTGTATAATGCCTACACTACGGTAGGTAAAGTGGTACCTACCTTATTATTATTTCTTTAACTCTATTTAAACGTATAATTTAAAAATCAGCGGCCCTCGGTCTCCTTTTAAACAAGCTTGCTTCATTTCCATGCGGCACCTTAATTATTATGTAGGCACGTTATTATACTTAGTAAGTACTTCGTCGCCCGCTACATGGGCGAGTTACAAATTTGGAAATTACCCTGATTTTCACTCCCTTTTTTGACATGTTAACGATCAGAATGATTTGTTACAGTTCAAACGTGAAAAATAGTTACTTTCTGGTGGAGGGTTCTGTAGATTTTAATTAAGCTGTGGTTTTGCCTAGGAGCATGTCACGTAAAAGAAACCATTATTTATTTAAATACCTAGTAAAAAAATCAAAAACCCTAACTGTGTTAAAAACTTAAAATAAAGAGTCTTTTCGGCTTTTCGTCTTTTCATGAAATTCGCCACGTATTCGTGACGTATCAAAATCGGTTGAGTCGTTGAGTGATTACGAGCGGACATGGAACGGATATACACATCAAACACAACTGTTTTGTTGGGTTTCGGCGCAGTCGGGTAAAAACCATGCATTTGATATTTTAAATACCTAATTACTAAGTTAATTTTAAAAATTAAGAGCTTATTTCGCCACTATCTGGTAAAATTTTAGTAATATTATAAATTTAGTTGATTAGTCAGGTGGATCCAAACTCAAGCTCTCAAACACAAACTCATAGTCTATATCAAAACCAGTGATTGTCAAAATTTTGATGTTTGGATTTGTTTATGTGAGTACTACTTATACCTAAGTAAAGTAACTATTTTTGTTGCTTGACTATTTTATTCCATAATTTCCCAGTTTGTGGTCCCTTTATGAATATTGGCTTCCTTATCGTAAATATGACAACATTCCATTGTTTTTGTCTTAACGAATATTATTGTTATCTAGAAACCGATAAAGTGCTATATTATAAATAGCTGTAAGATATTACGTAAGTTTATGTGGTGGTCATCTAACCAGTAACAACATTTACGACAGCGACATCTTCGTTGGGATGACTTTTCCATTTCCGATATAAATAAAAAAAACTTAAAGATTAAGTAAGTATTGTTATTTAAAAAAATAAAAATGTTTTCCGGTTGTGCCGGACGGGATTCGAACCTGCATCTCCCAGCGTGCTAAGTGTGCTAACCAACAGCACAATGGGGCAACCGAAAAACATTTATCGTTTTTAAAAATATTTTCCTTTCATTGAGCAAACGTACTTACTGCTGATAAAAACAAGTACCTAACCTAATAAGTTAGTACTATTTTTGTTCTATTTGACTATTTCAATTTTCTTTCTTTCTATTTCCAAGTCAATATAGCTTCGAGGTTGATTAAAAGTATTCTTAACATTAACCACCACTGAGCTACCACGGCGTTTTTTCCAGGCTCGCACCTCTGAGTTTGTTGAAACTTGTGTGTTTACCTTTGATCAATTATAACTGTAGATCCAAAGTCGCGCGCCCGAAAATGTCCGAGCCAAATGAGCGCCACTTTGATAAATGTGGCCTTCTTTTTTCTCAGTACGTTGCGTGAAATTGTCAAGTTTAGCTGTCAAGTGTCAACCGAAATTCGACTGTAATGAAGTAAAGACTAGGTTCAAATTTCTGTGTAGGTGATGATTTTAATTGTTATGCAAACAAATAAAAAAGTTCGGACATTCTTTGAAGGGGATTTTGTTCGGCAATGTGTATCTTCAGTTATAATTGATCAAAGGTGTTTACATTCCAAATTTACCATCAACTTTACGGCAAAACCACACACCCGAAAGATCTAGATCAAATTATGTAGAAAGTTATATGAAGATAGTTATGGACCGAAGTGTTGTGTGAATAATTATGGTTTTTGTAAGATGTGGACGGAACCCTAAGAAACAGTACAGACAGCGTTAAACTGAGCGAAATACTTTCTCCTTTCCTTCTTAGGAAGCATTAATTGGTGCAAAGTCAATGTTAACAAGCGGAATGTTTTAATTAGCCTTAAAATTGTTAAATTTATACAATTACTGTGCTTTACACACGTTTACTGTAGGGCCAAACCGTACAAAACGGAACGAAAGTTATGCGGATTCATAAATATTAAAACTTAAAAAATGCGAGTGAATAAATAGAGGAGAATGTTTCTTGTATATTGCCTAAACGAGCTTTTGTAAATGTTGCTGTTGTTAATTATGTAGTAATAATATTAAAAAAAATATTAAGAGCGGGCTGTATTTTAAACTATGATTAAGTATATGGTCCAGCATACAGGATGAGAGGCCCTGCTTCATCGAGTAGCAAGATATTTCCCTACTCTTGTTGAATATTAAAAAAACCGGCCAAGTGCGAGTCGGGCTCGCGCATGAAGGGTTCCGTACCATCCATACTAATATTATAAATGCGAAAGTGTGTCTGTCTGTCTGTTACCTACCTCTTCACGCTCAAACCGCAGAACCGATTTAGATGAAATTTGGTATGGAGATAGATTGAGACCCTGGGACGGACATAGGATATTTTATATCCCGGAAAATTGCATAGTTCCCGCGGGATAGCGATAAACGAATTTCTTTGCAGACGGAGTCGCGGGCAACAGCTAGTTATCTATAAAAACGAAAAAAATCACGTTTGTTGTATGGGAGCCCCCATAAATATTTGTTTTATTTTAATTTAATTATTTATTTTCAAAGTGAATATAACTAAACTAAATATGCTGTTAATATTTCAAGCGTCTACCTGTTACCGTTATCAATATCGAGCAAAAACGAGCAAAAAAAAACACTTTTGTTATGTGGGAGCCGGGAGCCCCCTTAAACATATTTTTTTTCTTTTTTATAGTAAGTATTTGTTGATAGAGCGGAAACCGAAATACATCATCTGTGAAAATTCAACAGTCTAGCTATCACGGTTCGTGAGATACAGCCTGGTGACAGACGGACAGACGGACGAACGGACAGCGAAGTCTCAGTAATAGTGTCCTGTTCTTACCCTTTGGGTACAGAAGCCTAAAAACGATAAAAAAAGCTTATTAACAATGCAACTATACCCTTGCTAGAGGGAGCGGGCTGAAAACCAGCGCTGATAGTTATCTCCAGCATATCCTGAGTCCGGTACCTATTGCTAAGAGTTCATTACTCATTGGATTAAGTTAAACAAGTTCTTTCTCTTATTTTTTTATAAATGTATGGTTTTTATTTATTTTATGTTAATACACATTACTCACGCCTATATCCCATTGGGATAGTCAGCGGCAGCCAGAATTCCAAACGCTAAGACCCTTACACATCTCTTACGCTTCAATCATACTCAACAAACGAACTCAGCGAAGTCCGCAGGTACGGGTAGGTACTTCTGACCTTGCCTTTTTTCAGTAGGTATGTTTGAAATTTAATCAGCACATTCTCCCTTGACCGCTCTCTGTCGACCTTACCATCCATCTGCTCGAATCTAAGTTAACATCACATAAAAATATGAATGTCTTTGTGTCCAGTTAAAGTATCCGAGCGGCGTGGAGGCGGCCCAGGGTAACGAGCTGGCTCCCACAAAGGTCAAGGACCAGCCCACGGTCACCTATGAGGCTGACGCTGGCTCCTACTACACCCTCGTCTTCACTGGTAAGTTTCATCATCAGGAGAGCCTGTCTTAGTCTACTTAGACCTCTTCCAAGGCGCGCCATGGAGCTCGCTCTTCGACTTTCCGAATCCAGTCACTGCCGACCGCCCCGCCCCTTCCACCATTTAAAAAAATACATACATTTTTCGTTTTGGCATCATATTAGCAAATCATCAAAAGGTCCAATGGCCTTATTGTCTACGCACTCGGAATCAATCGTTTATCACCACTTTTTTCTCCCACACGGATGATGTTTAGTTTTGTAGGAATATCCAGACTTTCGAATGTTATTTTCGAATACTTAATGCGATCTCAAAATTCGGTCTCCTGATTGCGTTTGCGCAAGGAATCTGGTACGGTACTGTGTGTTTAATTGCGTTCTCAAATAATTTAACGTTATAGATAATGTTGTCACGCTCAAGGCACGACCATATAAATGCAGTGAGGTCACCAAAATGCCCTTTTGGATAATAGTTTTCTGCACGAAATCGTTATCGGCCGTGAAAATAATGTGTGGGAAAAAACCAAGTTAACTGTTTGCAAAGCGGTGCATAATTATTTGTCGTTATCATTCTCATTCTGTAAAGGATGATTTATAGTCGAGGTCGTGATACTCGGCGATAGAAAGACTAAAGTAAAACCTAGATTTGTATTAATAGCTGATTGAAGCTAAACCTACATAGGTGTGCGTAAGTAGGTGGGCACGTGGGGTAGTAGGTAACTCATGCCGACTAGCACTTGTGTAGGTACCTAATAAAAGATGTTATATCTTTCTAATATAAAAAAATCTCGTGTCACGGTGTTTGTTATCAAACTCCTTCGAAACGGCTTGACCAATTTTTATGATACTTTTTTGTCTGTATTCGGTAGGTCTGAGAATAGGTCGTAGGCTATTTTAAAACCCCTATACTTCGTGGACGGAGTAGCGGGTAACAGCTAGTAAAAGTATATAAGTGCTTGCTACCAAAACAGGGGCCACAAAATTATTCATAACTAGGGTGGGGGACGGAGAAGCTAACTTGTTTGGTTACAACTTTACGGTTCATTTTATTAAGGCAGTAAGCGCTTTTTCTTAATGTAACCCAAGGGATGCGAGCGACCCCGTTTGAATGGGGAGTTGGCAATACCAAAATACGCTATCTTGGGCCAGATTTAAAAATGCAATTGCATAACCTATTTTCTCCAGACCCTGACAACTACGACGGCCCTGAACCCGTGTATCGCGAGTGGCACCACTGGCTAGTCGGCAACATTCCCGGCAACGACGTGACTGCCGGAGAGGTCCTGTCCGAGTACATCGGATCCGGCCCGCCGGAAGGCACCGGTATCCACAGATACGTGTACATCTTGTACAAGCAACCGGGAAAGCTGGAGTTTGATGAGCCGAGGCTCAAGAACAAGTGAGTGGAATCTGATACATCAAAGTTAACCTCTTCACCGCCACAAAACACCCTTGCCCACCTATCTTCCATTTCAATTTGTCGTACTACTTACGGCACATGTGATGACGTTGGTGTGTGAGGCATTCCATTGGCTGTCACGACTATAGGTAGATGATTTTTTTTTTATAATTTTGTATGGCTTTTCAAACATGACGTTAAAGTGACAAGGAACAAGTGATCAGTTATTTATGACGTTGACCATACCGGGCGAGGGGTCAAGTTCCAGTAGGTACCAGCAGGCTAATTGTCTAACTCCCTCGCAATCGCCATCGGGTTCATTTTGACAGTTCTTGTATGGGCTGACAATTTGGTATAGGAAACAGCCAGCTAGACAATATCTGGCAGACCGCTTTTTGTCAAAATCTTTCCAAATATCCTCCCACCCCCTGCTCCCTATCATTGAGTCCCTTTCTCAGTTAGTTTCCTCTGCACCTTATTGGACACAAAGTTAAACCCCTGATTGTGAACAGCTTTCCAAAAATAAAAAACCTTCCCGTCCCACTCCTTCAAAGCTATAAAAACCCACTCAATGAAATAGAGTAGGTACGTACGGCAGCCTAGTTTTCCAGCCAACTGTCTTTCTCAGCCTAGGCATAAAAAAACAGATCAATGCTGACTATGGCTTTAATAGAGAGATAGGAGAAAAGTGGTCGGTGTACCTTTTATTATTTACGGATGCCTCAAAATTACGAGAAGACGGCCCTGTGGGTGCTGCTGTGTGGATTCCAAAATAAAAAAAAAATCCTAAATTTTAAAACTCCCTCCTATTAATTCCGACTTTTCTGGTGAAGCAGTCGCCCTGCTTGAAGCCATCATTTTTGTCCATTCGCATAAAGTCCCAAAATCCCTCATCCTCTCCGACTCCTTAAGTTGCTTGCAGGACATTGTAAAGCGTCCATTTCATGCTAAAGAAAATTTCTGCATCACTCTCCAGAAAAACAACTCCTCCACAAAAGTCACTTCCAAAACCAAGAGATAGTTCTGACTTGGATTCCCGATCACAGCGGGATAAAAGGTAACGAAACCGCAGACATGTGTGCTAAGGAGGCCATTGAATTAGGCTGTGACAAATTAAGCATTGTTTCCCCCGTGATGCGAGAGCACTCGCATTACCGCAAATGCGTGATAGTTGGAACTCCTGCAGGCAAGCTGCTCAGGTTTGTGTTGGCAAACATTATGGGAGACTTCAGCCAGATCTGCCAACTAAGCCATGATTCTTCATAATCCATCAATTCCCAAAAATATCACGTCCACCATTATACGTTTACGATTAGGACATGTATGCTCTCCAGTCTTTCTTGCCAAAATACGGGTCCGAGACCATTCCTTATGTGAATGTGGCATGGACGAAGGCACCCTGGAACACATGTTTTTTAATTGCCCCAAAATTATTAATCCCTTATACGACCTCCTCCCTTCCAAATTTCCTCGTCCTGCTAACTTAAACTTCCTTCTTACACTAGCACATACCCGCCTTATAGATGTATTATATGTAAGTTCATAAAAATTAACAAATTGTATTTTTAGGTAGATTAACAAAATTTATGTTTGTGTTGTCTATTTTAGGTTCTCATCCGATTACCGCACACCGAAGTTACCGAACAAGGGCCAACCGATAGTGTCTTTCTCAACCTCGACATTGGCAGAATCACCGATAGTATCGATGGAGCTATATTTTTAAAAATTGAATTGAATTGAACAGCCAGCTGTCACAGCCATACAAAAACTATCATTTCAATCCAAAGCCAAGTGTCAATAAAGTTACACAATTACCCTGCAGTTCTGAACAAAATAAGATAAAAATCCATGTCACTACAAAATACCTATCAGTTTTAGTTTAGAATAAGTATTTTTCGGAAAATTGCCTAATAGGTATTATCGCTTAACTAAGTGAGATGGACATTTTTTTAGGGTTCCGTAACCAAAGGGTAAAAACGCCGTCCGTCTGTCTGTCCGTCTATCACCATACTGTATCTCATGAACCGTGATAGCTAGACAGTTCAAATTTTCTCAAATAATGTATTTCGGTTGTTGCTATAACAAAAATACCTACTATAAAACACAATAAAATAAGTATTTAAGGGGCCTCCAACAAACGTGATTTTTTTTGCCTTTTTTTAGGGTTCTGTAGTCAACTAGGAACCCTTATAGTTTCGCCATGTCTGTCCGCGGCTAAGCTCAGAGACTTTTAGTATTAGAAAGCTGTAACTTGGCATGAATATATATATATCAGTTACGCCGACAAAGTGGTTAAATAAAAACAAGTAAAAAAATTTTTTTAGGGTACCTCCCACAGACGTAAAGTGGGGGTGATTTTTTTTTCTCGACTAATCCTATAGTGTGGGGTATCATTGGATAGGTATTTGAAAATGAATACGGGTTTGCTAAAACCATTTTTTGATAAAGTGAATATTTTCGGAGATATTCACTCCGAAACTTCAAAATAATGTGCCCCCCCTCTAACTTTTGAAGCGCACGTGTAAAAAATATGAAAAAAATCACGTAAGTTAAACTTAATAAAAACTTTCTAGGATAATTATTTTCAACTTAATCAGTTGAGCAGTTTTTATGTTTTTGTAAAAAAATATTTCTAAACTAAGATTGTAATTTAACCATTGCAAGCATTTTTTTTCTTTAAATACCAATAAGATCACGCTAACAGTATCTTCTTTCAAATAAAAAAATATATTACATCTGAAAAACAATCAACATACATAACATAGTAGTTCTAGTAGATTGCAGTTAGATTAGTTACCCAATTCGCCGATAGATGGCGCTGTACCGCCGACGTTGGGACCAAAACAACCTCATTAATAAAGTATGCAAAGATTTTTTCGTACCTGCAACGGAACCCTATCTTGGGCGGTTGGGCGTGTCCGACACGCTCTTGGCCGGTTTTTAAAAATAATGGTACGGAACCCTTCGTACGCGAGTCCGACTCGCACTTGGCTAGCTTTTTTCTATTTTTTCCCCAGAACTGTTATAACTTAGCATCTCGCCCTGTACCAGGTTATCGTTGAGTATTGTGAAACCTGTAGGTATACAGCGGACTTAAAGCAGAGAATAGGCATTACACAGGCATTCTAGTACCGTGCGTTTTAAGCGAAACTTCTTTCCTCGCACGACAAAGATCTGGAATCAGCTTTCTGCGGCAGCATTCCCGGAGCGTTACAACTTAGGGATCTTTAAAAAACGAGCCTACCAATTGGGGATGTCTAAAAAAAATACCCATGGTTTTTATATTTTTTTTGTATAGAAAAGTCAATTATAAGAAACTAATTTCAATATTTTGTCATTTAGTTCTCTACTCTTTTCAAAATTAATTATTGAAACTATTTTAGTTGATGACGTCAGATTATAATTGAGGGCTCCCACAATGCCAAATTTCTAAATCTATCTAAATGCGTACGATAAGGCAGCCCCTTTAATTATTTTTTGCGTAGTGGTACACTATCCACTGTGTCACTTTACTGGCGCTGTCAAAGTGCTAGATGTCAGGCAGTGGGTCCAAATCAAACTCCGTAGTTATAATCCACCCGTAAATTTGTGAAGAATTCTAACCACACAGAATAAAGTACGACTTGGACCGGTCACGCAATTTACACCAAAGTCAAATGAAGGTCATTGCTTATTTGTTATATAATAAATTCATTATATAATATTAAAATTAAATAACTACAGAAAACGAGTTAAAAAGCATTTATCTCGAAATGGTTTTCGATTTACTATACATTGCAAAAAAATAGACATCCCCAATTCCTAAAAGGGTCGGCAACGCACCTGTGATGCCCCCCGTGTTACGGGTGTCCATGGGCGACGGTGATCGCTTTCCATCAGGTGACCCGTCTGCTCGTTTGCCACAGAAAAAAAAAAATAAAAAAAAGGCGATGTTGAGATTCCGTGTACCAGGGCGGAACCTTTTCACAGTCAACTCCACAGTGATTCATCTGGCAGATGTATGGAACGTCAACATGGTGTTTGCAGCGAAAAAGTTCCACTGTAGTGCGCGCGCGATTCAGTTACCTCGCTAGGCAAGATCACAAATTAAGTCTAGGCTTCTTAAGGCTGAATTTATTAAATACAGTACTTACCTGAGAGAAAAATCACACTCCCTAGCTGTCTTTTAAGTCATCATCATCATATGAGATAAAAGTGCATTAAATGCAATCAATTAAAAAAACCGGCCAAGAGCGTGTCGGACACGCCCAAGGTAGGGTCCGTAGCCATTACGAAAAAATCAAGTAATATTATTCTAAGGATTTCGTATGTGTACGGAATCATCCAAGTTTAGGTATGTTTTATACCTTAGGCTACTATTTACTCTTAAACTACAAATAATTTCCAAGCAATCTTAGCCGCTATAATTTTCCTAGTAAATTTGATATATTTACTACCCTTCTGAATTTTTTCAAATTTTTCCACCCAACAGTTTAGATTTTAGAGGGGGGGGGGGGACGGCCGATTTTAATGAAAATTATCACTTTAAAGTTGAATATTTCGCAAACAGATCACTGAATAGAAAAATCATGTTAGCAACCCCACAATGATTTTAAAATACCTATCCAACGATACCCCACACTATAGGGTTAGCCGATAAAAAAAAAATCACCCCCACTTTACGTCTATGGGAGGTACCCTAAAAAAATTTTTTTTACTTTTTTTTATTCAATCACTTTGTCGGCGTGACTGATATATATATTGATGCCAAATTACAGCTTTCTAGTACTAACAGTCTCTGAGCTTAGCCGCGGACAGACAGACAGACAGACAGACGGACAGACATGGCGAAACTATAAGGGTTCCTAGTTGACTACGGAACCCTAAAAAAAATGAAATGTGCTTAACGCCTGTTCACTTTAAAACTGCAAAATTTAGTAAAGAAACATTTTTCTAAACTTCGTAAATTGTGTGCTCTATGTTAATCAGACGTGTTCCAGGTGTTTGTAAAAGGGTCACCAGACCTTTTAGTACCTCCTTCGGAAGTATCCATGTTGAATGCTATGCTCTGACATCTCCGCGTAGGTAAACCTCAACAGGCGTTTTGCGCTTGTGCCTAAAATACCACGTTCCCAAAATACCAGATTTTTGAAAATACTACATTACCTATTGAACACATTTCTGGCTTATTAGATTCCCGTTGTACCACATTAAGTATAAAATCAAAGATAACACAAGAAAGCGATTTTTTTTTGGATACCTGATTTAATGGGAATGTAAAATAGGTACTTAATGTAGTATTTTGAAAATCTGGTATTTTGGGAACGTGGTATTTTAGGCACGAGCAGCATTTTGAAAATAGATCGCAAACGGGTCTTTTACAAGTCTTCTTTAGTCTAAAATCATTAATTTATTTTACTTTTCTCCTAGGGCGATTGACGGTCGCGCGGCATTCTCCACGAAGAAGTTTGCTGAGAAATACAACCTAGGCGCTCCGGTAGCTGGCAACTTTTATCGCGCACAGTTTGACGACTACGTTCCTCTGCTGTACAAGAGCTTGGGAGTTTGATTAAGATTTATAAATAACTTAAAAAAAAAGCGAAACTGACCCACGAACCTCTACAGGCTCATTTTAAGTAAGCAAATGACAGAAAAGATTTATTTTCTTGATTTTTACACCTGTACCTTATTTATTTACAGTAAAGATACTTGTAATAATTTTTTTGATTAGATTATGTTTTATTATTTCCCTCTACTAAGTAGGTACTCCTACTTACTTTTTTCCTGGTCTGATCGATTCCGTCATAACGGTCGTTTGTAAAAAAGAATTACTTACATAGGTAGGTAAGTACCTAATTAAAGGCTTAATGAAAACAAAATCACGATCGCGTCCTGTGCAACGAAAGCTAGTCATACAAACTATACGGGTAACTTTTCATTACACAAAGGAATCAATATGACATCCCGTACCTGATTGTGTACACATTTTTTGAAAACCACATAATCGGTTGTTAAACCTATTACAACTGCAAATGTACTATGGCATTAGTTTATCTGTCACTTTGATATGTGCCTTCTAAAATTTTGTTTTAGAAAACACAATCAAGGACAAGAAAGGATTTTTCACACTGAATGCGTTCTGCGGTCGGCGGTCAGGTCAAATTGAACGCAGCCCGCATTATGTATGAACAACATTGTCGGTCTCTATATATTGCGCGTGCGTGCGCGGACCGCACGGTCAGATCGCATACCTATACAAAATATACAGATTCCGACAATGTTGTTCTTCATACATATTGCGGGCTGCGTTCAATTTGATCTGACCGCGACCGCAGAACGCATACAGTGTGGCAAATCCTTAAAATCAAGAGACTGTTTATGTGTCGTACACAACTTTGATCAACAATGTACACAACATTGCGGTCCTTTACAACAACGAACCTGCTGGAATTTATGAATCAGGACTTTTTGCTAGGCTGTGTTAATTAGGCTCACTCAGTTGCATTCACGCTACTTACCTGTAAATTTCTATGCAAATCGGAGTCCAAAATTGAATGTGTGTAAAATGCTCAGATATGTTTTCGTATGCAACACTTCGCACTTAGCGTACCTATGCAATACATCCTGTCATTCATTCATTACTGACGAGATGACGACAGAAAAAATTGACAACCCAGTGAGAATCTAGCTATCACGGCGCTAAGCCCGCGCCACTGACACACAATACGTTGTTTTCAAATATTATTTTTGGTCCTAATAGTCGTGCTGATTTCTCCACATTATTACATAAACTTCTTAGTCAATACGCGTTTGACACCCACATTTTTCAAGATGTCTCCACATCATGGCATTACGATGCATGTTACGATATAAAATAAATAAGAAATTAAAATAGTCTTTACAATCAAACAATATGGTAAGTAAAAGAAAAATACAATGTAACTGTGACAACTTTTTGTTTTTAGCACAGAAATGGTGATGTGCATTTATGTGATTATAGAATAAACCATCACTGTAATACACTACTTGGTATAGGCATTGTAAATTATTTTCAACATATAAACAAGACAAATTGTGAGTTTGGAAACGAATATACCAACAACTTAATTGTCTTTATTACAATTAGTACAAAAATAATTTCTTAGAGCCAGCGAATTTTTACACTTCAATTACTCGTATGATGGCTTACATTTAAAATGTTACAATTATGCTGTTATTGCAATTTACATTTTAATTGTTACTTACATTGTTATTGTTATTTTATTTACAATTTATTTAAATGGAAGCTTTATCAACATCATATCCCTAGGCATCATGTAAAAGGGCATTTCAATCACTTTCGATGTTTCGCTTAAACTTCTAATTGTGTACCCACTGAAATTAATTACTCTTACTTACTCTTGCTTGTCTTATTCCCTGAAGTAAATCGTAAGATAAAATAACATTTGTCTTTCTTAGTTTATTTTTACATTGTTAAGCAAAAAAATGACGACCACGAAAGTATTTTGCAAAAGCACACATTTCTGCATATTCTACAACCTCTACAAGTAACAATGTACACCCCTATATTCCAAAAAGCTGCATTTAAACAGTATTTAACAATGATGATTCACGATTCTAGAAAAAATGTTGCGCTCGCACTATAGCGGACTTGCGTCAACCTGCTACAATAGCTTTAATTGCCTTTAATGGCGGTCTAACTAGACATGACAATGTGTCAGTTTCGATGACTGGTGATCGTTTCATCTTGATCACGTAAACTCACTAATCCCTGTCCACTGGAACTCTAAACACGTCAAGTTAATGCTGGGAATGATTTTTATTTCTTCGTGGTGGGTAAAGTAACATTAAACAAGACACTGATGCCTCTAAGATTGACGCAAGTCGACCTAAATAAGTATTTAAATGCTTAAATCTAGATCCAAACCCACAAAGCTTGCAGTTTAGGCTCCGAGCTGCTTGTAGAGAATTGGCACGTAGTCGTCATACTGCGCCTGGTAGAAATTGCCGGCGATGGGGTTGCCCAGGTCGTATTTGGAGGCGAATTTGGCGATCGAGAACCCACCGCGGTTATCACCGGAACTGCAAGAACGTGGGAGTTAGTCATCATCATCATCATCATTCCAGCCTCTATACGTCCCACTGCCGGGCACAGGCACCTCTCAGAATGAGAGGGCTCGGGACGTAGTTCCCACGCGGGTCCAGTGCGGATTGAGGACTTCACACACATCATTGAATTTCAACGCAAGCATGTGGACGTTTCCTCGCGATGTTTTCCATTAATTAAATATGAAAATTTCTGAAAAAAAAAGTGGCTACTGTCACAGCTGGCGTAAACGCCCAGTAGTAAATTAGTTTTTTTTTTTTGTTTGTTCTCTTGCCATTTGCAGATCCCATGGGAACATGGAGTGACACCACGGCGAGATAATTTATAACCTTCATATGTTACTTTTTATCCCGGAGAATTGCATACTTCTCGCGGGGTAACGATAAACAAATTCCTTGCAGACTGTGTTGCGGGCAGTAGGTACTAGCTAATTAAGTGAGAATCATGAAAATTTTAAATATTATGTGGGAATAGGCCACAATAGAGAGACCTCTCTCCAGGATGATGTTAACGCTTGGGGAACGAAATCCGAATTAACAGAGTTGGAAGTTGTTTTATGGAGCCGAGTTGAGAAACTTCAATGGTGCGATGTAGAACATACCGCTTTCTCTAATAAATAAAATAAAATAAATAAATAAATATCATGGGACAATTCACATCAATTGACCTAGTCCCAAAGTAAGCTTAGCAAAGCTTGTGTTATGGGTACTAAGCAACGGATAAACATACTTATATAGATAGATATTAGATACATACTTAAATACATATTAAACACCCAAGACCCGAGAACAAACATTCGTATTTTTCATACAAATATCTGCCCCGACACGGAAATCGAACCCGGGACCTCAAGCTTCGTAGTCAGGTTCTCTAACCACTAGGCCATCTGGTCGTCTAAATCTGGTCTGGTCTGGTCGACTAGATGGCGCTGGATGTTGCTACAATTACATTGATCGACGTTCAGGATCTACTCACGTGTTAGACAGTCTTGGCTCGTCGAACGTGAGCTTCCCAGTTTGCGCGTACACGAGGAACACGTAGCGATGCAGGCCGGTGCCGGGCGGCGGGCCCGAGCCCACGTACGCGGACAACGTCTCGCCGGCGGCGACGTTGCTTCCGGGGATGTTGCCCACCAGCCAGTGGTGCCATTCGCGGAACTTGGGGTCTGCGCGGGAAGGCGCGTCCGGGTCTGTGGACAGTGTGAGACTTTACGTCGGCAGATATAGTATAAATCTTCCCAGGTGAATTTTCAAAACAAACGGTATCGTCATAGTATTAAGGTTCAAATTTAATGTAATGGCTCGAAGCGAAAAATTCACCTGGGAAGATTTATATTATAATTCGCTGTAGTATAAGCCTGTCCGATTTAAAATGACGCGCCCTACCACCGCATTTACGCACAGGATTTATCATGCGATTTGTCGAGCGTGATGTTGCACGGAATAGTCGAAGCTCTCAAACAAATGAAGAATCGTAATTAATATTTGCACGTACACATCCAAAATTAACTGATTCAGTAGAGGGGCGCGCATCATTTTAGCTTAGAAAACCTCTTTAATGAAACTATTGCCATTCCTTTTCTGCTACTGTTCCTTTACAAGTCCCTTTTTTCCTCAAATGTATCTAGTGCGAAAAAATAGCAGTAGCTCCAGTAAAGCTACTAGCGAAAGAACTATTTATTTAATCGTATGGCGTAAAACATTAAACAATTACACTAAGAAAGAAACTACAAATTAGCTAAAGAAATAAAGCGAATAATTGGTGTCGGCACCACACAATGGCTAATACGCTATGTTTATTTTCCAGGATCAGTCTGTCGTATTGTATTGCTCGTAGAGCCGACGGCCGATGGGCCAGTAAGGTTCTAACGCGGCGACCGCTAATCGGAAGACGTGTAGAAACCTCCCAACAAGATGGATCGACGGTAAAGGGTGCAGGAACCTCTAGGATACGGGCAGCGCAGGACCCATCGTTGTGGAACTCTTCGGGGAGGCTTTTGTCCACCGGTGGACTTCTTTTGGCTGATATGATGATGAAATTCAAATTTTACCGGTTTATCATCATCATCATTTCAGCCGTAGGACGTCCACTGCTGGACATAGGCCTCCCCCATTGATGCCCAATCATTACGGTTGGAAGCGACTTGCATCCACCACAAAATCGTCCGTCCATCTCGTTGGTGGACGTCGTGGTATTATTGGTGTAACGTGGTCGACTTAAATTATCTAATCAAACATCCGAACCCAAAGCGAATTATCTAAATTGGCTACGCTCGCCAGGTAGGTAATTTAACTCATTGACACGACCTTAAGCATAAACCGGTAAAAACAAGTCTCTGGCACCGGCAGAAACAATGCCAACTACTGCACAGATTAGATTTAAGAATTGCTTAATGAGGTCCATGTTAAAATAAATAGGGGAAAAAAAACTATTTCTTTTTTTGCAAATTTATCTCTATGTACTGCTCTCGAAAATTAAGGATCATAAAAGCCATATGATGAGCTAGCTAGTTAGCTAAGCGCCGCATCATGAAAAAAAGCGATATTTATTAGGTAACCTTGTCCTTCTTTTCGATTTTAATTTTCTCATTTTCCCACTATTTAGGTACCTGTACTGTGAAATTTCTGATGTGATGTGATGATTATCTTCTAATTGAATAATACGGCGCGAAAATTAATTAAAATCTAATCCCAGTCAGTAAATTCTGTTCTATCAAAAATTACGATTTTAGTGTTAGTACACATTGCACAAAAAAATATTATGCCATTGACATCATCATCGTCATTCAGCCGAAATAAGTCCAGTGTTGAACATAGGTCTCCCCCTAAGGTTCCCCAAACAGACCGGTCCTGCGCCATCCGCATCCAACGTGTTCCCGCAACTTTAACCAGGTCGTTACTCCATCTTGTTGGATGCCTACCTACACTGCGTGACTGCGTCTTCCAGTCCGTGAACACCATTAGAGAACATTTTGGCCCCATCGGCCATCAGTTCTACGAGCGATGTCCCCTGCCCACCGCCACTTGAAGCCGTTGAAATAGCTCAATAAACTTATTTATCAGATGGCTAAAACATAATGCCTCTTCATCAGTAAATAACCCGAATGCCTTAAATTGATCTTCAAACCGCAACACAAGTGCAACTACTCTTTCTTATAGACAGGATTAGCGAGCAAGATGTTTTGGACCGTAGTCTGTCACAAAGATACCCAATTTATCCGTGTTTTAGCCGATAGCAGTATGTCCCGGGTAGGTCCTCTCCTAACAGGCTTCAACCTGACTGAGTTTCATGTAGTTTCTTCATAATCAGGCCTAACGTAGTTTAATCGTCTTAGGCTAAACCAAGCTTCGAGGTCGGCTCAATAGGAGCATCCTTTGGCCTGCTTACTTTAAACTCTCCTTGCTTTGCAGCTCGTCTGGCAGATCGCCCTGTCTTCGTTAAGCTCTAAAAGCCATCACCGAAAAAAGGGTTTTTATGAGTGGATACTCACCAGTCATAGCCAGAGTGTAGAACTGGTCTGGATTGGCGTCCCAAGAGACATTGGGGATGTCTTTAACCTGCGTTGGGGTGAGTTCATTGCCCTCACTCACTACTACCCCGCTCGGGTAGTTCACCTGGTGATCAGAAATGGTGATGAACAATAGAAACGATAGTGAGAAGTTATTACTTCTGATCTGTTAGTATATAAATAGTATTTGATTAAAGATTTGTACCATAAATTACAGTGGGTGCAATTTTCGTTGTGGTAAGCTTGGGGTATTTAAATCTTGCGCAGAATTATTTCAAAGTGCGAGGTCGCCAGAAAATTAGGAGTCCTAATTTAGGAAATAATGTTCATTAAAATCAAACCATAACATCAACACCAGTTTTATGTAATTGATAGAGTAATTGGCGCTTCATTTAGACATAACGAGCTCTAATGACGTGTTGGGTATACTTCAGAATTGAACAAATAGAAGATACCTAATAATTATCTTGTTAGTGGACCCTCTACAATAGAAAATAGGGTGTCATGTGTGCCATTGTGATACACTTGGTGATTATGGCACATTCCAATGCCACTTGTATGGAACAATTAAGTGTTACTTTACAAATCAGGATTCCGTCCCATTTGATTTGTTGTGTTGTGGGATGAAATTTCAATTTGCAACACACGAGAGAGCCATGAGAGATTGGTAGAGCCATGTTGTAGCTAGCCGCTGCATCTCAAATGGGCCGGCTCGTCCGGGGCAGTACCACCCTCTCACAGAACACCGGCGTGAAGCAGCAGTACTCCTGCTGCGTTTCGTACGGTCAGTGAGAGCGCCGGGGGCCCAATACCTCTCCCCCTCCTCTATTCCCTTTCCTTTTTCCTCTCCCTTTTAGGGCCGACAACGCACTGGCATCGTGTAAAGCGCTGCGGGTGTCTATGGACAGTGGTGATCACTTAACATCAGGTGACCCACTAGTTCGTTTGTCTGGCCTCTATAACATAAAAAAATAAATAAAAAAAACGAAGTGCTGAACAATCTAAACCAAAAGTTCCTAAACGTAAGGTTTCTAAACAAAAGTATCTAGCACTCTCTACTCTCTCTGCTCTCTGCACTTCATTCCGGTTCTTAACTAAATCATAATCAGGCGTTAAAGTATATAGGCGTTAATTTAGGTGAAATTTGGCAATTTGCAGACCTAAATGTAGTGTCAACGTCATAAATAAGTGATCACTTTTGTACGTTGTCACTTTAACGTCATGTTTGAAAAGTCATACGAAGTCATATAACGACTGAAAGCGACAAGGTACATAAATGACCACTTATTTATGACGTTGACTGTACTAGCCTTCGCTCGCGTTAACCATTTGAACTGACATTTGAATTGGAATAACGAGTTTTCTCAAAATTCCCGCGGAAAATTTCAAGTAGAACAACGTGTGTTCCTTAAAGTTGCATAAGAAACACCCGCGCAGTTTCATGTATCTAAACATAATGGTTGAGATTTTGGGATGTTAATGCGATCCCGTAGGAATATCGGGATAAAAATTAGCCCATGTGTTATTCCAGACGTCCAGCTATCTGCATAACAAATTTCATCGAAATCCGTAAAGTTTCAGCGTGAAGTAACAAACACACATAGGTACACACTCACAAACTTGTGTATTTATAGTAGGTATTAGTAGGATGTTCTGTTCATCGCCTCACCTCGCATCGAAAAATGTTAAGCCGTAATATACATATAATAATAAAAAAGTATCAACATCAAACATACCGTTGAAATTTAAACATAACAAATAATATTTAAATCCTAACTAATAACATATGCACGTTTGTTTGATTTATTTTATTTTAAATGTTACAGCCATTATCAGGGGGCGATCAGAGACGAAAGAATCGGTCATCCCAGCCTGCGTAGGTCCCACTGTAGGGCACAGGCCTCCTTTTAGAATGAGAGGGCTGTGGCCCTAGTTCCCACGCGGGCCCAGTGCAGATTGGGAACTTCACACACACCATTGAATTCCTTCGCAGGTGTGTGCAGGTGCCCTCACCATATTTTCTTTCGCCGTAAACATCATGGCAAAATTCAAATGTAATTTTGCACGTAAATTCTGAAAAAACTAGAAGGTGCGAGCGCGGGTCTCGAACCCACGGCCCTCTGTTTGAGAGGCCATAGGTCAATCCACTAAGCTACCACGGCTTTTTTTAACTGGTAGTCATTCGGTTTTTCTATTAAAAGATTGAAGTTTTTACGTCAATTGTTGTCAGATTTGCTCAATGCTGTTTTTTGTTTATGTTGGATATCTCAAGGTGTCATCGTAGACTTTAGGCCCAACAGATTCACCAACTAGACAAATGGACCAAGATCCCATCGTAAAATTCTACAGAGTAGTTTTAAAAAAAAATGTACATTAAAATTAACGGCAACAAAATGGAGATCGCATCCTTTGTGTAACGAAAGTTAGTCATGCAAACTAGGTATATGGGTAACTTTCGTGACACAAAGGAATCAATTAATTTTTGTTTTAATTAAAGCCCTTAATTATGTAAGTATTTTTTATAACTATCTTTTATTTGATCGAAATATGACAAAAAAAAATTACCTAAGTGGTCATAAAGCTCTGTAGAAGCAAGTATCTTCACCACTATCCTTACTAATATACATGCGAAAATCCACTTATCAGGTAAATGCACGTTTTGGGAGTGCACATTTTGCGGAAAGTGCACATTTTAGGAAAGTGGGATTCAGATGTCTAAGCTTTCTTTTACAGTTGTTTAGATCCGTATCTTTTCTACGTTAAGTACTTAAATTAATTTCCAAACAGATTAACGCAATTTTTGCATTTTGAATTCACATAATAGTCCAAAGATTGGTAAGTATTCGGAAAATATTTTTTTTTTGTATAATTAAGTTCCTGCTCGAGTAAAATATAAATCTAGATTTATTTAATCTGGACGCTGGACCATTTTGTACATATACCTAGACATGATTTTTTTCAAGAAAGTGGCCACAAAAATATCTATCTACATTCACAATGAAAACAGTCTACGGGTCCACGCTATTAATTAAATACATAGTTTAAATAATTTAGTGTAGGAACAGCCGAACCATTTGATTTCAGAGCCATCATGGAACGTTTTCACAGTAAGCGTCATAATGATTTTCCTTGTCAAGCAATGCGATGTCACTGTGACATTTTCTGTTCAGTTCAGTTGGTTCGATTGCACATGATGAGTATGATATAATTTAATGCCGGGTCTACACAAACTTAGTCTTCATCATTAGTATAATATCTACTACTTGGGTAATATCTGCTAAGTGACTCTGACAAGTAATCATACATTATAATGTTCGTGTTCGAGAATAGTATTACTAACAAACATCTTCAATTCACTAGCTTAGCCTTTAACCATTTATTCACACAAACGACTATTAATTATTTATTATTAGATTTTTAACTGTGAATGAAGAGATAGATGCTTGTCGCTCAGTCAATCGAATGGCTTCTATTCACTTGCACACGCGGTTTTACTGATTCTTAGAACCAAAGCGGAGAGTACACAGCATTAGTCAATAAGCTCATGTAAAAATATTAACCGATTTGATAATTATAAAACTTTACGGAAGGTCTTAAATAATGTTTAAACTTATAAGTACTTCAAACTTCTCTCGTGTTTAACGAAACCATGAGATGTGACAAGATAAATAAATCCACAATATGAGCGTATAACCGCAGAAAATAAATAAAAAGCACTTACCGGAAGCAATTCAGCTGGGGCTACTGGGATGACATCGGGCACGATGCGATGGTGGGCAAAGGACTTCCCAACGGTAGACATGGCTCTCGTGAGGACCCTAAAATTGACCATGCTGCTCGCTATCAAAAAAATTAACGCACATCTCAGTATCCGAAACATTTTGCCAATTTAAAAAGTTAATTTTGAATTGAGAACGCGTGGCAACGTGAGATCTAACGACCGGCTGGCCGTGCAGTGATAGTTCTTTGCGGCCAGTGCTGTTTATAAAACTTGACCCGTTTCCGTTGTGAGCGTGTAGTGTCGTGTTAAAAAGTGCGATCTTGTCTATGGAGATGAGATAACTGATCAAATAATAGTGGTTTGATTGACAAGAATCATACAGATCAGATTATTTCATACACTTGGGAACTACATAGATAAAGAGTGGAAAATAAACTGCATTCACAAATTTTTGAAGTGATACGATAATAGTACATTACTGCAGAGGCCGGAATGTAAGGGGTTGCCGGCCGAGTATCTAAGTTGACGGCCGAGTGGTACACGAGGCCGGGATGATACGAGGCCGGCAACCCCTGTTCCGGCCGAGGCTTGTATAGTGCTTTTCTCAAACATGCACCATCACCATCACCATCATCATCATCGTCGGCATCATGATGATGATGACGATGATGATGATGATGATGATGGTGATGGTGGTAATGGTGATGATTGATGATGGCGATGATGATGATGATGATGATGGTGGTGATGATGATGATGATGATGATGATGATGATGATGATGATAATGATGATGATGATGATGATGATGGTGGTGATGGTGATGATGGTGATGATGATGATGATGATGATGATGATGATGATGATGGTGGTGATGATGGTGGTGACGATGGTGATGATGATGGTGATGGTGATGATGATGGTGATGATGATGATGATGGTGATGTTGATGGTGAAATATTTCTCTAGGCAGATCACCACTACCTTATTATTAAATAAGCGTAGTGGCAGAATATCATAATGAACCAAAACGCAAATATTGCTTATAGTTTTTTTTTAAATGGCTAATTGCTATGATGCCATAGACCTATAAACGTCATGGTGCTGTATCGCTTGAAACAATAGACGATCGCATTGCCGGCCAAGGCCTGCAATTTTGTATGAAAATCCATTACATACCAGTTGTCTAACCGCGCCCGCAACGTGATACGTCCCGGCCTATTATTTGGAACACAACGTAAACATTACATAGCATGCTTGAGAAAATGTATTTTGCTTTCTAAAATGTCATTCTATAAAGACCGGTCTGTGTAATTTAACTGTAGAGAGTTGTGGTTGGCCGAACGTAATAATTATAAACTCAACATATTAGTTAACATTTTCGAAAATCACCCCAAAATGCTTAGTAAAGGACTTACGTGGCCGACTTAACTCGCACAATGGCCGCTATAACACGATAACAAATAAAATTTAAGATTGAAGAGGTCCTCTATCATGCACGACATTTAAGGAAATTTTGCGAGATCTACCCGCACCTTACCGGTGTTTTTACACTGTCAGTAATTAGATTTTAAACGGTTGTGCGCGCGCAGGTACCAGATTAATTATGTCTACATTTGAGCCTCCCGTGTCAAATCGCCATTCATTGCACGAGTAGCATTTGACTTGTCTTGACGTCACATAGTGCCAGTCGGATCTCGCATTTCATCTCTACATTTACGCCGATTTATTATTAAAAAAATAGAAGAACGGTTAATAAGAGCATAAGGTAATTAATTTACAAATCTTATGCACTAACTCTGTGTTACTGAGAGTTTGATCAGTAGGTAAATCAAAAAGTGATATGTACAGTCAAGTGTAAAAATATGGGTGCACACAACTTGCTCATAAATATGTCCCATAGCTCTCAAAATCAAATCAAATTTGAATTACGCGCCTCTTACGAACACATCGCTCATGTAGAAGAACACTAACGCAATTACAAATTATTGGGGCGTTTTCAAAAAAATGTGTACCCTTTCTTTTTTTTTGAAATTTTGGAAATAATATGGTTTTTCCTACCCCAAAAAAATGACAGTTTTGCGACATTTTTATCATACATTCAGTATGGGCGTGACAACTGACTCATAAAATTTTGTATGAAAAAATAGGGACATTTTTTAAATTATCTGAATCGATGGTGCTCTTGATTCTCAGTAGGACAAACCATATTTTTTCCAAAATTTCAAGAAAAACAAAAGGGTACACTTTTTTTTGAAAACGCCCATAGTCATTTCAAAACTATTTTTTTTCTTTTTGTTTTTACATAAAGTTTACTTTTGAAATGACAATTATTTGTTATTGTGTGTGTCAGTGTTCTTCTACACGAGCGACATATTCTTTACATAGTACAAAACAAAGTCACTTTCTTCATCTGTCTGTCGGTAGATACACTAACTCCTCCTAAACCACAAAATCGATTTTAATGCGGTTTTCACCATCAATTAGATATTTTCCCACGGAAGGTTTACATATGTAGGTAGGTATAATGAAACCTAATTAAGTTTAAATTCGTATGTAGAAAAAAATTGTGATTTTGCAGTTATGGTTAAGACGCCACAAAATATATGGCTTACGTAGGCTAAACCTTGATCTTGGTAAGATTAATTGATATTATATATTAAAAACTGGGCCTGGGTTAGAGGTATACACCATATTGAAAAAACATATATTGACAAGTTGACAACAGTTGAAAATTAAGAGGCATCCTCGTGACTTTACCAAGATTTTTTTAATGCTTTTACTTAATAGAGTCCTTTTATTATAATGTTATTAAATTATTCCATACTTACGTTTTCAGCCGGAATTTAAATTCGATTCAATTACTTACTTACTACTGGGAAAATACTTGCGATTTATTTAAAAAAGCTATTTGATTAATAAAACTGTAGAAAAAAAAACAGTGATAATATAGAAAGTGTAGTATCAATTATAACCAAAATGTCAAAAACATATCCCCTTCTTGTAAGGGGGTAACCGTTCCCAAAACACATGCAAAGTTATAGAGAATGTAAACTTTCAAATACATATTTTTAATAAACTTCAATAAACAAACAAGCAATCACCTTGCGTATTTTGTGAACGAAACAAACTGGCCGTTAAAATGGAGGCAAAGTGCTTTTATTACTAATTTTATTAGTATTAGGAGATTAGTAATAACAAAGATTACATATAACTCATGGGGATTTACATGTAAATCCATAAAAAGATAACATAAACAAGTCTGCTAAGTGCAAGGATTATTAGATAAACTATCCCAAAAAGCGCATTAAGGGTTTTGTAGAAATTCTAATGGGAATATTATAAATCGTTACTACTTTGAAAAACTCTAGTGACAAAATGCAAAAGTTTGTGTGTGTGTGTGTGTGTGTGTGTGTGTGTGTGTGTGTGTGTGTGTGTGTTTGTGTGTGTGCGTGCGAGCGTGCGTGCTTGTGTGACATTGGCAAAATACGCCTTGCTAAACCAGCAAGGGTGAAAGCCATTATAGCAAAAAACACTCTACACATTTACCCCCTGTTTCACCATCCATTGATCAAATTTATTTGACAGATAAATGGGTGGTGAAACAGCCCCTTAATCTTCATTTAATCTTTGCACTAACTAACCCAAGGACTCTTATCATGGTTTATTTTAGACTTAAATTAGATCTCTGGCAGGAAGTATTAAAAAATATGGAGCAACATTGCAATCCAAATTGGGCTAGTAAGAGAAAATGCTAGTAATTACTAGTTGCAGTTTTTCAACCTATTGGACTAAAAGAGACTTGGTGAACTTTTCATTTAGTTATAAAACATATTTTAAACTAACTTTAATCTTATCATCCAAATTGTTAATAACTTAACATCTGTATTTATCTAATTTACAACTGTGTTTGGTGGGCAGGAATTTGATAAGCATTATGTTTGTTACATAATAAACATAAACATATCAAATATTTTTTGATAACTATCAGAAAAAAGTTGTACTTTACTCATTGTCTAAATTGAACTCCAACATTTTTTACTATGGCACAAAAATGTTTCTACCTGAGTTGTTTTCAAAAAAATTATACATATCACATTATTAGTTGTATTGAAAACAAAATCATGATCTCATCCTTTGTGTAACGAAAGTTAGCCATGCAAATTAAATGTGTAACTTTCATTACACAAAGTAATCGATTAAGTTTTGTTTTAATTAAAGCCCTTAATTATATACATTTTTTGAGAATTGCTAAATACAAGCAAGCAATGAAGTGGCTGGTCTGTCTGGCTTTTTGATTTTGAGATCTGGCAATGATAATAGCAATTTAAATCCCTGGCCAACTATCAAGTATGATAAATATTATTTATTTTATTAGCAGTACGGCTGCTCACCAAATCTAAGATTATTTAAAAGCAAAAAAGTTTTTCGGGTGCGCCGGCGGGATTCGAACCCACGTCTCCTGGGTATGCGCCCCGACGGGTGTTCTACCAATTGAACCACGTCGCATCCAACCGACTCCCCCGAAATTCTTAATCGCTTACATACGCCAACAGTGGCGTGTGGTAACATCCATTGCAACTATTAGAAGCTACGACACCTACGTTCCAAATTACATTGGAAATGCGTAAGGAATGATGTACCACATCTATTTATTCAAATATTATTTATTTTATTAGCAGTACGGCTGCTCACCGAATCTAAGATTATTTAAAAGCGAAAAAGTTTTTCGGGTGCGCCGGCGGGATTCGAACCCACGTCTCCTGGGTATGCGCCCCAACGGGGGTTCTACCACTGTTGGCGTATGTAAGCGATTAAGAATTTCGGGGGAGTCGGTTGGATGCGACGTGGTTCAATTGGTAGAACACCCGTTGGGGCGCATACCCAGGAGACGTGGGTTCGAATCCCGCCGGCGCACCCGAAAAACTTTTTCGCTTTTAAATAATCTTAAGTATGATAAAGTTGATTTAAAAGCCTAATTCTTAGTTAATATCCATAATTAGTTCTTTATGGAAAATGGCACAATGATCCCTAATTTGGATAAGGAGTTAATGTACCGATAATGTTTTTGACTATCGAGATACGCAACAAACTTACATATCTACCGGCAAATGGCACCGGTATACTAACTATACGATACTAACCTCAAGAGTGCAATTAAGTTTAATGGCACATTCATGCAATCAAATTGTAGTACTCGAAATATAAATAATATACGTGACAAGATAATACCAGGTCTAGTAGCCAATTATGTAAGTAGCAAATAAAGATAGTAAGTTATTACAGTTGTTCGTGAAGTTTCTATTTGGATTGGATGGTCTTTCGTTATTGTATTTAGGGACTAAAAGCAAAACATTAAAATAACATTAAACTTACGTAGGACTGAAGGTTTAAATTATGTATAAACAGATTAAATTGGATAAACAGTGAAGTAAAATAATTACCTGAAGTCGGTAAAAGTATAAGCACGAGTGCAAGTGCAAGCAAGCAACGAGAAGTTGATTGAAAACTGTCAACAGTGTCAACTTCAATTTCTGAATTCTGTCAGACCACCAGACCAAATTTTACCAACAATCCAACAATATTTTGAAATTTCTTTGACAAATGACAGTGACAGTGAAAGATGCACACTTCCATAGACTTTTTTTCCTTGATTGGTCCGTACCATAATATTCACGGACGTGGTACGGACAGGGGGGTTACTACGAACTTCGAATTTCGTAGTAACCCCCCTGGCCCTATACTACGAAGCAAGAAATTCGAACTTCGTTTCATGCCGTTCCGCTCACGCTAATGGTATATATTACGAGAGTGAGAGGCACCGCACGATCCGAACTTCGAACTTCGAATTTCGTAGTAGCCCCCCAGGCTAAGGTCTAGGACCAAGGTCTAGGACCATATCGCCATCTCACAAACTCATGAGAAGAACTTTTTCCGCAAGAATTGATTTTAAACTAATCTTGAACAGATTTAGTTGCATGGATACTCTCTCTTTTGGCTTTTTAGTAGTAAAAATATCCTAAATAGTTTATAGTTTTATCTAGTTGTCAGTCATTTCAACTCAATCAAGTTGTCTGTCATTGTCATGTCATGGCAGGGCACTCTACTCTACTGTATTTTCACCGCAATTTGCTTGTAAATACTTCCTAAACAATCAATAACCCAATAGCACACATCTTTTGAATAGTGCAAATTTCAACAAACCAAAAAATGTTTAAACTATGCTAGGTGATATCCAGTTGACAAAGCGCTTAGTAGTGATCGCTTTAGTTCTTGGAATTATTTTGATATTGAAGGAGTACGTGTTTATTTACCCGCTATGAGTCAACACAGGGTAGCTTATTTCTACAATGCGGATGTGGGGAACTTCCACTACGGGCCGGGGCACCCTATGAAGCCCCACAGGTTGTCAGTAACACATAGTTTGGTGCTCAAATATGGGCTGCATAAGAAAATGCAAGTCTATAAGCCTTACCGCGCTAGTGCGCACGATATGTGCCGGTTTCATAGCGAAGACTACATCGAGTTCCTGCAGAATGTTACTCCTCAGAATATACAGAGTGAGCTTTGTTTTTACATATAGATCAAAATTTTTACTTAGACCTTTAAAATATTAACATCAATTGTACTATTTCTCATAATGATGATAAACAATTTCACATCAGTTGTCAAATCTTGGGTTAACACATTCACTGCCGGGAATGCATATAATGCACTCATGTCTGTCTCCTAGTGCCGCTGTCATAGTTTGGCATTCATTTGAACGCTCATGTGCGTTTGTGGCACCTGAAGTAGTCTCGAGTCTAAAAGCCGGCAGCAAATGGATATGTAAATTTCTGAGAGGCAAAAAATACTTTTTTTTTAATTTATTTGAACATTTACATGTATCAACTCGATGAGCTGCTGGTGTATTACTTTAAATAATAATAATTTATGCATGACATTATTAGTTATGCATGTTGGCTAATGGCCATATCCAGAGATGGTCAATGAACTTAAAACACAGGCTACTTTATCCATTTAAATTTTAGAATACAATAAATATTTGCTTTTTAGTTTTGATGCATTCTAAATATCTAATCTAATATGACTTGTCTATAATTGAATTTCCAGCTTATTCGAAAGATCTTCTCCACTATAATGTTGGAGATGATTGTCCAGTCTTCGATGGCTTGTTCGACTTCTGCTCTATGTACACGGGAGCATCGCTGGAGGGCGCCATGAAGCTTAACAATGATGCTTGCGACATTGCCATCAACTGGTCCGGGGGACTTCATCATGCCAAAAAGTTTGAGCCTTCTGGTAAGTATGTTTGTTTTATAATTTTACTAACACATTTGCTGCAATATCGGGTTGATGTGACCGGATACATGTATGGTTAGTAAAAACTAATTGCTGCAGGGAATCTGTTAAATCATACATGATCATGATGATGATGATGCAGGTGGTCTTTGTCATTGCATGGATCCTGATGGGTAGATCCTTACAAGGTCCTTGTCTTTGTAGAATTAGTTTTAATGATGATGCTTGAAGAGTAACACAGTCGTAAATTATGCATTTTTTTTACTTGGGTTATGAAATGCACATAGCCCCTGCAAGAAAAAATCCGTGACTATCATTCATCCGTCACCCTCAAATGCACAATTCTGCTATTGATTAGCATTTGGTGAAACAGGAGTTTCTCTTGCCTGCCACTAAGTGCATACTTTACACTACAGTAATAAATGGATATGCTGTGTGACAAGCGAGAAAACTGCTCCAAATCAGCCCTCTTGGTAATTTAATTAAGAAATTTATTACCATATGAATGAGGTATGGAATGTCTATCAGACCAAGTGAAATGCCTTGAACCAAACGGTATTGTAGATTATGAACTGCTGGAAAGTGATATTATCTGTTTCTGCCTTTTTGCTCTAGATAATGTAATAAAATTTCATTGTATTGAAAATTAAATTTTGTTTTAGGTTTTTGCTACGTGAACGACATTGTGATAGCAATATTGGAACTTCTCAAATACCATCCTCGGGTTCTGTACATCGACATTGATGTGCACCATGGTGATGGTGTACAAGAGGCTTTTTATTTAACTGATAGAGTCATGACTGTAAGCTTCCATAAGTATGGAAATTATTTCTTTCCGGGAACCGGAGACATGTATGAAATTGGAGCTGAAAGTGGACGCTACTACTCAGTAAATGTGCCATTGAAGGAGGGTATTGATGATCAGAGTTACGTTCAGGTGAGATGATTTTAAAATACTTTAAACTATAAGTTTATTGAAGCCACAGAGATATCCATGGCCTTAGATTTTAATGGTTGTTATTTGTTATGCATTATATTTTTACTGAATCAAACTAAACCTCGTCTGTTTGTTCAGCTTTAGCAAGATAAAGCTAATAAATTGCCACAAATGGAACATGGATTACAACAATGATTTGATTTGCGACAACAATCCCGAATGTGTTAGGCTTTCCAACTATAATTGATTGATTTAAACGTTAAGGGGCAATTTCACTGAGTCGATTGCCGCACGCAACATACGGTAGCCGCAACAGTGTAAGTAAAACATGGTAATCGGCCGCACTGCCCGCACTCGACGAGCGGCAGCTACCACCGCCTCAATAACGCGAATAACTCGATATGGCACCCGCAGCAGGCAGATAGACTAATGTGAAGACGACGTTCGTTCGCCGAAGTAGCATGGAACAAGTTCGGCGAACGCATTAGATAATACGTTTATTTGGTACTGCAAATACAAACAATCAAGATTATCGAAATGAAAAAAATCAGTACAATTTAAAAGTAAACATTTTATATTGTCTGTGTGCGATGCAAAAGTGCAAAAGGGCATAATATTGATTAGGTGAAGGAAGCAGTGTAATTGCCCCATTGCTTTGTGGAAGTCCGTATCAATGGACTAAAAGCTTTGCTTTGCTACTTTCCTAGTCTTTGGATGCGTGTGGTTGCGGAGTAGCAAGCTAAACGGTTGTACTTCACTTCCCAAGCCCCAACTATGTCCACATTTCGGTGGTTTGTGGGAGTGAAACATAAATGTTGCAAAGTCATTTCACAGTGCCCCAAATAGAAACGCATCGACAATCTTACATTACCAAACTAGTGATACTGTCAAGTTAACTTTTCTTTTTTATGCTCGGAGTTTCTCTAAAAGATCGAATTTGTAACGAAGTGATCCGACAGAGAACCAAAGTTATCGACATAGCCCACCGCATTAGCACGCTGAAGTGGCAATGGGCCGGCCATATAACCAGAAGAACCGATAACCGTTGGGGTAGACGAGTTCTTGAGTGGAGACCACGGATCGGCAAACGTAGCGTAGGATTTCCTCAGACTCGGTGGAGCGATGATCTTTGATGAGCTGGCAAGAGCTGGATGAGAGTGGCCGAGGATCGTGCTCAGTGGCGTGCCATGGGAGAGGCCTATGTCCAGCAGTAGACGAATATAGGCTGATGATGATGATGATGATGATGAACTTTTTTAGGTGTTTAAACCAGTAATCTCAAACGTGATGGAGTTCTACCGTCCCACGGCGATCGTGCTGCAATGCGGCGCGGACTCTCTCGCCGGCGACCGGCTCGGCTGCTTCTCTCTGTCGACGCGCGGCCACGGGGAATGCGTTAAGTTCGTGAAGAACTTGAACGTTCCTACGTTGGTTGTTGGTGGTGGAGGGTGAGTTGAAGAAGGATTAATATCAAGAGTCGGAAAAACGCCCGTCATTTTACTTCTGAGTGCGCAAGGACTACAATTTATAACCCATTTATGAGTAGAAACAATTCGTTTATAATCTACGGATGTCATTGGAGCGTATGATAATATTCTAAAGAAGTCTATACTGTATGAAACAGGTTAGGTTTTGTTCCAGATGACGTGTTAATTGGGAATGTCTAAAAAAAATTACCAGTGGTTTTTATAATTTTTTTGTATAGAAAAGTCAATTATAAGAAACTAATTTCAATATTTTGTCATTTAGTTCTCTATTTTTTTCAAAATTAATTATTGAAACTATTTTAGTTGATGACGTCAGGTTATAATTGAGGGCTCCCACAATGCCAAATTTCTAAATCTATCTAAATGCGTACGATAAGGCAACCCCTTTAATTATTTTTTGCGTAGTGGTACACTATACACTGTGGCACTTTACTGGCACTGTCAAAGTGCTAGATGTCAGACAGCGGGTCCAAATCAAACTCCGTAGTATAATTCACGCGTAAATTGTGAAGAATTCTAACCACACAGAATAAAGTACGACTTGAACCGGTCACGCAATTTACACCAATGTCAAATGAAGGTCATTGCTTATTTGTTATATAATAAATTCATTACATAATATTAAAATTAAATAACTACAGAAAACGAGTTAAAAAGCATTTATCTCTAAATGGTTTTCGATTTACTATACATTGCAAAAAAATAGACATCCCCAATTCCGTTTGCAATTTAAAAATGCTATGCTACCGTAACATTTTTTAGGCCAAACCCTTTTTCACCCCCGACGCAAAAAGAGGGGCGTTATAAGTTTGATCGCTATGTGTGTGTGTGTGAGTCTGTCTAACTGTGGCATCATAGCTCTTAAATGGATGAACCGATTTGGATGCGGTTTTTAATTCAAAGCAGGTTTATTGGCGATGGTTCCTAGACATGTTTCATCAAAATTGGATCAACCGTTTTAACGTTATCAGCTCTTTTGTTAGATGCAGAAGGGATCTTAGACGCATAATGGCCATTTGCTTTATTTTTAAACATATGTATATGTGTGACCAAATTACGTGGGGGATTTAAAATTTTTAAATTTTCTACATTTGAAGAGATGTTTACAAAAACAACGTAACTGACTAGACTGGTTGACACTTGTAAAGAAACAATTTTACTGGCAACAGGTGTCAGCCAGTCAGTTATGTTGCTTTTGTACCTAAACATCCCTTCAGTTATGTACTTAAAAATTGTTTGTGAAGGTATTTTTAACGCGGGTAAAGCTGGTTGATAACATATTTCTGTTTGATATAGCTACACGCTAAGGAACGTGGCCCGATGCTGGACCTACGAGACTTCGCTTCTCGTGGACGAGAACATATCGAACGAGTTGCCGCTGACAGAGTATTTGGAGTTATTCGCGCCAGACTTCCAACTTCATCCGGAAATTAACAGGTAAATCCATCAGTGGCCAAAGGTACTAACAACCCGATTCCCCGCGGGTTGACTAAACTTTCGAAGTTATCAAACTCTTCTCTTCCATTATTCCACTTTCAAGAAGAGGATAAATGGGGTTTTTGTTTTTTTTTTGCTCCGGCTTTACTTGCAAAAAATTTCTCTCCCCGCCTACAGAATTCATACTAATATTATAAATGTGAAAGTGTGTTTGTTTGTCTTTCTTTCACGTCAAAACTGAGCGACTGATTACCGTGATTTTTTGTATGGACATAGTTGAAAGGCTGGAGAGTAACATAGGCTACTTTTTACCACGGGAAAATATCTCATTCCCACGGGAAAACACGTTTTAATCTACTTCAGCTGGGGCGAAGCCGCGGGCATTAGCTAGTAAGCATATAAAACCGGCCAAGTTTGAGTCGGACTCGCGTACCGAGGGTTCCGTACAAATTTGTAGGTATGTCAAAAAATATTCAATAAACCACCGTATCTATAAAAATCTATCGTTAGCAGAATCTTGCTTCTAAGGACGCATTTGCTATGTAATTATTTGTTCTTAATCTGGGTAATAGAAATAGGCATTATGTTTAAATTTCCGCTCTCTATTAAAGTTCTTGAGACACAACTTTATGACAGACAGACGGACAGTGTAGCGACATTAATATATTTTTGTTTGTCATCCATCACATCATTCAGAAGATGCAATAAATCTTGAGTACTTATGAATTGTTTGAAACTGTCATCTGATCCTACAAAATATTAGTTGAACATTTCAAGTTTCCTTTCTTATCTATAAATAAATTATCATTACAGAACCTGTTTTTGATCTATCCACAAAGTTTATTTTATAACTAGCTGTCGCCCGCGACTTCGTCTGCGAAGATAAAAGATACCTACTGAATATGGAGAAAAAGTTTCATAAAAATTGGTAAGCCGTTTCGGAGGAGTTTGATAGCAAATACAGTGACACAAGATTTTTTTATATTAAATGTTGAATTGGTGTCGATTATTTTCATGTAGGTAAAGATGTGTAGTTTGGAGAATGAGATGCCTGTTAAAGTCACTACTATTTGCATGATTCCACCTCTCGTCTTAATTTGGGTGGGGCATTTTCTCCCCCCCGCCGCCATTTCCGCAGTAGCTGACGTCTTTCTTTCCTTCTCAAGCTATAATTGATTTTAATGATTTATGTCGCATCCCGGCAGTACTAACAACGCCAACACCAAGCAGTATCTGGAAGCGATCACTAAGCACGTGTACGATAACCTCAAGATGTGCCAGCACTCGCCGGCTGTCCAGATGACGCACGTGCCAGGTATTGTGTAGTGTATAGTCACAATAAATAATAGGACTTCGATCATATAATACATAGATGCAAGGTCCTATACAAAATCCTACGAGCATATAACCCCTGGAGACGTAATGCCTGCGAATTTAAAAGGAAACGATTCTGTCAACTAGCTGAGGAGCGGGGGGAGTTGCGATCGGTTCGAAGTGTTCCGAAGTATTCCGAACCCGATCGCTAGGGCGTGCATCGTAATGACTATGTTTTCTATCGATATCGATAAAAGGTTGTGCAAAAAGGTTTTTCAAGCAGTACACTCTGGTAAAATTTAAATGCCAACTTTGAATTTATTTTAAGCTTAAACTAAACAAGTTGAAAAGTACTTTTAATGGTTTATTGAACTTAAGTAAGTACTAAAATATTATCATAATAGGTATAGTTCAAATAAAATTACGTTATACCTATCCAATACAGGTACAGTCGAACAAATTGAATCATGACCCAGGGTGGACCTTTGTTATGTTGACATCTCATACTTTTGTCATGGAAATCATAGTGAAATTGATTATTAAAAGGTTCTATCCTGTGTCATGATTCAATTTGTTCGACCGTACACGAAAATAAGAATTATAATTAATATCACGAAGTCTAATAGTAATAAACCACGAAAAAAAATCCGATACCAATAGATACAATAATCATTTAGTGGATAATTATCGACAATACAAAATAAATGCATCGCACCACACTAGTCATTGGCGACACGAGACTAATTACGATAATAAGAGATAGATATACACGATTGCAGTGAGAAAGAAAAAGATGGGGGACGGACCAGTCCAATCCAACTTGACCCGCGTTGCAACTAATCAAATTTTCGTAAATATTTTGATAAAATAAACAAATGGACTTACCGATGAAAAGTAACATTGTTTTTTTGTTTCATTACATTTTTTACTGTTGTTTCCGCACCATTTAACTGCACAACAAGACATGATGCCGTATATTGAAGCTGTTTTACGTCGTAAATGTCAGCTGTCTCATCGGTCATACTTTATGGTTGAAACTGACGGTAAACCAAGGAGTCGGGAAATACATCATTGATAAATCACTGACTAGTCGACAGATTAGTGTCGCCTTTCACTACGTCTCTAGGGGTTATATGCTGGTAGACAAAATCAAACTCAAAAATCGTCTCCACCGCACCAATACCAGGGGGGTTTCACTCCGCAGTTTAGGTATGTTCGGCCGGCGCTCCTCCCGGGAGGAGTATGGCAGTAGGTTGTCGCGCGGCCTTCGGTTCGCACGCTAGCCGCGTCGATCTGTGATTTTTGCAACAAACGATGACTTCTAACGATATTATAAATAACTTGCTTACATACTAAAGGTAGTTTAGTGAATTACTACACACTGTTATCTTTCTTGATTTATATACAGTACCAAATATCGGCGAGTGGGAACCACGTGCCCTTGGTTTCGGATCATCGGTGTCCAACGGAATATGAACGCTCGGATCACACGATAAGTTTTAATTTCGCGTGCAAGCAGTAGGAGTAGGAAAGTTTTTATACCTAAAGTTGACCTTTGTTCGAGAGTGATCATTCTGTACGTGTTAGTACTATTTACTTATTCTGTGCCAATACTGACTATTGTCAATACTGATAGAGTAAATGTAGCACATATTAATATATACCTTACGTAGTAGAACATAACGTCGTAAATCATCTGTGTGAGCTACAGTTTTGTTACCTTTTTTACCAAAAATGGAATGACAACGCATGACAAAGGTGTTGAGAAATAAAACAAAATATCAAAAAGAAAGGGTATTGTGAAATGAACCTTAAAGTTAAGTAATAAGGTACAATCACGATACTAAAATATGAGAGTTTCGTTATTTTAGTATGAGAGCGAAAGAAGGCGAATGACTTATGCCTTGTTTTGATGGCGATCGTTCATCTACTTATTATATGATCGAAGATACTGGACCAAGAAATTCCTTTACCACCCTAAGGTTCTATGTCAGTTGTGAGTCATACGCAACGTAAGAAACACAAGTTGTCTCTCCTGTGGACATAAAATTAGTGACTCCGAGTCAGCAAACTTGAGATTAATTTAAATGGGCCGAAAGTTGGCCAGGCGTCGATGTAGAGTTGACTAAAAATATTGGCTATCCACTCACATGCTTTGTTCAACTACTGTAGCAAATTCATTTATGACATTGTTTGAAATCAGTTGTCAATAAATGACAGAAAATTCAAGAAAAAAACGTGAGTGGCTGGCTATAGACCTTTAACTTTTACCATGTCCACAGGAGAGACGCGACCAAAATATCAAAGGCTATTTTCACTTACAAGTCAATTTGATCAACCTTTTTGTTTTTATTCTGATGTAGGAATGGTCATAAAAAAGGCAAAGCATTTAGTTGGTCGAAATTAGCTTAATCAGTTCGAAAAATACCTTCATAGTGCACTTCCACGATATTCAAGGTATCATCATTTCTATTATCTCGCCTTTTATACGTCCCAATGCTGGAAACAGGCCTCCCACAATGAGGGCTTGGGCCGTAGTTCCCACACGGGCCCGGTGCGAATTGGGAACTCCACACGCGCGATTACTCCGCAGCTGAGACCAATCAACTCAGAACCTTTTTTCCTCTCAGGTGACTTCTTCCCCGACGACTACAAAATCCGCGACGACGACCCCGACATAAGGATCAGCCAAGAGGAAGCCGACAAGATGGTCGAGCCCAAGAACGAGTTCTTCGACGACGAAAAAGACAACGACAAGGAGACAATAATAAAGACTGAGGAGCCATAGCATCCGACTGAAGCCGGTGAACCGGCCGCTAGTTGACACCGAAAGCTTAAGAGGTATAGGAAACGGAAGTACATTGTGTGGCCTAGGATACAACTAAGTGGCTTTGTTAGGTTTCGGGAAATTCGATAGTTTGAAGAGAAGCAGCTTACCACTGATGTGGTTTAAAAAAATGTTGCGTTTTTGCCCGCCATTTTGATGGTCGGATCTGTTGTTCAATGTCTTGACGGTTGGACCAACCGTCGAAACAGTATTGAAGGCTGGATAAGTTATTTTAGGTATATAAGTTGTTGGAATATCTCATGTACAGGGTTATTTGTAATTCACTAGCATCCTTTTAACCCTAAACTCCTACCACTTAAACAAATGTTGTTTGTTTTACGGCTTTTGTCATAACTTAATATTTTTGGTGTAATAACGTTTTGAAAATTTGAGATTACTTCTTATTTTTACGATACTCTGTGTATTTGTATGGGAAAAAAGTGCTTCATTTTAAAAAGTCGTAAAACAAAAAACATTTGTTTGAGTAATAGGAATTCAGGGTTAAGGGGATGTCAGTGAATTACAAATATCCCTGTAGACGCAATAATGTAGTTATAATGAAAATTAAATGACCACTAAAGACGGAAATTAGAGAAATCGTCTACAGACGAACGTGGTAGATACGTAAAATTCATAAAGTTTATCTAAGTATGTATGGTATATTCATCTCTTTTCCAAGATGATTAACTTCACTTTGTTTTCGCCTCAAGCAAAGTACAAGACTGCACTTGAGTTTAGCTTAGCTTTGCACTACATTTGAAGGTATGTTTACAAAAACAACATAACTGACTAGACTGGTTGCCACTTGTAGGGAACCAATTTTACTGACAACAGGTGTCAACCAGTCTAGTTATGTTGTTTTTGGAAACATCCCTTCATTTATGTTGCCAATTTTCGAAAGCGGTGACGTATTTTACAGTAAGTACACATTTATTACACAGGGTGTATGTAAATTTTTTTCATCGGCACTAACGCTGTCATTGTCCGTGATGTACTATCGAGCCAACTTAATAGTGAGGAACCATTTCACAGAAAATGTCACACTGACATCACATTGCCTGACTAGGAAAATCAATTTTCTCAAACATGCTTGGAAATATTCGCATTATTTTAAAAAAAGTTATACATTTATTGACGATCCAGTTCACTGTCGGCTTGGTCAGCAATATTAGTATAAAAATCTATTCTTGGTCGCTGCGTTGAATTTTTTGTTATTAGAATTATAAACAAGTGACTAAAGAAGTATCTCAATACAGCTAGTCGGTTCGTAGATGTTAGTCGCTGAAAAAAAAAAAACAGTATGATATTGATACATTTGCCAATCGCCTATCTGCAGGCCAATGCAAGTACTTCCTAATGTATAACGCATACTGTAGTGACGTTCTATGATGGGACAGGAATCAAATGGTTCGAAAGTATTTTCCTGAGAATAAAACGCACGTTACCTATTTCTGCAATATGTGCTTTGTAGTATTATATATAGTATAAAGGTTTAGGTACTTTACTATAGATCGACAAGCTCGTGCGCGACCCTCCGCGGAACTCTGTCGCAGTCAGCGTTTGCCGCACTTATTAAAATTACTACTTATTATTAGCAGAGGCTCCCTGCGACAGGGTTCCGCCGAGCGCCGCGCACGAGCTTGTCAAGGTATAAATGTAAACAAACATCAGCTGCCAACACGACCAAATGTTATGGCGTCGGGTTAACGAACCTTATGGTTAGTGGCATAGAGTTGTATAGATATTTTTGACGTCTTGGTAACGTACATATATGTATGACCTTGACTACAATACGTTTACTTTTAGTTTACCACTGACAGATTGCTTGCCTTCATTTCATTTCCAACTTTAACACCATACAAATAAAGTAGTTATTACAAAATCTGCAAACGTGGGTAACAGTATTCTAAAATTGGCTTTATTTGTAGGTCGTTAAAGTTGAATATGAAATGAAGGCAAACCATCTGTCAGTGGTAAACTTTATGTAATTTTACTGTACGCACTGTGCCTCAGAATTTGACGCCTGTTAGTTAGTGACATTGACATAGCGCTTATAGACAGTCGTTCCACAGCTGACAAAATTAGTGAGAACAGAGTACATCTCACAAGGAAAGGTACCCAACTGTACGGCTCCAATTTAATATATATGTTAGCGAGTAGTCTAAAATAACAACTTTGCTAGTTTAACAGATTTGACTATTATGTTTGAGAACATGAAAAAATAATGAGCACGTGTTTTGTTATATTTATGTATGTATGTAGGTATGTATGTAAACTCTTTATTGTACAAAAATAAGGAAAAAAAAAGAAATACATTATTGACAACCGTTGAAATGCATGTACAAAGGCGAACTTATCCCTTTAAGGGATCTCTACCAGTCAACCCTTGAGTGGATGAAAGGAGCATTTAGTAAGGGACAAGGGGGGGGTGGTATTTAGGGGGGGGGGGATTTATATCGGCTCATGCTCATTATTTTCATAAGTAAAGCACCCTTCAGAGTTTTATATTTCTCATTGGTGCTTCTTTACTTTCACACTGTCTTCAGATCTACTTAGTTTTATGTACCATTATTATTTATATTTTAAGACTAAATACGATTATAATATTTAGGAGCTGGATCAAGCTCTTGTTACGTTATGTGACGCTGTCTCTGTTAAATCGAACAAAAGAAACAGAGATGGCATCATGTACTGTCGCATAAGATAGCAAGAACTTGACAGAAAGTGGTCAAACGGGATTAGTCGAGGAAACTGAAAGTGTAAGTTTTTGAAGTGTTAATTAAGAGTCTTTACAGTTGATCTTGCAACAAAAACATCACCCGATTTAAGACCTCCCTCCCACCCCTCATTCTGGGAATATAGTTGCCCAAATAATTGCTTTACTATTTCTTACAACTGTTATCTAAATAAAAACGATGAGGCCGATTGCCACATTGACGTGGAAGTGAAAATAGCCTTTGCTGTTTTAAGCCTTACAACTGACATTTAATCTTAAGAGTGGTAAAGGAATTTCTAAGTCGACTGTACTTCCATGGTCCCTAGGTGCAATGCATCTCACTATAATAAGTAGTAACAGAGTGGGTGGAAAGTGCAAAAAACATGCTGGTTTATGGGACGCCCCTAAGCTGTAGACCGCTAACTGGACGTCAGCGGACAGCGGCGAAGCGAGCGTTTTCCTTGTTCATTGCGAGTGTTACCAGCAGACTTATTGTCTAACGTCTCTGACGGTTGTCTTCGCAATAACTATTTCTTTCTGTCAAACGGTATAAGATGATGACAGAAAGAGATGGTGAAAGAAAAGGCAAGCGTCAGAGTTAGACAATACGGCCTCAGGTGGCCACTGTGCGGCGAGCATCTCGGCTGCGCAATGAAGAGAACACGCTCGCTGCTCCGCTCAAGGCTACTGTAGACCGCCGGAGCGGAGACCAGCGCGTTGTAAAACTGAATCTTATTTACTGTGACACATACCAGCAGTGCGGTGCAGCGTATATGATTCAGTATTATACAACGCGCTGGGCCCGCTCTGTCGGCGTCGCTTGCAGTCTGTGATAGCCTTATAAGCTCTCAATTAAGTTGTATTTGTAATTTTAAACATTAATTTTCTTCTGTGGGTAGAAGTAGTAAGAGAGAACTATACATTATATATGTACTTACTGCTAATTATGATGTCGTCTACTTATGTATAGCAGATAGACTAAGCAGATATTTGTGACATTAATATTTGGCTCCTATTGAATGATAAAACTGTGTAGGTACAGTCAAGTGCAAAAATAATGTTTATTTGAACCACTTTACCTGTAGTAGGTAGAATAATTATACCTAACTTTTTTTGCAGAAGCCAAAAATTACTTGTCACAAATGGATGTAGATAAGTATTTATAGTTTTATTTTAGTGTAGTTAGAATAAAATGAAAATTGTGTTTCAGTTTTCGAGTAATAGTAAAGATCCAACACCAATGGCCAAACGTAAAAAAAAACCGAGGAACGACGCATACGCATCAACCTTGTTACTTCGTTTTTTAACGCTACGCAAATAAATTCCATGTTATAATTTCTGGTAAAACGGCCAATACATTTATGTTCAAATACTTACATAGTTTCCTTCTTCTTAGTCAAACTTTTTTAGGCCAACTGGTTTGACCACTAGAAGATTTAAGTTCTCGTGATCAAATTAGTCTAATGTTCCCTAATGCATTTATGATGTTTTTGCGGTTCCTAACTGTACTCCTTGCTCTTAGTTCGATATTTTGCCTACAATGTAGGACACTGGAAATTGTGTTTTATAAACATGGGTGTTGGATTGTAAGTTCCCTCGAGTTAGGGACATAAGTATGTATTACCTACGATTAAGTGTTCATAGAGGTAAGACGACGTGATAATTATAATATTTATGTAGATTGCTTTTATTAGGGCTTTCACATATCAATGCGTGATTCTGATTATGTTGTGAATAATGTAATTGTAAATAATTATACACTAAGGACTTCAATGGAATAAATTATCATTTTTCAAAACAATAATTCTTTTTTTATAGGTATACTTTTTTTTTTACTAAAATCGATGTAAACAGTAACCTACTTATAGATAAAGATAAGTTTTGTTAAAAAGTAACATTTAATAAGTTTCTTTTTGCTGACTGTACGCATGGAAAACTTTGCACGGGTGGTCTCCATACAGCATAAACGGACATCATGGTGTAATTTTTCGGAACTCCCACAACAATTTTAGTAAATCCTGCAATTTCAATTTGATTGATTCCTTTTTCGTCGTATTCCTGATTGGACATAATTATTCTTGTTTCGACAAATTTTAGCAAATAAATTATACTATGAAATACTTGTGACTTTGCTTGCGTAATAAAATAAAATAATATTTTTATCTAATTTTATTTTTTCAGGAATACGACGAAAAACAATTCAATTTTCAATTTGACTGCTAAACCTAATGGTCCACGCGAACTAAGCCGTGGCCAAAAGGTAGTGGTAAATAAGCAGGTAATTCTTAATAATACAATCATTGAAAAAGATATATTTTAATAAAATAAACTACATTAAACTTATCTAGTAGTCTTAGTAGCTACCTAACTTCAAGTCTAAGTTATTCTCACTGATGTACCTGTGTACCTCGCTTGTGTCTTCTCTTAAATTAACTGTAAACATTCTGAGTCTTTCACAATGCTTTATGATTTGATGCACTACTGGTTCCGATACTGCCAAAGTGCAATCTAACCACAAATGGTGCAAATTCCGTAGCCTACCTTTTTCTAACAAATGCAGCATTATTTCATCGGCATTCATTTTCGTTTGATATTTCAACACCAACTTTTGTAACTTCTTAGTGCACCCAAGGAAGAATGTCAATATGTGGTCTATGTTGAAGTTTTCATTACCCATTGTCAACATTCGAAGTTCTGAGAATATTTTACCTGGTCTCCGAAAATATGGAGGTATGACTAACCATTTCGACTGAGTCATTATGCAGAGGGAGTTGAGGTTCGGACAACAAGTTCCTATAGACAATATAGCATCTAGAGTCAGTGCATGATCAATCTCCCACAGAGAGAAATGTGTTAAATAGACCCCTTTAACAAGTAAGAGCTGATGCATAGAATCCGTATAGGAGAAGAACGACAAATCTAACCGATATAATCTTAGATCACTTATCCTTATCTGCTCCAATATGGCATCTTTATTATGCTCTGACAAATGTGTGACTGAAAGATCCTTCAAAAATGGGCAGATCTTTATCAACTTTTTGATTCCCTCGGCTGAAAGAAAGTGGCAGTTAATTTTTCTTAGACTCAAAGGGCCAATATCTGAAGCAGTACTAATCATAGTTGATCCTATATCACATGATTCAATCCTTAACTCTTCTAAATATGGAAGCTTACTGACCAGCATCATTATGCCGGCTTGGGAGACGCATCTACCTACCCGTTTGGCTCTTTCGTTCCGCGGTGGATCCATAGCCAGAATTCTTAGATGCTTTAAATTGGCTATGGAACACAGCCCCGCATCGGAAACATTTCTGATCAATACGGAAGCATTGAAATGTGACTTACAGATATCTACTTTAGAGACAATATTGATCTCTTCTATTAAAGGACAGCTTTGTCCGATGACCTGGAGTATTTCATCTGTACAAATGAATTTGAGGTCTAACACAACTAAGCGATTGAACTTTTGTAGGTTTTCTACCCAGAACTTTTGTGGAAGGCCATTGTCTATATCACATTTGCAGAAAACAGTCATGTTAGGATGTGTTAGTACATGGAATAGCAGTTGGGGGTCACCGCGGTATTGGCAACATGTTCTTTGCGAACAGAGGACATCAAATAACCTGAAAAGAGAAGTATATGTTAATAATAAATAAAATAAAAATTGAGAAGGCCAATAAAGTACAAGTATATTGTATGTAGTATAAACGGCCAATCGTACATAATTTTCAAATAAGAATGTTATGATGTAACTAGTATGAAATTCTTGGCTTGGTATTAAGCAGTCTGTTCAAATAGGATGGACTTAAAAGGTTAAGCTCTTAACTAAGGCTGTAAAGATGCTTGTGCATAAAACAAACTTAATTTTGTAAATGTTTAGGCAAGGTCAGGGCTCAAATTTCGCACAATCTAAAAATAACCTGTAATCATGTAAAGAGCCAAATATTTGTGACATTGTGAATGTATTAATTAACTATAGCGCACAACTAGCTAAGTCAAATCCATTTAGTAAACCAGGAAAGATCAAGATACAAATGAAGCATAAATCTGAGTAATTTAAATGAGATGTAAGAAAAAAGTTCATATTGCATTTTGTACTTTCAGTCACCAGATTAAGACAAACAAGAACTCGCTTTACGTTAACACACGCACAATTTATATGATTTGAATGTACTTTGTTATGGTGCGAAAGAATACAAGTTTTTTTTAGTATTCTTTTCACTCACCTGGCTGGAAGCATCGACATTAAATGGCATTTCAACTGGAACGCCTGTTTCTCGATTTCAAGAAAATTATTATCCGGCCCAGTCTTAGCCTCAATAACATTACACGCTGAATAAATCATACTAATACATTTTTTGACGCAGGTTTTAAATAAACTATTTGGCTGTTTTCGAGGCGACATTGTTACGCGATATACACATGAAGAAAGGGATTAATTAATAATGCTGTAACACAAAGTGTTTTTCTAATTGAAAAAGGATTGTGAAGCTGTTTTGTCTACAGGAAGCTCTCAATTTCTTTGTTTGATTTCTCAGCTCACGAGAATAGGCACGAATGTTTCGTTTCACTTGACTTGTCAGCAGATTATGTATGTGTGTATGAATGAATGATCAGATCATATCATCTATCATTATTTTTGTTTAGTTCCCTGTCATGAGACAGTGTTACTGTGAAGCAGTGTTGCCAAGTAACTTTTGTAGAAGTCGCTAGAAATGTTGAAAAGGATACTGAATAGCATTGAAAAAACAAGATCGGGATGCTTACTTACTTACTGTCTAATTTATTTGAATACTAGCAAATAATTAAAAAACCGGTTGTCTGTAAAGTCGGTTTACAGACGATAGTTTAACGTGACAACGTCATAACAAAACATACAAAAAACAAAAATGAAACCAGGCAGTCACCCGTCTGATCCAAGTACTGACCGCGCCCGACGTTGCTTAATCTTGGTGATCGGACGAAAACCGGTGTTTTTTCAAATATCTTGAAAACGGTGCATCCTACGGCAAAATCAATGAAATTTTCATCCCCCCTTTTATGGTGATTTTTAGTGAAATTTTAATATGTAAGTATATAAATTAAGTTATTCGGTCAGAAGTAAGATGATGTGACATTTCCTTGATATTCCAGGTTACAAGAATGCTAGAGGAAAATTAATATTTTTGTAGACTTGGGTGACTTGACTATAACATCATCTTTCAGTGGGATAGTGGGATGACGTTTCCTAGAGACAATCTCTGTCATGCGTCCCCACAGCGATTGTCTGTGACAATAACAATAACTTCAAGAGTTTGTCAAGCGAGTCGTGTCCCTTGAAAACAGGCGGCATTTTCAAAAATCTTTTATATATCAACACTAATAAGACTTTGAAAACTATGATTTATACTTGTATTTATGTAGCTGCCTTTTTGACTAGGTACTTACTGCTACATAAATTCGAGTATCAATCATAGTTTTCAGTATAAAAGAAATTTGATATATAAAAGATTTTTGAAAATGCCGTCTGTTTTCAAGGGAAACGACTCGCTTGACAAACTCTAGTTTATCCACCTTGACGTTGGCAAAATTGTCCCATTGGAGAGACGCCATTTAAAAAAAAAAGCTAGTTATTAGGACAGTAATCATTTTCTATGTCAACTGTGTAAACACTGATTACAAGATTGATCATCGTCTGCCGTTTTATTGCTTTTCAAGGCGTTTAAGTTACGCCAAAACAGTTTTATTGCGTCCACATTGGAATGCTACAGTGGAAAGGGCTTTTAGAATTTGCAGCAAATTTGCATTTATTGTATATAATATGCAATTCATTCTGAAAGGAGGCCTGTGCTCTGCAGTGGGACGTATATAGGCTGGGATGATTATGATGATGATGATGCAGTGCGGGGGGCCGGCAGTAGGGGTACTTCCAACTTAAATACCTACAGTATCAGTAAATAAAAAATAAAAAATAAATAAATATCATGGGACAATTCACACCAATTGACCTAGTCCCAAAGAAAGCTTAGCAAAGCTTGTGTTATGGGTACTAAGCAACGGATAAACACACTTATATAGATAGATACATACTTAAATACATATTAAACACCCAAGACCCGAGAACAAACATCAGTGCCTATTATAACTGCGTAAGTGCAGCGCTGCAGCATGCAAGCCACGCGATGTATCTTTATTTGCAAATTGTTTATTCGTGTACTTACTCCATTGAATTAACATAGTTCCTAAAGACGTGATATTTAGCTACTAAGTTACAAAGTTGGCAACATTTCGTTCACAATTCTGAGGCCCTACCACGAAGTGCATAATTCGAACTTCGTTTTGTGCCGTCCCGCTCACGCAAATATGATTTGACACGAGAGTGAGAGGGATAATACGATACGAACTTCGATTTTCGAATTTCGTAGTAGCGCCTCAGGGTTGCCGCCGTTGGAGTATTAAAGGCCTTCTTTCTACACGGTTGGGACCAACCGCCAACCATCGTGTCCTTGGTCGGGTTGATTTAAAAATGGACAGTGTAGAAATCGGTTGACCCGACCGATATTTGGTTGATGTCAACGGCCTTGGTCGCGAGCGCATTGTCCGTGGTCGGCCCCAACCGTATGGAACGTCCCGACCGTGTAGAAGGGGTTTTATAGTTACCAATACAAAAAAACTACTTAAAGCCCTGCATGCAGGGCACTGTTTGAAGTACAACTGTAGATCGTATTGTATGTAAAGTTCAACATAAGCTGGGTTAAAATACCAGCCAACTCTGACTTGACCATGAAGCTGATACAATTCTACTTTTTCTACTTTTTGTAGGGACAGAATGGTAAGATAACTGGTCTGTTTACTAGTGTAGACTAGAGGCATCCACCTTGTCTTTAGGGTAGGCAGCGCACAGGCCATCTGTTTGGTTGGTTTATTTTTATGTCTGGATAGGCCTGTTTTTACTATTCATCGGGGTGGACTGCGAGCTCGTCTGCCTACTTAATATACCTAGTGAGAAAAAATTAGGGTCCCTGTTTTTGGGTACAACTTTGCACCGCAACAAATAATAAGTACTTAGATATTATGTAAAGTTACCTACAAAACATAAAGTACTTAAGTATATTAAATTTTCTCATTCATTTTTGTGAATCGTCTTTTGCATTAGTTACGCATCTTCAGTACACTTACTTACATACTTACGGGGGTACGGTTAAAATACGACCTGTAGTTGTGGACCCTAAATGAGGGACAATACTACACGACCTTACATTATTTAGGCTGCGTTTCCACCAGAGATGTGCGAGGATGCGTTGCGAGGGATGTGTGTGTCATGAATCAATAGAAACACTTCATTTAAAAGGTCCTAAGTGAATGAAGTGTTTCTATTGGTTCATGACACACACATCCCTCGCAACGCATCCTCGCACATCTCTGGTGGAAACGCAGCCTTATATCCCTCCTGTTTTTACCGTGAGAGTTTGAAATTAACAGGTAGTGCATTGCCTATTGTCGTTCATTCAGGGTCGACAAATACCTGGGCCGTACTTACACTAATGCTAGGTTTACACGGAGCTTAGTAGCTAATGCTTAGTACTGGTCACTTACACTTGTCAGAAGTGTGTAAACATATTGTACAAGTGCTTAGTATTATACATTACACGCATCTGACAAGTGTAAGTGGCAAGTACTAAGCATTATAGCTACTAAGATCCGTGTAAACCTAGCATATCAGCCTCTATCGAAAGTACCGGAACGAACATTCTATCTGGGAGCCGGGAGATGCCGGGAGGTAGATGGAGCAAAGAGTTCTTCATTAAGAAAAAAAATAAAATTTATAAGTAGGTATTTATTTTAATTCTCATCGCTTTTTCGCGACTTGGCGCCTAATACTAATACAATATTAATTTAATTTTCGTCATAGATATCTATCTCACTAAGTGCTTTATTATCATTTAATATACTTAATTTTTTTATTACAATAAGTATTCTATTTAAAATCTACCTATTTATAATACATAAGTACCATGCCTTATATTAATTGGGCTTGTTATTATATTATTAATTAATATAATAATAGGTAACCATTTATTCTAAAATAAAAGGGTATATAAGATACCCATTACACTTAATGTTGTGCTATGTTACAAAATGATCATAACATCATAATTAGATACTTAAATGTACATGTAAATTGTACCCAGTTACTCTCATTTGTTACCTATTTCAGATTATGTTTGCTTTGGTTCAAAATTCTTTTTTTTGACTAGAGAGAAAACACCTAAAATCTACACAAGTACATCGAATAACAAAGAAAACTGTACCTCTACCATGAGTTTACACTGGTTTACAGTGACCGTACTCTCTAGCGACGGCGTAAATAATTTGTATGGAGAATTGTACTTCCGTAAGTGACCGCTAGAGGCGCTGTACAATTCTCCATACAAATAATTTACGCCGTCGCTAGCGAGTACGGTCACGTAAACTAGTGTAAACTCATGGTAGAGGTACTGATCGAGTAACAAATATATCTCTGAGGTTTCCATTTAATTTTGATGAACATAATATGGGAAATCTCTGGGCACTTGATACCAAAATATGACAAACTATTGATAAGGGATAAATTTTAACGACACCAATACCGTGGACAAAGTATTATTTTTGGACTTTAAAAATTTATTCATAATTTAAAATAATGCTGGGTATGGTATGGGTAGTATGTTTTGTTTAAATTGGTTTTTAAAAAAAAACCTACCAGGTGACAAAACAGTAAGAAAATTATAAAACACACTTTAAATGTTTAATGTTGAATATTTATATTAATAGTTTCTTCAATCACTGAGACATTTGTGCCCCAAGCATTTTCACATTTATTTTCTTTACTTTTGACTATAGGTATGTAGTGGGTACTAAGTAACAATTAAATTAGTCTACATTATCTACCCACTGCCAGGCCCAAGTATATTAATGAATGAGGGATATTTACAAATTAATTTTGAAAAATTATATCCAGTTTATTATTTTAATTATTGATATAGAGTCCGTTACTGCCTTTAGGCACCATGCAATTAATATATTTAATTTCACTTTTTAAGTATATTTTTTTCTACGGGCATTGATTTAAAATGAGTTTCACTTTTCAGAATGGAAGTACCATTTATATTGGTTCACAAAGACCGTTTTAAATCTCGTCTGCTGTGTTGTTTTCATAGTAAAATACATTATTTATGAATGAATCCATTTTTAACAACTCATTTTAAATGTTACATTTAAATAAGTAACTGATTTTTATAAAGATTATCATGGGGCTTTTCTTTCATGAATAAATTTGGCACTTAATTATTTTTAGGTACTTTGGACTCCTTTTGATTGCCATAGCATTAATTTTTATACATTAAGATGGTTTTACTAAAAATGATTTCAAGTTACGAATTTATCTTGTTTTCAAAACTACTAATTACATCGTTTTGAGCTTAAAGCTATATAAGATATCAAATTATGTATGTTTTAGATTTAATTTACCAGTACTCCATAACAGTACTTAATAATCTATATTTGTTAAGTCTGACTTAAAAATTGTGTTTGAATTCTATTCGATATTTACAATTATGTATAAGTTTAACATAAGTACAGTAACATGTAATAGTATAATTTATGTAGGTATTTTATTAGAATTTGAAAGTTATAAATAGGATTAAGTACCTATACATACCTAGATTTTTGGCACTAGATTCTTTACTGATTAATTAATAATTTATTCAAAGACATTGTAAATACACTTGCTACCTAATTAGGTATCTGTACTATAGTGTAATTAGACTTGAAATCTAAGCGACAATATTATTTTATTAAAATATATATTGGCACCTAAACTTTGGTACAAGTTGGAGCTAAGTTTTTTAGATTCGTTAATTAGGTACTAAAAATTAAATATTTCTCATACTAGGAACTTTATAACAATTATAACTTTCTAACTTAATCATAATGTGGAAATACCTTTTACACAATCACGTAGGTACACCGTTATTTTTGTGCATTTTAAATCTTGTCATAAAATAACGCTGGTAGCACATCATCGTATTACATAAATTGTAATAAAATTTATAAATTAAATAAATAATTATATTATAATTATTACCAGATTCAAACAGGCAAAAGGCCGAATGGAATTTATTTAATGATAAAGATTGATAGAGAAAATAGGTACTTTACCCACATCAATGACATAGATATCGAGAGAAACCAATTTTTAGTACATATTCAAACATTTTTGATCACCAAACTTAAAATTTATACAATATCTGTGATATCACAAGTACCTTCTAAATTTTATGAGAAGGTACAGTAAGATTTAATATATCATTCATTACTTTAAATTGGGTAAAGACCTAAACTATTACTAAAGTATTACTCACTAAAATAGAAATGGAAAAGACAGTCGCGCTTTCACAACTCATCTTACTCTAAACTATTCTAAAATAAAAAACAACACATAGTCGAAATCTTCGTAGAACAAAACGATCACCACGAATAATTGACCGGCAACCGTTTGGTCACCGTTAATAACATTAACATTCGAATTTACATTAAGTTCATTCTCTCGTTCGTTCCTAACTATACTTCTCTCTGTGTTCTCGCCTCCCTGTTCGTTTAAAGTTTCGTTACAACAAATTTGAGCTCCGTCCTTTGAAATGTCGTGGCTTGCACCATTAGTGTTTTCAACGTTCGTTTCTTGTGTGCTACCATGATCGGACCTACGGTCAGGCCCGTGTAGCAAAACGGATCAGAGTCTTTTGTGAGAGTCAGTGCTGGCACTCTTGAGTGAGCCGAAACGACGGGTCTGAGAGGGTGCCGACGCGGTCTCACGGTCTAGACTTGCAGCTCTCAGGATTAACCCTCTGGATTGTCTGAGAGGAGAATCTGATCGAATCTGGAAATTTAAAGAAATAAACAATATTTAAGCAATTTAAATGCAACTGTCAGTTACATCTCAAAATACGATCGTGATAATTAAGAAACAGATTATTTAAATGATACCTAATACCAGTAACAGAGTTTCATAGCTTGTGCTCAATATCTTACAGAATTTATTTAACGTTTGGTGATATTCTTTACAGGGGTGATTTTACATCAAATAACTTGTCGTTGGGCATAGTATTTATAATAATATCAAAACTGAAATTTTCGTGTGTTGTTTGACTCGGAAGATATTTTATTAGTGTGTCAAATTGTTCCTTACCGGCTCTCCGACTGATCCGCCCCGTTGTTGTCTCGACCTTACCATCCTACTGCTTCGCTCGGTGAACGATGTCTCTAGAGACCTCTGCGAGGGATCACTGAGGGATTGAGAGAGTAAATGCGTGGTGGACGAGGAGTTTGAATCTTCTATATTGGAGTACTCGTCGAGACTGTCCTCGCGTTGTGGAGTGTCGGATTCCTGAAAATGGTTAAGATACAGTTGAATAAGTGGAAAAACAGGAACGTATTTAAAAAAAAAAACGAAACTGACATCATGTCAGGCGATCAATGAAATTTAATCACTGATTCAAAATGATGTTTGATAGAGAACGAGACTTACAATGCATTTAATGATATATACCTCTTCTAACTCCCTAAGGGTGGTTGAATAGTGGTGCCTTCTTGTGTTATCTTCTCGTTCCTTCTCTCGTTCCCTCTTGTCCAGTTCTTCCGCCAACATCATCACTTCCCAGTCGCCTCCGCTGCCTGCCATGGCTGAAATTATTATTGAAATTAAATTAATTCTCAGAATTCTTATCTGAACTTATTAAAGTTTTGACTGAACTTACTTTTTAGTGGAGAAATGCTACCATGACTGGAACGGCTGGCCCTCCCGCGCCGAGAACAGCTTTCTACAAACTCTTCAAACACCGGGGTCCTTGGCAGAGATTCCGAATCACTGCTTGAGGTGGAAGTTCTGTAAAGTATTAGTTTAAATAATATAACCATAACGTCGAGTAAAACAAGAAAAGTAGTCGCTAACAGAAATTATAACGGTACTCAAGAGTAGAAGACGGTACATCACTTGTTCAAGTCCTTCCTGTTCCTGACTCATATTTAAGCTTAAAGAGCAGAAAAATTGAGCTGAGCTGACACATGTGCCAGATTAAGCTGTCTTCACGTGGTTATAAAGGTTCTGCATCTGAATGTAAACTTACGTATCACTCCAGCTGTAATCGCTGCCCATGTCCAGAACGACATCGTTGCAATTATGCGCTGGCTTGTGGCTTGCGTGTGCGCCGCGGTGATACCCGAAAAATGACCCTAAGCTGAATTTGCGATGGTGGCGCTGACGTCCCAAATCCACTAAAACAGTAAACTTAGTAAGTTTAACCAAGAAAAAAAAAACGAAAACACATCACCAACAATTACATGTAATTTTCAAAGATTAGGTAGTCTGGTTTAAATTAGATACCGACCCTTTTCTTTCCTTCCAGTATGGTGCATCCCAGTGTCAACAGAAAGTGTCTTCTTTATTTTAGATTTAGTGTTATCTAGATGGGTACCAAAGAAATGGAAGGGACGCATTCCACGCTTGCTGGTTCTTAAGCTGGACTGTTCTGGGCTGAGTAGAGAACGATCTTCTGAGGTCCCGTGAGGAGATAATGGCCTGGAAGACATAAGTTGATACATTACTAAGGTACCTAGCAAATATTTACAAATTTCTAAAAGATTATTGAAAAAAAATATATACTTAGATCAGAATTGAATAACTATTCCTACCGTTTCAACTCCTGCATTTCCATGCTTTCCTGGTCACTCTGGTCCTCCCAAGATTTTCTTTGCCTTAATTTTGCCGCTCGCTTTCTCGAATATGTTCCAGCTTTGCCATCTAGATTTAGGTCTAACCTTTTTGATTTGCTAACTGTCCATTGCTCTTTATTCGAACACGATTTATCAGTTCTACTCGATATTGTTTCTGCTAATCTTTGTAGCTCTGAGTATGATAATTTTCCTAACTCTATTCCTTCCGTCATTTCTGCAAGGGTCTCTTCCGAAATGTCATCGGACGACATAGCTTTTCTAGGTGACGGTGGAGGTTCTTGAACGTTTTTTTCCTCGTCTTCAGCACATACAGTAGGCGGTGATGTAGCAAAGACTGTGTCTAGTGAATCTCCTCGCTGCAAAAAAATTACTTATGTTGAATTTACTGTAAAGTCACACATCAAATTATATTTTATTTATGTCGTTTTCTACCATAAACCCTTCCTCGGCACCAGATATGTCTTCACTTCCAGAACTACCATTTTTACTAAGTGTAGTTTTTATTACATTGGCATCGGTTGGATCACTGTCTGCCGGTGATTCTGTATGTTCAATTTGAGCTTCAGTCGGGCTTGCGCCTGGCAAGCCTAATCGTTCTAGCTCTTGTATGCGATTCTGAAGTTGGTTGATGATTTCATCTCTCTTTCGGACTTCATTTTCTAAACTGTTAAATCTGAAACCATAAATGAAATAATTTAAATTTAATGTTAGTCTAAAATACTTTACAATGTCATGTCATTGTTCAACTCTTACCGGTCTTGAAATTTTCCTTGAACATCATGTAAATGCCCCTGAATAACTTGTTTAATTCCAAGAAGCACCTCACCAAAATACTCTTGTTCTTCAAGCGAGCCTGAAATTGCAAATAAATCTTATTCGTTCACAATATAAACGTTATTTTTACCAATGATAATACGTAAAATGAGATTATGAGGCTGAAACTCACCTCTCAATAATTTTCTCTGGTTGGCCACAGCTGATATGAGGGTAAGTTTAGGTTTCTCGGAAGGTACTTTTATTTCTTCGGGTCTTAATGATTTAAAGTCATACATGGGATCTAAATTTGGCTGAAGTTCATGTTCAGATCTTGCATTTAAGGCTGGAACTGGTATGTCTTGTGTCGCAATACTGGTTTCACTAGCCGGAATAACAACTTGGTCAGTAGGAACAAGAGCCTCGGATACGACTTCTATACTAGGAGTTTGTGCTGGAGATACATTTAGTGTAGCAGTATTTTGCAATTCTGGCATTTGGAATACGTCGCTTTTGGCATCAATCGGAAAACTTGCAGGTGGCGATGATAACGTATGTCTGTGAAATGTAACGCTTTTAGAAAACTTCGAATGCCTTGCAGCAAATCCTTCTAAGGTTGGCGCTCGACAAATTAGTCGTTTTAATTCATTACTTTTTTCTGGACTCTCAGCAGGAGTGACGTCCTCGGATAGCTTTTTTAGAATGGATTTAAGTGTCCGCCTTTCAAGAGTTTCGTTTGAGCCGTGACTTCCAAGAGAATCGATCGATTTCCGTTTGTACTTCCTTTTATCCATAGTACTACCTTCAGAATGACTCCTAGTTAGAGTATCACATAGTAAGTCTTCTGAGGAGCTGGTGCAATCTAAACTGGAACTGCGAATTTTAACTACTTTTTCTAACTCTGCTAATTTTTGCCTTTCGTTTAAAATTTTCAATTTCTTAACGAAAGGCAATCCTCCATATTCTGGCGATAGATCGTCTATCGATCTATATTTCTTAGCTTTAGGTAATAACATACCTCCACTAAAGCCTGATGTTTTAGAATCGCTTGGTTTTGCAACGCTATTTTTCTTTGGAGAATAGGTTAATAAATCTAAAGATTTTTCTTGGACGGGTTCCAAAGGGCCTGTTAAGCATATCTTAGGTTTATCTTGCCTAACAATATCACTACCAATGTCAACATTATTATTGTCTATTCTAACAAGCTCTGCTGTAACTATAGGCACACACGTATTTACAGCTGTCTCTGCCTCACACTCTTCTTTAACCTCGTGCGTGGCACAATCGGTATCTTTCTTATCCTCACTTGATACACTCTGACTTTTTGATTCTCCTAAAATAGCAGCTTTTTTAAGTTTTGACCATGGTTTCTTAGGCTTAGGCTCATCTTTAGTTTCAGTTTGTTGGAGAGGTATTATTTCTACTGAAGTTTTTTCTTGTAAAGGTATTTTGACCTTTTCAATGGTTACATCTTTTGGCGAACTTACTGCCGATTCTTTCGAAGAGCCTCCGCCCTGTAACATCTTTAATTTGTCCCTAAATGTGGACCCCACACCTTTCGCTGGTGATTTAATTTTACTTACGACTGAATGTGGTATCGAAATCAAGTTGCTTTCAGTTTTAGGGGTAGGTTCGACGACTGCTGCAGGTTTTTCACTTACTTCTTTCATAAGAGGCTGAGAAACTGCAGTTCCATCCCCTTGTACTTGTAAAATTTTATCTCTAAAGCTTACTTTAGGGCGAGATGTACCATCGCTGGATCCTGATGAATTTTTCCTAGAATTTTTTGCTGTTGGGCTGTTAAGTTTACCAGGTGAGCTTGATTCTGAACCTTTTCTTATTGGACTTAAAGTTTTTATTGTAGGGCTTAAAGGACTTTTGATGGAACTAGGGCTGATTGTATCTGAACTAGATGCTTGATTGCTGTTCAGAGGCGTTAGTTGATTCTTTTCTCGTTCTTCTTTAGCTTTTAATAGCAAGAGCCTCTGAAGAAGGGGTAGTCCAGCACCAATAACTTCAGGTTCACTGTGAGCAGAGCTAGTAGACGGGGTAGGTTGGGGTTGAGGTGATACAACTAGCGAAGTTGAATTCCTTTGCTTTGCCGCTTTCTCCTCACGATCCTGTGCAATAATTTATTTGAATTACAATTTTATTGAGTGCGACAATTCATACTCGTACTTTAAAATACCACTAATGATATAACTTAAGAATCAGACCTGTTTTTCTTTCAGCAATTTTAATCTAGACAATAACGGTAGACCGGCTCCTATAGGCGATATACATTTTTCCCCGTTTTTACTGCCTGATGTTGTTTCGCCGGTATCCTTTAAAGTAAAATAATTATTTGTGAAGTTACTTTTTCTCAAAGTTCATTTTAGTAGTTATATTATACTTACATCTTGATTTATATGCTGCGAGTCATCGCTCTCAACTCTGGCCATTCTCTTAAGTGTTTTACCATCAACCGCTAATTTTTCCACTGTTAAAGCTTGAAGTTCTAACGATTCACCTGAACGTCTGCCCACTCTAGATCTGCTACGGATAGCATTTCGGATTCCCTGAAAATGAGTTTGTTAAATGCTCAAAAATCTATACATTTTTATCTCTTTTTTAAGTATCACAATCACATAGTGTTTTTAAATATACCTTTACATCACTACGAAGTTTGTGTACGATTCTTTTTGATGTCTTGTCATCACCACCCTTGTCCGGGCTTATTTCTCCTGTACACATATAAAATAAATTCAAATTAAGTAAGTCAAAATTTATTGAAAACATGGAAAAGCTAAGTAATATTTTCGTAATTAGGTATATTGGCTACTTCAAAATGTCTAACCGCATTTTTTATTATTGCATTACATATAACTAGCAAACTGCCGAAAATGTATATATCTTCAATAGCCATGGTATTAAATAATGAGTTTGCTTTACATTACCTTTACCTTTGACTTTTTGTCTCGACATGCTTTTTACTTCTTGTAACCTTTTCCTTCCCAAAGTTTGTAAAATATCTTGTGCTTCGGGATAGTCTTTCATTGCAGCTAAAACGTCCTCTCGGGATAGTGAAAAAAGTTCTGAATATCCTACAGAACGGACATCTGCGGTACGCCTACAAGAAGTACAATTGTTTATTGAAGAGGCATTAGGTATAATCTGTTTCATGCTCAGCATAAGCAAAAGCACCTTTGAGCGACAAGGAAAAAGCTAGAGGTATACATAATCATAATCATAAATATATCCAGTAGATAATAAAATTAATACAAAGTCAATGTCAAGGAATACTGGTTAGTAGGTACCCTTCAAAAGATTCGACCAGATTTCATGTTCACGAGCGTATAATAAGTAAAATTTCTTTACTGACTTGTTAAGCCCATCCAAGTTTAGTATTCCTATTTCACCAAAAAAGTCTCCAGCCTTCATCGTAGTAAGTACCCTTCCCGTTTCAGATATAACCTCCAATATACCATCTGCGATTATAAACATCTCTCTTGCGACTTCACCTGCCATGAAACGTAAAAATATAATAATGTTTCCAGGGAAAAACAAATTCCATAAAATTGGCGCTTATTCGTAATTCGCTTACCCTTCCTACAGATTGAGTCCCCTGGGGTGAAAATATAGGCTTTCATCTTCAGTACGAGGTCGTGTAGGAACTCTGGTTGGCACTCTTGGAAAATTGTTACCTGAAAACGACAGTTAAAAATACCTTGAGAGAGACGGATACCGTAATTTTATTAGATGACTGTAGTAAGAATGCATTTAGCTGGCGTGTTATAAACCCCTGTAAACAGTCGTAAACGACTGACAATACATTTATTGTAGATAGATCACTGCTGTAAGTCAAGGCATCTTTATCATAATTTGAAGTGTGTGTGTATCTGAGACGTCGCGATCTATGTTGCACAGCATATTTTAGACACCATTAGTTAAAATAAATGCCGAAGTGAGCGTCTATACTTAGAATCAATATGCTAAAGTGATACAAATGTGACCCCAACCTTAGCATGGTGTATTTGTTAAATTCATATGGTAGATCATTTTACATATTTTAACTTGCAACCCTAATAACCGAGTCAAAGTAGCCTTATTTACCTTTTTCAGCACGCTAAGGTTGACATGCAGTGCCAGTTCGGTCTTCAGCTTGTCGGGCAGCAGACCGAGAGCGGTGTTGATGTCGCCACCTCCTTGAATCCGGCCTCTGGACCAAGAGTAATCGTACCAGCGCAGCACCCGGCGTTTCATACCCCCTGGTACCTATAAAAAATGTAAAATATCTGCATTTTACTAGCTTTATAATTTCAAAACACCCTGTATAAGTACCTAGTAGCATACTACTACTTATACAGGGTGTTCTAAAATTCAACGATAATCTGGTACAAGGCAAGAGGTCAAGTTACATCAGTGCTGAAAAATAAGAAAAAATTAGTTGATAAATATCATACTCCAATATGTCCACAGTAAATGACATGGAGATATGATCTTTATTTTCATCACTAATATGATCATATCTACATATACCTATGTAATTTATTGCGAACATATTGGAGTTTGCTATTTATCAACTCAAATCTATATCACTTAGTTAAGCGATAATAGAGTCACATAACACATAACCAGTCTTTGGAATAGGTAATGCAATTTCGCGAGACTTCGGTGCGTAAGCTTAGTATGGATATAGCTTATAACCTCGGGATTTCGTTAGAAAAGTTTTTGTAGTTCTATTTGTTTCAGGTTTTGATAACTTTTAATTTAGGATTGTTTGATTGTACATATTTTTCATATACTATGTTTTATTTTATGGTAAACACTTGCAAATGTGCAACGAAATTATGTAATGTTAGATGAAAGATGTATTTACAATGACTCTTATAACTTTAATTAATGTCATGTCAAGAAAATACGAGTCCCGGAATCCCGGGTCTTATCCATATCAAGTATAATGTTTAAAGTCATTCACCCAAAATTACACTACCTATTTCGATCACTGCATATCACTTTTAGTATTAGATATTTTCGTAAAAATGTTAATTATCGCTGAGCTCAGAAATAGGATTTTTTTTCTTATTTTTTTCCGCAACTTTTTAACTTCTCGCCCGGTACCAGAGTATCGTTGAGTTTCTGGACGGCCCTGTATATTTTGTGGAAAGTTAAAATTCTATACATAGTGTTTTTTTTCAGTTTCTATATAAGATTAGCTGAGTATCTTTATCCATTGCCTAGTACCCATAGTACAGTAGCAATTAGTCTGGAACTGGGTCAATTGATGGCAATTGTGGCATTTGATGTCATATATCGTCTTATCTCCATGAGTATTGGATACCGTAAGCCAGGTTGCCTTTGATCAAATGGGAGCAATTTTGATAGTTTAAAAATCGCTATAAAGTCGACATTATCCATTGAAGTAAATGGTTGGCGTTGTAGACAAAAAGAAGATCGATGAAGACATCGACAACTAACAGCAACATAAAACTTGATGAGCTTTACGGTGACGGAAAACATCGAGAGCGAACCTGCACACACCTGACAAGAAATTCATTTGTGTGTGTGTGTGAAGTTCCCAATCCGTACTGGGCATGCGTGGGAACTACCGCCCAAGCCCTTTCATTCTGTGAGGAGGCCTGTGCCCTGCAGTGGGAGTTATATAGGCTGGGATGATGATAATGATGATGATCTAGCCAACCAATTTTCATTCAATAATGTTTAATTAAATGTAAATGATATTTACTTTGTGGTGCCTCATGTAAGTCTTGGCTCCGTCAAGCAGTCTCTCAAACTCCAGCCTGTTGGCGTTCCGGTTTGTGATGACGTTGCCAACTTGGCCCACTATGGTGGCAAAGATAAACACCCCGATCAGGTAGCTGACTATTGTGAAGACGTATCTGCAATAGAATAATTGTAACATTATTATATTCGAAGTGGACATCGTAAGATTAAGAGCGCCAGATACGCAAATAAACGAAATACTAAATGCCATTTTGTCAAAACGACGAACCATGACCATAATACATGCTTACTTAACAAACTGTAAGGGATAATATTATATTGAAAGTACCTACTTAAAATGTATTATTTCAGGAGCTAAAGATCGGGCGGCTGACGCTCAAAATTTAAAAATAAGTACTAGTGGAATGAGAGGTATGACAATTTGTGTCTGATGTTTAGGATAAATAAAACAATGATGTGAAACGAATTAAACGAAAAAAAATAGAAATATAATAACTAAGAAACCATCAAAATGTCTACAAAACTGCGATACTAACAAAATTTAAAGAAATAGTGCAAAGTTTTCGAACAGTTGCTGTAATACAAAACACCCCAAAAGCAGATAAATGTAGTAAGCGATACGATTACAAAATGGCGGTTTCCATCAATGAAGGCTGTTCGAAAACTTTCAAAAACTTCGCGTTGAGTTTCGATATCGATGAGTAAAGGAAAATAAACAAATAAAAAGACAATTCCATGAAAAGAACTAGTCACATTTATCGTCGTTACCCGAAGTTTGTCGCTGTGAAGCGAACAGCCTCCAAATTTCTGCCGCCGCCATTTTTAAATGCATAATACCTCACATCGGCTGTTTCCCTCCAAAATATTTTTGACAGATAAGTTAAGCGGTTTCAGACAACCTGATACTTTAGTCAAGCTGGTAATTTTCTGAAAATCCGGTTTATTGCTAAAAGTTACAGTGACTAATAGCCTAGGAAAAATCGAATGGGCGCAGGTGGCAAAACTGAAAGCACCCAAAGGGCAGCAGATAAATGATAGATATCAGTTTGATGCTACCGTTTATTAAATAGATGCTTGTTGCTTGAGGATAATGTTAAATTTGATTTTATTAGAAAGCTCCAAATCCGTCTTATTTACACTTCGGATTTCGAAATAATAGATAGTTTTATTGAGTAAGCATTAAAATCGTGCGTGAATGTATCAGCCACTATGTGAAATATTACACATGAGATTAAACGTACACAATGCCTACTTTAAGTGCGATACGTGATACGATTAGTCAGATCATGTCTTTTAAGACTGAGGAGTTCTTAAAAGTTTTGTTAGGTTTCGCTGGATGATGGTATTTTACAAACTTATCAAGTTCGCGTTATTTAGAAAAAAATGCAAACGCGAATCTCCAGTCAGCATCTTTGACGGAAAGAAATAGTGAAAGTGATAGCAAGCGTCCGCTCGTTAGACAATATGCGTACTAGAGTTATTATGTTAACATAACATTTGTTTGCGCGAGCTTGAGGCTGGTGACTGGCGAGAGACGGCACAGGACCGGAATCTTTGGTGTGAACTCGTATTGGAGGCCAAGACACATTTTAGGTCTTTGCGGCAGAGGAGTAAGTAAGTAACTAACATTTGTCTCTCTGTGTCACTTTAGCAATTGCTTTTCAGAGACACAAGCAAAACTAAATTTAACTATAACAGGTTTGTAACCTTTTATATATTTGGAAATAACACATTGGAAGATAGCAGTAGAATCAAAATTAAATAAGGAACATATTAGTTTATGTTTATAATGCACTAGAAATCTCACTTTAAAGGTTATCAAGTAAAAAAAGTTTCATTACTTCTCCTATTCTTATACTTTTGTCGGATAAAACATACTATTCATTGTATAAGCGTGACAGTTTTACACCTTTTGAGACTCTATATTAAATTAGATTACATTTATTTTTGTTATGCCCTCGGGCGCACCATAGTCTATGATCATTGTACCATTATAACCTACATATGTTTGAAAAATAAATTATTTGTATTTTATCTTATTTTCTTAATTCTATTATATTAAATCGCAAGAGCGTATAATGTTTAGAATTGAACTCTAAAACAAAGAATAAACACAGTCAAAGGAGAAGCAACATCTTTTGCACTAAAGGTTCCATTTTGATTTAAATGGGAAGACTGGCTTGAAATTAAACAGTTTAAAAACAAAACAGCATCGTTATAAAGACGACGTTATCTGAGATACAGAAGGCATTGAGGTTGCGAAATAAATTAATTTAATCGAGCTGAAAATGGGGGAACGCGGCTTGTCAGCTCCTCCCCATTACCGCTCAGTGGAATCCGTTGATTAAAAATCTTGACGGATTTAAGATGAGAACCGCTTAATGTGTGACTTTTACTGTCATTTACTGGGTAAACAAAATTCCCGCCGTGCCGCCGTGAAACATTCTTGGTAATTAGAAACGAAAAATTGTACGAATATTCGTAGTTGTCGAAAACACGACGCACGATAACGAACGTTGCTGCAAAATAGTGTTTCGAAATTTTTAACTGTTCTACTGAAATATGATATTGGGAAATTAAAAATATTTATCGCGCAGTTTCGATCCAGTGGATGAACAAAAAATCAGTTAGCGTTCTACAAGGTAATTTTTTAATCAGTGCACAAATTTTGATACGTGATTCAGTATCGCTGATAGATCACGATTATCTGTTCAAGATTTTTTTTTAAATTTTGAATTTTGTTTTCTTCATCGTAATTCGTCCAATAATTGGTCGAGTTACTATGAAAAACAAAAAAATAAGTGATTAATATTACAACGAAAAATACTGAAATTTGTTATTTTCAACGACACTGAATCACATATTAAAATTTGTGCACTTATTAAAAAAAATACCCTGTATCGTGGGTATTTTGAATAATTCCTTCTAAGTGTTCCTATCTCTATGAGCCTACAAAAATGCTTATTTATCAAATTTAAAGTGGGTGCAGTATATAAAGCAGGTGGTTTAGGCTGCATTGTCTATCAGTCAGTCATAGTGACGCAGAGGAAATAAGTACCTATACAAAAATAAAATTTATTTTTCGCCTAAACTTATACAACACATATTTTGAATGATGGTTTTACCTACAAGCGTCCATTTTTCGCGAATATGTCCATTTTCAATTCAAGATAATTTTATATTAAATGCTATAGGTAAGTATCTTTATTTGGGACATAAGGGATTCCAATTTACCCCAATCCCTTTTCAGTTAAAACCTTCATTAACTTTTGGCCACACGTGTATAAATACTTCAATGAAATTTGTAACGTACCTATTAAATGAGGTAAAGATTACCTATTAAACAGTACACATTAATTATTGATTATGATTCTGGGACAAATCCCAGAGTAATGGTTTTTCAGAATTTATGGCTGTAATTCGCTAAGAGTTTTTAGTGAAGAGAAATCGTGATAAAAACTACAAATCAAAATTTATTGACGAGTTCGAAGTTCTCACTTAACTCTCAATGGATGAAAGCAAACTTATGGTTCAGTCTTTGCCAGTTGACTTCTATAATCTATTTTTTTTGACGATGTAAATTTGTATTTCAAAATTAAAATATTACAACATTTGGTTTAAAATATTACTTATCATCTCTCACTTTTTGAAATTTAACATGTTATAATAAAACACGTAGATATTGGTCGAGTTGTGTATAATATTTATGTAACTACTTCCAATTTTTTTTTTAATAACAACTAAAGTGCTTACCTATTATACTGTAGGTCTTTCTCTTATCATATCTACCTTCTCGACAACAATGAGGGTACAAAAAAATCAAAGCGTCCCAATTAAAGTGACTGATAACTCCAATTCCGTTCAAAATGTGGCCGAAGAAACTTCCAAGAACTAACATCTGTCTTCTGTAACAGTCTGTTACATCAAGCTGAGCTAAAATTTACCGTGCCCGCGTCGTCACTTACGAGCATTAAGGGTTTAATAAAATTTCCACAGGCTTTTATGAACGCGATCCAGATATTGGAGAGAACATCATCAAAGTATAACGTTACCGTGTTAAACCAGGACAAGAAGTATATCGGGTTACACAATAATGACGGGCATTGTTATTGGTTGCTCGTATATTATAAGTGAGAAATTCATAGGGTTTCGATTCGATTCGCTGCAAAAGGCGGATTCTAATTATCATTTCCTGCTACAGCAACATAGAATGAAGTATCTTAGACAGCGAAAGAATTTAAATATGATTTTATAAGACATGCAGCTGCGACTTTAATTGATCATCATCATCATCATTTCAGCCGAAAGGCACCCACTGCTGAATATTTAGGCCTCCCCAAGGCTCGCCAAACAGATCGGTCTCATGCCATCCACATCCAACGCGTCCCCGCATCCTTAACCAAGCCTACCTACACTGCGCCTTCCGGTCCGTGGACGCCACTCGAGTACCTTTTTGCCCCATCGGCCATCAGTTCTACGAGCTACTTTAATTGACACTTTTGAAAAATTATGTGTTGATGTTTAAACAAGCTAAGTAATTGACTTTTTTACCGCAGCCATGCACTTGTAAAATATGTCTACGTCGATGACATATTCCTAGGTATGTTTTTCATTTTGCACGGACTGGGCTTTACGTGTAAGCTAGGATAAGGTTTTTCCTAAAAATACTATATTGAAAACCTTTGAGCCTTTACGTTGGTTTAGGTTACACGAACCATGCTTTGAAATTTAATAGACGCCACATTCCGTCGCACGTACATATTGGAACCTACGAGTTGGTATTCCCACCGGCAATGCGAGAAAAGTGAGTGCTCAAAATTACCTCCTTTATGAAGGAAAAACCAATAACTGCGAGAAAAATAGGTATTTTAAAGCAATCTGGTCACTACAGCGGCTACTAGTTCCTTTATGTATTTACTTATTGGTTCGAGTAATGGAAAGCGGCGGACAATTTTATTTTAGGAAAAATAATCACAAGTACACGGAGCTAACGGCTAACCTTCACTAGTTGGAGTGGCACTGAAAGAAGAAGAAGAATCACTCGGTTGCTTTTTTTTTGCATTTTGCATTTACTGTCATTTATTGACAAGTGATTTCAAACAATATTATTATTGTCTTAAGGAATAAGTTTGATTGAAATAAATAAATAAATAAAGCAACCATAGTTGCAACACGAACAGCTCTACCGTACTTGACCAAATGTCGTCTGGCAGTGTCATATCTAACCTCGACATTGGCGGAATCATCGCACCGTTCGATGGGGCCATTATTATCCCAAAAATTGAATTGCATTGAACCATAGTTTTAAAAACAAGTGAGTGGGGTAAATATTTAAGACTATCTCTAACGCGATAAGGCCGCTTATTTTGCTTAGGTACCCTGTATTTTTTTCTTTGTAGCTGTTTTCTGTATAGTTTACTGTGTTTTTGTAAATATCGAAAAAATGGACTAACTTGTAACATGATGAGATGAAATTGAAAATGAAATAACAAGCCAAAGACCATGTTTTACTTTGTTAGCTATATCCTGCCGTATAACGTCAACTAGGTACTAGTAATTAATTTTCTAAACCCCTAATTCAGACAAACTTTTTTTTAATTACTTAGTAGGTAGTTAATATAACAAATACCTAAGTATAAGTAGCGGGCAAATGATTTCTAAAATAACTGCAATTTAAATTCTTTTAGTACAAATTCAATTTTTAAAGTTAGCTAAAATATAGTTCATTTCTGGCAAAGGAAAATGGCAAAAAGTCTTATTTTGATTTTCATCTAAGTTAAAATAGAAAAGCAAAGAAAGCTAAAGAAAGCTCAAGGTCACTCAGAGGGTGATGGAGAGGGCATTCTCGGAGTTATCCTGCGGGATCGCATTAGAAATGATGAAATTCGCGAAAGAACTAAAGTTACTGACATAATCGAAGAATCGCCAGACTCAAATAGCAGTGGGCTGGGCAGGGCACAACGCGTTGGATGCAAATGGCGCAGGACCGATCTGTTTGGCGAGCCTTGGGGGAGGCCTATGTTCAGCAGCGGACGTCATTCGGCTGAGATATGATGACGAAAATAGAAAAAAAAAATTGAAATGTAAGAGCAATAATCTAGATTAAAGTGACACACAGTGAGTACAAACACCCTAGTTTTAAGAGAAATAAAACGTCTTAGTACATTCTTGCTGAGCTATCACTTCCGCGGCGTAGAAGGACCATTTTATGGCTCGCCTAACCGTTCCCCTGACGCTTTCGCGTCAAGAAAATTTACTTCACGTTCTGGTTTTCCTTATTATTGGGTAACAAGTTTTCCTTAGTAAATACTAACAGACTAAATAAACAAACTTGTTAATTTTAAAGATTTTCGTAGAAATATTCGATTTCAGATAGTTTTGCTCACCTTACTAAAGGGTACTGTGACAAAGCAAATGTATTGTTGCAAATTTGATAATAATATATCTTAGACGGTATGTTGACCTGACCCTTATCAAAAACTATGAAATTTCCTTTGTACTAGGGGCGTTCAATAAAAAGTGAGAATGAGTATGTTATAAACAACTTTTACTAAATGTCATTTTATTTTTCGATATAGTCACCTTTTAGCATAATACACTTAGTATATCTTTTTTCTAAACTTAAAATTCCATTTTTAAAAAAGGTCCCATCTTGAGTACTGTAAAAATCTTGTACTGCAGCGACTACCGCGTCGTCGTCTTCAAATTTCTGGCCTCTCAGGTATTGTTTCAATCTCGGAAATAGGTAGAAATCACTGGGAGCGAGATCTGGTGAATACGGAGGATGCTTAAGGATATCGAACCCAGCATCACGAATTGCAGCCATTGCAACGGCGGACTTGTGTGCCGGGGCATTGTCCTGGTGGAACAGCACAACTTTCGAGAGTTTACCTCGCCGTTTTTCGCGGATCTCATTGCGCAATGTTGCTATTTGTTTGGCGTATAATGTGCCCGTAATAGTGGCTCCATGCTCGAGATACTCAATCATTAATACCCCTTTACCATCCCAAAAAACAGAGCCCATGACCTTACCGGCAGATGGGCTCACCTTGAATTTCTTCGGAGTTGGAGATGATGGGTTTTTCCATGTCATAGACTGCAGTTTCGTTTCTGGGTCGTAATGATGGAGCCATGTTTCGTCCATTGCTATAAATCGCGGCAAAAAAAGTTCCCGGTCTTGCTGCATCAGGTTCAAAGCTTCTTGACAAATCTCTAGTCTAGTTTGTTTTTGCGTGTCAGTAAGCATTCTTGGTACCCAACGTGCAGATACCTTTTTCATACCCAAGCGTTCATGTAAAATATTATGCACGCTCCCCGTTGAAATCTTTACATTTTCAGCAATAAAACGAACCGTGACACGACGATCCGCCAAAACTGAGTTTTGACTTTTTTCACAATTTCTTCAGTTACTGCTGTAGTAGGGCGTCCGGAGCGGGGGTCGTCCATTGTCGATGTTCTTCCAAGTCTAAATTCGGCGCACCAACGTGCGACTGTCGAATACGGAGGAGCATTAGACCCTAAAGTGTCCCGCAAATCCAAATTGACTTGGTCCGTAGAAAAATTTTTCAAACACAAGTATTTGATAACGGCGCGCAGTTCAATTTTCTCCATTTTCGCTAACGTACTCAATAGCATTGCAAAGAAATTACCGTATATTTTTTTAAACAAAAGACACTTAGTTTTTTTTTTCATAGCAATCAGCTAGATAGATTAGCTTTACCGGCCAGTATTTAATTTCGTAATATTAAAAGAGTTTGCATCTCATTCTCACTTTATATTGAACGCCCCTCGTAGCTATATTTTACTAGTTTACTATAGAGCTTTGAGTTATATATTACTGGGGCTGGACGGTTACGGAAGGTCTTTGACCTACGATGTTATTTATGGTCTAAAAATGTGCCTCTTCCTATATCCCTTTGAGATTTATTGTCAACTAACCGCTTGCAGAACGCGCAGTTTTCTTGCAAGATTAGAAAAAGTTGTGTCAAGATTTGAAGAGGAAACTTCCGGTACAATTTGTTGTCCTGGGGCGGTGTAATATTTTTGTAATATTTTGTGGAAGAAGTAATTTAGATTTCACCAGAAGGAAAACAATAACGCTACGATTGTAAAGATAAATAGGAAAATCATTGAAGCAACCATTAATGTAATGACACAACAACAGTGTGGGCTAACAATTAAAAAGATGTTTTGTATTTATTAGATACTTTAGTTTTTCCGTAAAGTAAGCATCTCGAAGAAGTTAAGCCGAAAACAATCTGTTAAGATCCCGATACTTAAAAGCTTTTAGAAATCACTACGGCCGAATAAATCGCTTCATTAATTTTACCCCGATAGAGTTACAAGGAAACGATTAAATTTAGGGAACATCATAAACCTGCCCCGAGGCACCAAGCTTCGTTAATTATTATTTATCCATTGATATTCGCTTCGTAAAGGTAATCATAAATTTACTGAAGTAAAGGATTTTCTAAAGAAACAATGATGTCAGTTAATTAAGACGTGGTTTAAAGCAATCTCTAATTGAAACAGTTGCTGAAGAATTTTGAACGGTACGTAAATAATTAGGCAATAATAGTTATAACCTGGCTGTTTCCGTTATCAATAAATTATTCATTAAAAATGGAGGAAAAAAGGGGGGAACGAATGGTATACATATAATAATAAATTCAAATGGTATAGTGGAATTCACTTACTATGACTCAGCTTATATTGACCAACCGCTTAATATGACGTAAAATAATTACAGTTCAAAGTTCGGTTACATATATATATATGTGTATATATATACATATATATATATATATATATATATATATATATATATATATATATATATATATATATATATATATATATATATATAACGACGGATATAACGACTTCACTTATGTAACATATTGTTTATTATGACCTATTTTTAAGAAATTATATCCAGTTATAATAGTGATAGTATGTGTAAATCTTTTTTTTCAGTTTCTATTATGTTTTTTTTGTGTCTGTTCATGTTTCTTTTTCTTATTAAATAGATACACATTATAAAGTGTAGTTTATCTCTCTATTATTATCTGTATGGCGTTGGCGTCTTTACATATTTTGATAAATAAATAGGTATTGTTATTATCACGGAACAATTCACACTAATTGACCTAGTCCCAAAGTAAGCAAAGCTTGTCTTATGGGTACTAGACAACGGATAAACGAGAGCAAACATTCGTATTTTTCATACAAATGTCTGCCCCGACGCGGGAATTGAATCCGGGACCCCAAGCTCATCAAGGTCGTCCTGGTCGTCAAAAATATATTTTGCTATAAATATTATTTCTAATAGAAGGTATTTAGCTGACTCTATCTTTTGTTGATTGTATGTACTTGCATTGTTATCTAACCTATATAATCTATCATTATCATCCCAACCTATATACGTCCCACTGCAGGGCACATGTCTCCTCTCAGAATGAGAGGGCTTGGGCCGTAGTCCCCACGCGGGGCCAGTGCGAATTGGGAACTTCACACACACACCATTGAATTTCTTCTCAGGTGTATGAAGGTTTCCTCACGATGTTTTCCTTCACCGTAAAGCTCATGGTAAATTTCAAATGTAATAAATTCCGAAAAACTCAGACGTGCGAGCCAGCATTTGAACCCACGACCCTCTGCTTGAGAGGCCATAGGTCAAATCACTAGGCCACCACGTCTAAAACAAGTTACTTAATTCAACCACTAGAAGCGGCTTAATAATTCGACTTCCCAGACTTGATACACATGTACTAACGGGCAAATTAAACAAAAAGCTCGTGTAAAAATAATTCATATATTTGTAAATCTCATTTTATATTTAGGTAAAAATAATTAAATTCGCTAAAATAACAACTCTCAACACAATATTTCGGTGATGGATTTCAAATGCATTCCAAAACATGATCTGACCAATCGCGTGCGGTTATTCAGAAAACATACCCTCGGTTGGATTTGAACTGCAACAGGCGCGATTTGAGTCCGCGACGTGGCAGAAATTTGGGGCCTCCATGCGTGCTAGCACATAATTATACCTTGTGTTGATAGTCGGGTACAGACTAAGCGAGAGGATTCGCGAGGCAGGACATTATATACCTCTCTATCTTATTGTTATATTTGTGCAAGACAGTCTCATAAGGCGACACACTCAGTATGTACCCCGGCTAATGTAGTTCACAGAAAAAGGAAGGCTGCTTATGTATTAGTAGATGATGTGCAATAGTTTTGTTTGAATCCATTCACAGCTCGCGAATTGTGACGTCAAGTTGATTTTCAATAATACTAGTAACGCTGGCGATTTTTAAGGAAATTATTTCGAAAATAGATCCAAATCCATTGCAATATCGCAATGACTCTAAGATTGAAAACACGAGAAATATTTTAAGCTGTTTACACATAGGTCAGTATCAACAATTAAGGTTCATCTGGACCATTTCGTTTTACCGATGCTTGGTTGAACATCATGAGTCTGATATAATCTCATCGCCAATTACTGCCGTATGATTGACTTCTATTAGTTAAGGAATTCAATATTTTGCAGAACCATCTCTTTTCTATGATTTTTAAGTCTGTGGTTAATATACTAAAGGTTAGTTTTTTCCAAGATTATGAACGCACTGCAGCACTTCTAACTGAGATAACTTACATAAAATAGACATTTTTTACTTGACACGAAACATTAGAGTTTTCGACTCATAGGGGTCTATAATGACTCCCATAAAATTTTTGTTCCGAATTTTCAAGCCCAGAACGTTTTCTGTCATAATTTTTCTTCGTCATATTATCGGAAGTCATAATATTAAACAATATAAATTGGAGTTACGATTTTCTTTAGTCATAATTATTGTAAGGAACAATAAGTAAAGTCATATCATTCAGTGTCATGAATGCATCACTCTTCATAATGTTAAAGGTAATAAAGTCACTCATAATAATTATTGCATGGTCTTTTTTCGCAGGTCATAATTATTTTTAGGCATAATATTACTTTGTAATAACATTCAGTGTCATGGTTGTATGACATTTCATAATATTAAAGGTACCTAATAATCCTTTTCTGTGCTGTCATAAAAAAAATACCTAACATCGAAGGCTAAGGCGGGAGCTACGCTCCGCTTCGCTCCCAGCCTTAGCCTTCTAAACCTAACCTGTCCGAGTCGCTTCTGCCCTGAAAGGTCTTGCTCGCTCGCTTCGCTCGCTCGCTGCCAGCGATATGCCTTACAATGTTTCTGAATAATTATCGGTATTCCTTTAGATGTTATAGATTTCGATGTATATGCTTAGTGCATTTTAGGTAATGCAAAATTATGACTGAAAACAATTATTACTTTAAGATATATGCCTTACAATGTTTCTGAATAATCAACGATATTCCGTTAAATTTTATTGATATCAAAATTATGACTTTTTAAAGTTATGATCAGGATTATGGATCATTGCAGGTAGAACTATTAAGCGATATTCTTTAAAAAAATTATGACCATCGATATTTATGAGCAAGAATATTATGGAAATCGATTTCTGACTTTCAAAATTCAGATAAAAAAGATTATGGGTGAAAAGGGGCTCCCGACTCATAGACATTGAAAACGATAAGAACAACAACTTGCTCTCAACCTCATTTTGTGTGCACCTCTCCCTCAAGGGACAATGTGGATTGTAGCATAACGTAATATTTTACACATTTTCTTGACATAGCGCCAAGTTTTGTAAAATAATACGTTATAAACTTATCTATTTTCCCTTATAAGTTTGTAAGTTTTAGTCATATGTAAACTTCTTCACTCGCAATAGACTTTCTTTAGCCAAGTGTAATCTGATTTAAAATTAAAGCAACTGTATTATTGGGCAATCGCACGGTTTATGCAATTCAGTTACTTCCGTAATATTTTACGTCCATCGATCTACAAAACATAAACATGGTATACCTAATCTTAGATATTTTTCATAAACCAAAATATAAAATAAAAAAAAAACGAATTTTTAACTGCATTTGGTGCTTAACTTTTTCAAAATTGTAACACGTACAACTAAAACCAAATATGAACAAAACCCATTCGAAATTCATACTTAAACAGTTTTGTTTGTCTCTGTTTAGAGAAAATTTAAAATGTTCTGCCACTTAAATCAGAACATTGAATTTATCATTAGAAAATGTATTATGTTTTTCCCCAATCTGTCAAATATTGAAAATACTCACCGTAGCAGAAAACAGATTACACTTGTAATCCAACCTTTATGACCGAGTAAATTCCAAAACATGTTTTGGAATCGGAACTGATTGGAACAGTATAAATACCATTGAGGAAATTATGATTACATTCGCAATAAATACAGAATGTATTGATTTATTATAAATAAATATAGGTACCGTTGTCAAACAGAAACATGAAGATCCTGAGTAATATAATTATAATTGATTTGTTATTCGTAAACTTGAGAGTTTTAACGAATCCCCAATGGCATTAATCGTTGAGGAAATCCAATTAAAATTGTGAAGTATTCCATAATCACCCTTGTTCTAAGCTGCGTTTTAATTCTGAATTCCAGCGATACCATTTCAAATTAATTTCGGTTTGTTAACGAATTCTTTAGAGTAATTAGTTAAATAAAATAGCAATGTAACTTAACCGTTAAACAAACATATTCACCTAGTTGTTTAGTAAAGTACATAAGATCATCTCATTAGGTTATATTCCTACAAATTCAACTTAATCCGTAAATCATAGTTGTAATCAAATACTTACTCAGCATTGGTTTCTGGGGTAGGCAGGTCTCCAATAGTGGTCAAGGTCAGTGTAGACCAGTAAAGAGAGCCGAGATACTTCCGCGTTAGTGTAGCGTAATCCCCAGGACGATGGGGATAAACCCAATCTCCCTGAAAAAAAGAAAGATTTACAAATTGTGGTACACTCCCATCGTTATTCTTTGTTAAAACGATCTTGGTCAATGTAAAACCAATTTAATTGTAGGCTTCTTAGAAGAGCCACTTAAAAGCTATAGGTAGGCCTGTGTTATTAAAATGTTTTTCAACATGAGAAGAATTCAGCATGAAGGTAGATAATATATAAGAAAATTAAAAGGCAACAAACGATTTCAATTATCTTTCAATTATACTTTTCATCCAAGAATATTTCACGAAAGACTATATTCGTTCAAGCTTTTAAATTAAGACTCCGGTTTGTAGCGGGAATACTTAGACACCTACTACTAAATCAGTGAATAACTTAACAAACTTCACGGACTACCTTTAAAATGCGATCGAATTTGAGCTAAATATCACAAAATAGATTAACTAATCTCTTTTTTTAAAGTCGGATAAAAAACCCGCAATATCAATGTAGTAAAAAAAGATTTTTGACAAAACATTTAAAAAAAAGTCTCACAAGATGTCTATGTAAAGAGACTGAATTCTGCATTAAAAATTTTAATAATTTTGAATCGAATGAACGCACTATTTTTATCTCATTACAATCTTTATTGCAGTAGTTCTTTACACCTTTTACGAGGGAGTTAGTTAAGTGCACCTTAATAATAAAGACGTTCAACGGTCGTTTAACTCGACTTACGTGTCTTCGTCGTGTCTGTTATAAAGCGAGTGATTACTCCAAGCTAATTGAATAAAGCTTCAACTACGAATATAAATCAACTAATTACTTTAACACTGCAATAAATTTTAAATGCATTGAAGCCGGCATTAACAGCCGAACATATTCATGGAAAAGTTAAACCTAAAAAGTCATAGGTAGGTGTGCATAATTATGCACAACTTTTTGCGTTTTACATATTTAGGTATTCTATTAGACAGACTGAGATGAAGAATTGCATAATTTAAACGCTGTACCTACGCATAAGTACGCTAAGGGTAATTCTTAGTCAGATTCCATTTATTTTAATTTCTTACGGCTTTAATTATTTTGATTTTACTATCCAACGGTTTCAAAGGTTATGTTATTATTCAGGTATTTTAGTTACCTACCTTTAGAATTAATGTTATGTTCTATCATTCCTCAAAAACATATGTAGCTCTAAATATATTTCTCTCTTGAGTAAGTCTTTGAGTTCATATTTAATTTATCATCTCTCATTTCTATTTTTATTTTCGACGTCGTTTTTTTGTTCTGTTGTTTTAGTTTTCTAATTTGTAAGTATTTTATAATATTTTTGAACGATAAACATGGACAATTGCTTTCTATTTTTAATTCAACGCCAATTGTGTCATTACAACCTAATGCTAGTTTAAAAGATTGAATTTATTTACTGTGATACATTTCCTTGATTTATACGTGGACATAGGTGCTCGCCTACGACGTTAATGAATATTTATTATTCATGACAATGAGGTAGTTCTTCTAATGGTTCCGAAAAAAATACCAGAGGGATCAAGTAAGTCTATCCTTTATTATTTAGGTACAAATGCTTTTGGGGAAGCATTATCATGTAGTAAGTATATGCCGTACCAGCATAGTTAGCGGAACCATATAAAACGGCTATGTATACTGGGAAAACTTCCGCTGTGACACAAAAATGATTCACAATTTGTTGCAATAGTAAAAACTCGATTCGTATCTAAAACAAAAACAAAAATTACTTATGGTGGGAAAAATATTCCCGCTGCCTTATAAATTTATAAAGGGTTAAGGTGTTACAGTTAAAGTGTCTAAATTTTTTTTAACTCGCCTCTCAGATATGAACATGACAGGGATTTTTATCTTTAAAAATATACGTTCCATTAGGCGATGTTTTTAAAAAGAGCCAAGAAATCACTATCAAATTATAAAATTAATGCCTACGGCAACATCATGAACAAAAGTTTGACTTTAATTAACAAAACGAAGATAAAATAAATGTCACGTGTCATTAAAGTTCAAACACGAAGCTTGTTTTATTAGTCATAATATGAGCCACTTCATGTCACGGCTTTAAATCGTAATTAATGTTATCAGTAATTTAGTTCAAGGCAGTCGACGGGGTTTTTTAGGGCAAACCGGAACCCTTATAGTTTCGTCATGTCTTTCTGTCCGTCCGTCCATCCGCGGCTTATCGTAGAGACTATTAGTGCTAGAAAGCTGTAATTTTTCATGGATATAATGTAGTAAGTTAGTAACTAGCTGACCCCGCAAACGTTGTTTTACCATAAGTTATAGCCTATACGACCTATTCTCAGACCTACCGAGTATGGAGAAAAAAATATTGATAAAAATCGGTCAAGCCGTCTCGGAGGAGTTCGATAACAAACACCGTGACACGAGATTTTTATATTACCGTACCCCGAAAAAGTGATAGAATAAAATTCAGAAAAAAAAATTGTTTTCATGTACCACTTAAAGACTAAAATAAGACTTAAAGAGGGGATCATTTTTTTTCTCGTCTAAACTTATAGTGTGGGGTGTCGTTGAATATTTAGGTCTTTTAAACGGGGTTGTGAGGACGATTTTTCGATACAGTGATTTGTTTGCATCATTCAACTTTAAAGCGTAATTTTTTGTTAAAATTAAAACCCTCTAAAACCTAAACAATAACTGTTGGTTAGAATTAAAAAAATAAAATTATAATAAGAGTATATATATCGGATATCGATATTTTTTGACTGGTAAATTAATGGGCACGGTTTGTTTTCTTAACATTTTATCACTTTTTATTCGTCACTTTATCAAACTAAAAACAGAAGAATAAATTGCCAACAAAAGGCGGAAAAAGGTTTCCATTTCAATAAGTATTTAATGTCATTGCGGGGACCGAAAAAAAAGTAAACGGTCGCCAATGCTCACAAATCTCACAATGCATTACCAACGTCAAATCTAAAATTAAATCGGATATAAATTCGAGAACCTACGTCAGAAATGTAGGTAGATGAAGAATACACTCTTCATTGAAGAGTGTATTTTGTTCCAGATAATATTTGACAAGTATTTAACACATTGAGACTAGCTTGCAAATATATAAGCTTTTAAAAATCATCCTCAATCATGGATCAAGCATACTCTTTGTCGCTAAATATATAATAGTAAAAGTCTTTGGCTGTATAGGTGCATATACACTTTACTAATAGGTAGGTACTTTAGTCAGAAGAGCCCAACTCTGAAATATAAAACTTGTATACTGTAGAATTTGCATGTCGCTATCTGAAATGAAATGTAGATAATATTCTATATTCTATATCGAATATTTGCTTTACCGCCTGCTACAGGGGGATTATCAATCTTGTGGCAAATGGGACGGCATCCAATCATCGGTTCGGAAACTACGATAACAGGTATACCTATCTCAGAAATTTGTTTGTCACGTAACTCTGCGTGAATATTAATAATTTTCAATTGGTTTTACATTTTTATAAAACTGGCTACTGAAAATGTGAATGTTGGAGCGAAAATGTGTACATAATAATATGTATATACCTACCTAGTGATAGTTTCGAGTAAGTATACCTCATTTTAGTGTCTTGTGTGTGTGTGTGTATTGTCTATGGTACTGGCTACTAAATTATTTGGTTTTGTTTTGGCTCCGTGGTTTCCCTAAATGCAACTATTAAAGTTCTGTACAGAGAACTGAAAAGATTTTCAAAAAAGAACTTTTTCGTTTTTTACTGAATTTGCCAATTATGCAGTGCGTGATGCAGTGCAGTTCCTGATTGGTTGAAATTAGGTAATACCTGGCCAGTCTGTTGCCTGTTGTGTGTGATTCGTTGAAATGATTCGATACGAATAGTGTATGCACATATACATTAATCACAGAAAATGAATTCGGTCCATGTTTTTTATTTTTGTGTTTTGTAACGTTTCATGTTTAATAACTTCGGGTGGTAATAATTTGAGTTAATGTAATTATCTGTCTCCTTTTCATTTTGTGTTGAAGAGAAATCTGTGTATGTTTCTGTTACACATAGTAAGTACGTATTTTATTAAAAAAATATATTAGAACAAGATATGTCTTCGATGTATTAAATAATAAAAACCGGTAAAGTTCTTGTAGGACTCGTACATGGAGGGTTACGTACCTCCGTACAATGTTTTAAAAACAGTTTAGTAAAAAATCGCCGAAATATAAGCACTAAAATCGCAAAATTTTCAAAAAACTTCTAAACAGCATAGGGTCGCTCGCTCGTATGCGCGTGGTCTGACTATGGCTGTTAATCGTTGCCTAGCAACTGTCATCTGTCTCCTAGCAACCAGCACAGCGCCGCATTTAAAAACGCTGAAAAACACGTTTCTTGTATGAGGTTGAGGACTCCCTTTAATTATTAACTCTATTTTATTTTTTAATTTGTAGTATTTGTTGGGATATACGGTTCAAAAGATAGAACCCTGTGACAGACGCACGGACCGACAGACACACAGACAGCGGAGTCTCCGTAATAGGGTCCCGTTGGCACTCTTTGGGTAGCACTCTAAAAAACATTACATTTTGAGGTTTGAAGCATTGACACCCTAAGCATAATAGGGATGTTGACACCATTAAAAAATAATTCGAAGACACGACTCCAGTAAAAAAACGCTTTATTTTAGCCCTGAAAACCAGATTAATTTTCGATTAACTGCAAAATTAGTTTTTTTGTTGCTTTAAAACAAATAAATAGTTAATTAATTGAGTATGCGAACAAGTGACGTCATATGTTGCTGTTGCCATTCAAACTCTATGGGAGAAATGTGTTTTGACAGCTCATAAAAAGTACGTCAGTTGATTGGTGGTGTCAACATCCCTATTTAAGCATGCCTCAAACCAAAAGCATAAAATATACCAAAACCTAAGAGGTAGCTGTTAGAGTCTTACAGAGTTTAGCTTGCATGGAAACCACGAGACTACGCAAATCTGATTAATATTACTAATACGGAGAATTGGAAACTAAGCCACATGTTACAAGCTTGGATTATGCGGTCAATCTATATACTGAGAAACATTACTCAGTAACCTCAAGATGTTTAAGTCATTCGTCTTGTTTACATATGTACCTATATAAGACTTGTTCTAGATTCACTTATGGCTACTGTACTTAGTTTCATTTCATCTCACACTATATACGCCCCACTGCAGGCCACAGGCCTCCTCTCAGAATGAGTGAGAATTGGGAGCTTCACACGCACCATTGAATTTTTTTGCAGGTGTGCCCAGGTTTTCTTACTACGTTTGCTTTCACCGCAACGTTCATGGTAAATTTCAAATGTAATTTCACACATAAATTACGAAAACTCAGAGGTGTGAGCTTAGGCTCGAACCCACGATCCTCTGCTTGAGAGGCCGTAAGTCAAACCTCTAGGCTACATCGGCTTTGTAACTTGGATTTTGAATATAAACTTGGCTAAGTTACTTTACTTAATTTTCTTAACTTTCTGACATTGGACTATTAAGATACACATTAAGATACATGCGTGAGCTTGACCGTTTTTGTAATGTTAAATGAAATGAAGTTTAACTAAATACGACCACAGAAACAAGTATATTTAAGAAAAGAACATGCAAACTTATTAGTTTTATTCAGAAAGTCAAAATCTTTGTTATCATTTTGATCAGTACCTAAATCGTAAGTAATCTCTAATTAGATTGAGCCATAATTATAATTCCGCTGTCTTATTTGTGCAATTTAAATTACAGAAACTACCGTATAGTGAGTGGGGGTAAGATGAAAATAAGATGAAAGGCAGTGTAAGATGAAAAACTACTCTTATTACCGGGTGCTACGAGTGGTTTTTCATCTTACACTGTTTTTCATCTTACCCCCACTCACCCTACCTAGTTAAGCTTTAATACTACTTATTTTTACTATTTATGTAATTTATATTTAATGTAAAACCACGGCTACCCTAATAGGGTGCATATTAAGCTAAGATTTAGAATAAGGTCTTATGTTCTGTTATGTTTTTTTACTATCATATTTTATATACATTTGTCGGTATATAGGTACATAATAAGCTATGTCCACACGTTATTATTGGACATACGAAACATAAATATGTAGTATTTACTTTGTAGAAAGATTTTTACTTGAGTCGTCAAATGTATTAACATAATATTTTTAAAAGTTAATTTTATTTTCAATAAAAAAATCGACTAGTACATTTAAGTATAAGCTACTTTATAGAAAAAATACTACGTAATATCGCCCCGCTTTCTGTCATATTTATTTAGGATGCAAGGTTCCAACTTCTGATACAATTTTATTACATTTGGGGTTGGGACATTTTCCCGAAGTCTCCTTCCTCATAAAATATTTAAAGAAATATTGATGGATTACGTTTCTCTTTGAATTCAGTTACTTGGCGAGATAAACTAAAATCCATTCGATTTGCTATGAATTCGTTAAGTGTATGGAAAAGTACTCGAGTAGAGTGAGAATAAATATAAACAAGCTATGCTTGTTTTCGATTGTTTTTGTTGTTTTTGAGTTAAGATACCTGAGAGAGTACAGTCAAGCTGATAAATATAATAATACTAGTGATCCTACCCGGCTTCGCACGGGTGTAACTTTGAAAAATAGTGGTAAAAAAATAAAGAAAATCTAAATCTAAGGCGGTAAACTTCATAATACCTTTTTTTCACAAAATCCACACGAAGTCCGGGCGCGTCGCTAGTTTTATCAATATAATTCCAACCCGTGCATCTAATTTAAAAAATACAGTTATACAATTATAGGCACCGCGTATTTTTTCAATCACCCCGACTGTCAAATGTCTGACAGTTATGTCAAACGCCATGAGGTTACATTAGAAAAGTTAATATGAACTTAAGTTTTCTTAAATTTTCTAATTGTCAACAACATAGGATCCTTCCCTGACATTTATTCATTCATTTTTATATATAGGTATAGATAGGTATACATACGTTACCAAAAAATCAAAAATATCTACATATACAACTTTTATATCACTAATCATAAGGTTGGCGTTTACATGTACTAGGGGCGTTCAATAAAAAGTGAGAATGAGTATGTTATAAATAACTTTTACTAAATGTCATTTTATTTTTCGACATAGTCACCTTTTAGCATAATACAATTAGTATATCGTTTTTCTAAACTTAAAATTCCATTTTTAAAAAGGTCTCATCTTGAGTACTTAAAAAATCTTGTACTGCAGCGACTACCGCGTCGTCGTCTTCAAATTTCTGGCCTCTCAGGTATTGTTTCAATCTCGGAAATAGGTAGCAATCACTGGGAGCGAGATCTGGTGAATACGGAGGATGCTTAAGGATATCGAACCCAGCATCACGAATTGCAGCCATTGCAACGGCGGACTTGTGTGCCGGGGCATTGTCCTGGTGGAACAGCACAACTTTCGAGAGTTTACCTCGCCCTTTTTAGCGGATCTCATTGCGCAATGTTGCTATTTGTTTGGCGTATAAAGTACCCGTAATAGTGGCTCCATGCTCGAGATACTCAATCATTAATACCCCTTTACCATCCCTAAAAACAGAGCCCATGACCTTACCGGCAGATGGGCTCACCTTGAATTTCTTCGGAGTTGGAGATGATGGCCTTTTCCATGTCATAGACTGCAGTTTCGTTTCAGGGTCGTAATGATGGAGCCATGTTTCGTCCATTGTTATAAATCGCGCCAAGAAAAGTTCCCGGTCTTGCTGCATCAGGTTCAAAGCTTCTTGACAAATCTCTAGTCTAGTTTGTTTTTGCGTGTCAGTAAGCATACTTGGTACCCAACGCGCAGATACCTTTTTCATACTCAAGCGTTCATGTAAAATATTATGCACGCTCCCCGTTGAAATCTTTACATTTTCAGCAATAAAACGAACTGTGACACGACGATCCGCCAAAACTGAGTTTTCGACTTTTTTCACAATTTCTTCAGTTACTGCTGTAGTAGGGCGTCCGGAGCGGGGGTCGTCCATTGTCGATGTTCTTCCACGTCTAAATTCGGCGCACCAACGTGCGACTGTCGAATACGGAGGAGCATTAGACCCTAAAGTGTCCCGCAAATCCAAATTGACTTGGTCCGTAGAAAAAATTTTCAAATACAAGTATTTGATAACGGCGCGCAGTTCAATTTTCTCCATTTTAGCTAACGTACTCAACAGCATTGCAAAGAAATTACCGTATATTTTTTTAAACAAAAGACAGTTACTTAGTTTTTTTTTTCATAGCAATCAGCTAGATAGATTAGCTTTACCGGCCAGTATTTAATTTCGTAATATTAAAAGAGTTTGCATCTCATTCTCACTTTATATTGAACGCCCCTCGTATTTGACTCGATGGCCGTATAGATATTTACAGCTTCGACAATACCTTTTGTAACGTTTTATTTGAAAAATATCATATTATGTATCGAGTCGTATAAGCTTTTTAAATTGAGTAGTTCTCCAACAAATCTCTACATACAAATAAATAAGGGATAATAATTATTATTTCAATCAGGTTTCAGTGTTACCATATGGGTCGTAACTATGTCGTTTATTCTAGATTAAGGATACTGTCCAAAAAGCCGTCGGCCGCTGCCGCTGCCCAATATACTCGAATGACATATTATCATCATTACTTTAACAGAGAAATACTTGATGAAATTCTCTTCTAAGATGTGTAGCACTCAGTGATATTTAATTGCAAGTATATCATGACGATAGAAGACAAAATTTCTTTTTAGGGTTCCGTACCTGTACTACTGAGACTCCGACTTCGACTTCAAATTTTCACGAACTATGTATTTACTGTAGCGGTAACCGCTATAACAACAAAAAGAAAAGCATAAAATAAAGTTGAAAACTAAAGAGGTCGTCATACATGAAACGTGTTTTTTCAGCGTTTGAACTAGATCTTTATATTTTTTTTACTGATCTATTTTGAAAACATTGTAGGTACAGTCACGAGCTTTAATCTGGGACCCACTTAAGGATGACAGTCCCGTCATATTGTATAGGAATTCAAAGGATATTTTTGCGAAATGAAACAATACTGTTGCACGGAAACCTTCATCTACGAGTCACACTTCACACTTGACCGGTTTTTTTGGAAACCGATTAAATATGAATCAGCCATACCTGGAACCCCTCGGCTTCTGACAGGAGGAAGTAGAAGCAGCCGAACCAGTGCGCCAGGATCAGGAGAATGTGGATGAGATTGATGACCCGCCAGAAGTTGGGGTACACCGTCCTTGACTCCACTATGTAGTAACAGCTCACGGCTCTGTATACCTGGTAGGAGGATATAATATGATGTTACAGTTGGACCACTCAAATTGATTGCACGCGCGGCTGCCAGAAATGTACAAACGTCTTTTCCAACGTCGCGGCGTCGGAATGAAGCGCTAAAAAGCAGTATTCCAAGGTATATCTACATATCGTCGGGGATAATGCAAATCCACTTGTCTACCATACGTAAATACCGCGTATCTACACTACATGTTATTTTGTTTACAGGGGGTGTTTTTAACTTCATAATTGTTTTCACGAACATGGAGTGAAAATTAAAAAATTGGTTATATTTAATTTTGTCAGATAGGTAGGTACGCGGAATTATCTAATGCCAGTTAAGCGGATTCGGAATATCCCTGACGATATACAAATGTTTTTTAAATAAAATTTCAACTATTCACATTAATAATCTGGCACAACTAGATAATTAAGAGGAAGTAAGAATACAAATATTAAGAAAAATAACAATGAATAAAACTTAACTATAAACTAAATATCTAACTTAAAAACTGCTACTAAAAAGGCCCCGTATCGTACCCAAAAGGCTGGCAGCATTCCCTCGTTGAATGGCGATGGAGAATCGTTGAGAGAGATAACTGCCAGCCCTTTGGTCTCCAGTGGTGTCGACCAGACGCTTTTGCACTTCTTTAAACAAAGAGGAAGTTAGGTACGGTTATTAAATATTTTCTTGACTAAAACTACTCCAGTTGCTATTCCAATCAACTTTTACCTTCATGTTTCAAAGTGTATTTAAGTTAATATTGAAAAACTCGGTTTTTATTATCTGTTCTGTTTGAAAAGATCTAAAGAGAAGTTTAATTATTCATAGCATTTTTACTTTTAGCCTTTATAACCCTTTGCGAAAGTTGAGAAGAATAAAGAATAGGAAAAAATACTTGTTAACTGTTTTAAACCATTATAAATTCAGTTTTTTCAACGAGCATTAAGTATGCAATGAATAACTTAAAACAAATCAATTCTAAACAACTCTAACGTCTATTAACTCTGCACATAATTTGTTATTCTATCACCAATTACGTGAATCGAAATTCAAATTTGAGGAAGCTTATTCGCTGGCCTGTTATTGAGTAAAGACTTAACAATAGCGAGACAGTGCAATTTCACGAACAGGCCCGATTTATTCCAAACCATTATGGCGATTCACGAGGCCTCCCCCATTCTAAATCCCTGCTTATGGGTCACATTTGTGAAATCACAGTAAGAAATTGGATCTGTGTTTAATTGAAATCTGCATTGATGGCGGTTTCTTTTCTCAGGATTGGCGATATATTTATTTAATTAGCCTTAATTTCATCTGGTTTGTTTAAATGTTATTTGAAACTAGTAATTTTCTCAATAAGAATACCTACCATCATTGAGTTGTGTATGGAATTTTTCAAAGCTATTCTATTATATTTTAACGACCACTTTAGCCTAGTTGGTAGTGACCCTGCCTACGAAGCAAGAGGTCCTGGGTTCAAATCCCGGTAAGGGCATTTATTTGTGTGATGAGCACGAATATTTGTTCCTGAGTTATGGATGTTTTCTATGTATTTAAGTATTTATTTATCTATATAAGTATGTTTATCGTCGTCTAGTACCCATAGTACAAGCTTTGCTTAGTTTGGGACTAGGTCGATTTGTGTAAGATGGTCCCCTAATATTTATTTATTTATTTATTATATTTAGGCGAAGATGGAGATATGTTTATGACCACGGTAAAAACGCTAACATGCTTGGCACTCAGACAAGTTTTTTCCTTCATCATCTTTGGCCTTAGTCATTGCTGACCGTTGAACCAATGTCAAGAAGGAATGCATCGCTTTTAATGATTTTACAAGTACAAGCCCATAGGGATAGGGCAAGCGTGGCAGTGTGAAAGAAATATGTGTCTACGTCAGAAGAACTTATCTGGGGACCCAAAAATAGGCTCTTAACAGCTATTCATACCTTAGTTAGAGAATTACCCTGCTGTTTTCTCATAGATCGTATTCACTCTGACTAAAATATGAATATCTCAGTTCTACAATGGTATTCGATTTGCTGCCCATAGAACGAAATTAAGTAGATTTTTAGACCTATTTGATGACCTAACTCTCATCTTTGTTGGTTTTGGGACTAGACTCCATACAAAGTTTCCCATGGTCCTTTGAGACAGTAGCCGTCTTACTGCGATGTTAAAACGACCCCTCTTTTCTTCGCACAATATTAATAATTAATATGATAATTCTGATTCTTACCTTAAAAAATCTAGGAAAGCGAATGATAGGGTTGACACCGATTTTGAGTTGCAGCAAGTCTAGGGGTGTCAGCGATACGATGTCAAGAAGAAACGGGCGCGATGCCAAATAATGCTTCGCTAATTTCTTCGAGTCATATACCTAGAACATAATAAGAAACTTAAGAACCAATCAATTCAAGTTAATCTATGTAATTTGTTATTTGTTTTAAATGTTTTTATTTTTTTTGCAGTTGCAAATGATTATATTCCTTTAAAAGAATTTCAGCAAGAAAACGCTATATTTTTGATTGAATCTTCTATTCATCACATCATCTATTCTTATAAGTATTATGAAAGATCTTCTTTAGATGTATTTATATCTTTCTTTTGTCCTACGTATTTATTGAAGGGATAAATCGAACAAGGGAGAGTCAACGAGTTCATGCCAATCGAAACATATAATCTAAAAAAACAATTTTTGCTTCCGAAGCAGCCGCTGAAATGAACCGACCGACAACTATAAGTAATTTCACGGACGAATTTTGATTCCACAAAACTTTTAGCAAGGATTGGATGCCATTTATGATTCAGCTTTAAAGTTATCCCATTTATTAAAAAAGGGTCAATAAAATCCTTGGAAGCATTTCAAATTAATGATTTGTTATTGTTGATACTTTGCAGAATTGCTTTGAGTTTGATAAGTAGAGTATGTCTGTATCTATATGTGTAATCTAAGATACATTATATCTATGTTATCGTTTCTAAAGCCAGCTTTGCAGTGGCCTAAAAATTTACTCGACGAACGTTATTCAATGATTTACAAACAAATTAAAATAAGCCGGCTTATACACCGCAAGTATTAAGTATAAAGTGCAATTTTAATCATAGCTAAATTGACTACAAACGGCGTTTAGTACAAATGATTATGATTGTGACACTGGCTGGCTATAAAAAAATAACTTTCGACGGTAACGGTTACTCTGGCTAATCCGTTTAATAGACCTAATTGTCCCTCAAATCTGCCAGCGGTGTCCCTACAAGATGGCTCAACCAATTTTTAAGTTCGTTGAATAAAGCAGAAAGTAGGCTTTTAGGTGTAAATGTATTTAAGCAAGATCTATGATTACATGATTAGATTGATTAGTATTGAGCAACCAAAAGATGAAATGAAAACGATTAAGAACTGCGTCCTGCAGGCTGACGTTAAAACTTGAAATAAATAGACCAGGGTGTAGGGTGCAGAACTCATCCAGTGTGGCAAGCGCTTAAAGGTTAATACCATTAGTCCCTGTTCGAGGTACCCCGTCCGGAGTTGCACGACGAGGTCGAGCGCAAAAACTGCGTCGCTGATGCCGTCGCAAGCCAGCCAGAAATAGTGGAACATTATCTGTGGAAAACAATTTTATTATTATCCTGTGAATGAGTCATTTTACGAGGTACGGAACATAACGGCCAGGCTGCATGGGTTTGATTCCTTTGCCAATCTTCTAGAGGAAGGATAAAAATAGCAAGAGCTCATTGAGGTTTCTTATGTAAAGAGTTAATTAAAACTTTTTGCCTTTATTGCTTTTTGTTCTGTTTTCAGAGTCGACAAAACTTCTGATATTACTGGGTTTTTCCCGCGCTAACTGCGAAGTAACTAAATAAAACAATTGTGTAAATTATTGTCTGGATTTTTTTCTCTAAACGAATCGCAACTTACAAATACTAGTAGTTACTATGGTGACTAAAGTGTTAGCAGGTAAGGTGGAAAATATACACTCACGGTAGCTTTAAAAATTACATTTTCCACTGCGAACGAAGCGTGCATGCAAACATTATTATAAAACACATCCATTTTTTTCAAGTTATTAATACTGACATCTCATTCATTATAGCTTATCTCAATGTAACGAAATGTAAAATTAAAATGTAAATTAGTTCAACGCAGCGGAAAACCCTCTTAAAAATGTTATAAAACTTAAATATCGTAAAGTTTGCACTAATCTAGGAGACGAGGTTTTATTTTAACATCTGACTACTGAGCAAAAACTTAAATCCAGTAAGCACATAAGATGTAAAACAAAATGAAGGCACTCATTGTTCATCTACTTCACTCTGTGTTCAATTTCACTGTCTGATTTCGAGACACTGATTTAGAAATCGAATATTGGACAGAACTAATTGAAGTGCATTCAACTGCATTGCTAGACTGTGAAGGTATTCTCCTGAATACGTTCACAGTCTTTTTCTTTTTTTGAACTCCTGTTCAAAAGACTTTGGGGAATGGGGTATAGGTATCGCCATGAGAGTTGAGGTCACGCACACAACATTATTATGTAATGACAGCGGGATTTTGATATTTACGAGGGGCGTTCAATATAAAGTGAGAATGAGATGCAAACTCTTTTAATATTACGAAATTAAATACTGGCCGGTAAAGCTAATCTATCTAGCTGATTGCTATGAAAAAAAAAACTAACTGTCTTTTGTTTAAAAAAATATACGGTAATTTCTTTGCAATGCTATTGAGTACTCTAGCGAAAATGGAGAAAATTGAAATGCGCGCCCGTTATCAAATACTTGTATTTGAAAAATTTTTCTACGGACCAAGTCAATTTGGATTTGCGGGACACTTTAGGGTCCAATGCTCCTCCGTATTCGACAGTCGCACGTTGGTGCGCCGAATTTAGACGTGGAAGAACATCGACAATGGACGACCCCCGCTCCGGACGCCCTACTACAGCAGTAACTGAAGAAATTGTGAAAAAAGTCGAAAACTTAGTTTTGGCGGATCGTCGTGTCACAGTTCGTTTTATTGCTGAAAATGTAAAGATTTCAACGGGGAGCGTGCATAATATTTTACATGAACGCTTGGGTATGAAAAAGGTATCTGCGCGTTGGGTACCAAGAATGCTTACTGACACGCAAAAACAAACTAGACTAGAGATTTGTCAAGAAGCTTTGAACCTGATGCAGCAAGACCGGGAACTTTTTTTGCGCGATTTATAACAATGGACGAAACATGGCTCCATCATTACGACCCTGAAACGAAACTGCAGTCTATGACATGGAAAAGGCCATCATCTCCAACTCCGAAGAAATTCAAGGTGAACCCATCTGCCGGTAAGGTCATGGGCTCTGTTTTTTGGGATGGTAAAGGGGTATTAATGATTGAGTATCTCGAGCATGGAGCCACTATTACGGGCACTTTATACGCCAAACAAATAGCAACATTGCGCAATGAGATCCGCGAAAAACGGCGAGGTAAACTCTCGAAAGTTGTGCTGTTCCACCAGGACAATGCCCCGGCACACAAGTCCGCCGTTGCAATGGCTGCAATTCGTGATGCTGGGTTCGATATCCTTAAGCATCCTCTGTATTCACCAGATCTCGCTCCCAGTGATTTCTACCTATTTCCGAGATTGAAACAATACCTGAGAGGCCAGAAATTTGAAGACGACGACGCCGTAGTCGCTGCAGTACAAGATTTTTTAAGTACTCAAGATGAGACCTTTTTTAAAAATGGAATTTTAAGTTTAGAAAAAAGATATACTAAGTGTATTATGCTAAAAGGTGACTATGTCGAAAAATAAAATGACATTTAGTAAAAGTTGTTTATAACATACTCATTCTCACTTTTTAGTGAACGCCCCTAGTATTTGTACCGATAGCAAGTTCAAAATTTCTTCAACCTATTTCGTTGAGAATTATTTAGGAAAATACATCTAGTTCAATCAAACAAAACAGAATATAAAATAATTTGATCTATTTCTATTTTTATTTTTTCGAACCGGAGCAAAAACTTGATAGTGGCGCTGGCGCCCCCACCCTTCACTTGTTCGATATTTCTAATTCTTGCCTCAAGGATTTGGCGCCCCCATAAAACTGCCGCCCGGGGCAAGTGCCCCGGATTGCCCCACCTTAGATCCGGGGCTGCTGTTTATTACTATTATGCATATTGTGTGTCTAGTTAACTATTGATTGATTATTAGTATTTAACATCACAACTATTGTGTAATAGAAAAAGAAACAGTGAATACATTCTTCACCTTACCTTACGCCCATGTGACGGTTACGAAACGACCAAGACACATATTTTCACTAAGGTGTAGAGCAGGGATCACCAATTACTTTTTTCAGGGGTTTGTTTTTAAAATAAAACTACCATCGCGGTCCGTTCCTACCAGAATTTATTAAACAAGCAAGTAACAAGGATTTTTTTACATTATTATTTTTTTACATTATTTGTCTAAAATTTGGAGTAAAGTTGGTGCAAGCTTTTGTCATTAAATCCTGGAGATGTTCATGAGTGAGTCGAATTGGCGGCAGCAAAGACGAAGCGCTAGATTTATTTTATTAAATAACGTACTCAGTATAACTTACTGTATACTGAAGGTCCGTATAAAATTGGTCGGCGGTGCGGATCCGGACCGCGGTTCGCCATTTGGTGACCCCTGGTGTAGAGTTTGTGAAGTAAGGCTTGTCAAGTTAGGCCGTGTGGAGTTAGAAGCTTGGTTCTACATGAGATCTGATAGCTTTTTGATAGTGCGAGCCACACGGTCTCGTCTCAGCAACTTTTTACATGAAAATGGGTTTTTGTTAATACATGATTTCATAACGCCATAATAATACGTATATAGTAAACATTTAGATTGTCTGAAAAACCCCTTAAAAGGAATCGAAAGGAAGTAAATTAAGACTTTTATTTTTATTGACATAGCGGACACAGTAACACATAGACTAGAATTGATAGACATACAGAGCCAACAGAGGCTGACTAATAGGGTCCTATTACGCACCCTTTGGGTAAAATACCATGAATACGAGGTACCTACAATACCTACCGTACTTACAGTCGTTTGAGGCATTAGCCAGGAAGAGTACCTATTAAGTGTAAAGATTCAATTCGCTTTAACGATTATGATTAAGGTTAAATTGATCCACATTCACGACGGTCCATCATATAATAATCATGACGACATTGACGACGCTTTATTGTGTTCTGGGGTCCCCGAAAATTGTGTTAATTGAAGGTTCGCAATATCAAGGCCAGAATTATCATTACGTTGGATATAGAGATAAGGAAATCACTTGGTAATTATCTAACGCCGTGGGTAGTTTGGAGTTTATTATTATTATGATTATAAACTTTACGTGTGACAGAATCTATTTGCAATAAATTTCGTAGCATTATTATGACTGTGTATAATAATAATCACGCCGTTTGTCGGTAGAATAAAATTAAAAGAAAAAAGTTTTGGGCATTTCTCATACACTGAAAGTGGGTATGTTTTTTATATCTTCTACCTCATTGCTTGCAGGTGTGAGTTATGAGAACAAATATTTCAGGATTTCGATTCAGGGATACATAAGCGAAAAATCAAGTTTTAAAATGAAAATCCTCCTCATTATCATCATTTTCATCATCATCAGCCTATGTACGATAGTGCCTACTTAAAATAAATTTATCAGAAAAAATATACCAACTATGTAGGGCAGGCTGTATAAGTTAAAGAGAAATAGTCGACCAGAACTTAAAATTTGCTGTATTTTAAGACGTATTGCGCGTGGCTCGACAGGCACACTTTCCCTGAACGTACAATCAAATAATCTACAAGATACCTTAAGTATCAAAATCATACATATTTTTATTTCGCTTTTCCGATGTTGTTGCAAACTCTGCTATATTAAAATAGGACTGGGAAGGCCAGTCACGTCTGTTACACGCATCTACCGAGATTGGCTATATATATTGCCACGCAACGGTTATTGTTACAAGGTAAGTATTACAACCTGTTTACCTTACTCCTCTGTTATCTCTCTTATATCTTACATTATCTTCTGTTTGGAACTTTTGACATGTCTATCTATAACATCATAGAATTCTAGAATTCGTAAACGTAAACCGAGTACTTTACTACATAGTAAAAACAAAGTCGCTTCCCGCTGTCTGTCTGTCCCTATGTATGCTTAGATCTTTAAAACTACGCTACGGTTTTTTTAGTAGATAGAATGATTCAAGAAGAAGTTTTATTATGTACTAGCTTTTGCCCGCGACTTCGTACGCGAAGACAATAACGTTAGTTGTTTGGATGAAATTTGGCACACAGGTAGTTTAATAGGATAATGCCAGGAAAATGCGAAGTTCCTGCGGAATAGGAATAACTGAATTATAATTCAGGGTCGTGGGTTTGTGCCCGAGCTTGCACCTCTTAGTTTTTCCTAATTCGTGTGCTAAATTACGTTTGAAGTTTACCATGAGCTTCACAGTGAAGGAAAACATCGCGAAGAAAGCTGCACACACCTGTGAAGAATTTCAATGGTGTGTGTGAAGTTCCCAAATCGCATTGGGCCCGCATGGGAACTACAGCCCAAGTCCTCTCGTTCTGGGAGGAAGCCTGTGCCTGATTGAAACAGGCTTATTTTATCCTAAGAAAGTGCAAAGTAAACTTCGCACGGGGTAGAAATAACTGTTCTGACCTATTTTGAAAATCAGAGCCAGTGTAAGTAGCTTTTTATTGGTGATTTTTTTTACTTATTTCTATCACGCGGGAACTTTTTATATTTCCGTAAAAAAGTACCCTATGTCAATCAGAGATACTGTAACTTACTATTGGTGCAAGAAAATTTAAAAATCAACCCCGAAGTTGAATTCACTTATTTCTATCCCGCGGGAATTTTAAATTTTCCCAAAAAAGAGTAGTCTATACAAATCAAGGATAGTGTTGCTTTCTAATTGGTGAAAGAATATTTAAAATCAGCTCCGAAGTTGATTTCAGTTTTTTCTATCCCGTGGGAATTTTGTATTTTCCCGAAAAAAAAGTAGTCTTTGTCAATCAGGGATACTCATATCACATAATATGTAAGAATTTTAAAAATCAGCCTCGAAATTTAATTAATTTATTTCTATCCCGTGGGAATTTCGCATTTTCCCGGATAAAAACTAACCTGTGCCAATCAAGGATCGTGTAGCTTTCTAATTCTGAAAGAATTTTTAAAATCGGCTCAATAGTTTCAGAGATTCCGCTACAAACAAATAAACAAAGAAAGTTAAGATATTTCCCTATCCCGTGGGAATTTCGAAAAATCCTTCCTTAGTGCACCTCTACAATACTCAAGGTACATGTATGCCAAATTTCAAGTCTCTAGCACCAGTAGTTTAGGCTGTGCGTTGTCTGTCAGTCAGTCAGTCAGTCAGTCAGTCAGTCAGTCAGTCAGTCAGTCAGTCAGTCAGTCAGTCAGTCAGTCATTCAGTCAGTCAGTCAGTCACGGTACTGTTTTATAGGTATAGATAATACATGCATAATATACAGGGTGAATTCAAATTGGTGATACAAAATTAGTGTTTCGTATTCAGTTAATGATGGACAATATAATGCACTAACTCATTTGTTTTATTTAATTAGCCTTATAAAATTTGGGGCGTCCATACATTGAGTTCGTGAAAAATTTTATAAGATTAATTAAAACAAATGAGTTAGCGCATTATATTGTCCAGCATTAACTGAGTAGGAAACATTAATTTTGTATCACCAATTTGAATTCACCCTGTAGTATTTAGTATCAGCATTGCACCCGTGCGAAGACGGGGCGGGTCGCTAGTAAATACCTCTTTATTTTGATCGATCTTCTTTTAAAATTTTTGTTCGAATTTCTTTGACTTAGTGGTAGAAACTTGAAATTTGAGACGGATATACATGTAGGTTAGATAGCAATGCAAGTATGGCCAACAAAGAATAACAGACAACAAGCTTTTAAGTATTTTTTTTTAATAATAAACTCATTATTTTTAATTATGCAAATGTCAGCATGTCACACTATCATAAAGCAAGTTACACACAACCATCTCAACATTAAAGTAATCTCACGGGTAGCCAAGCTGTCAGATCCTTTCCCCTTCTCACTTCTGATTGCCCTCGGCTCATTAGATTAGACAAATGGGGCTGAACATGGCGAAATGCCTTTTGTTATTACATCCCGCTACTGTTAAGTTGTTTATCTGGGTCATACAAAGAATAGAAGTTTAGCATTGTTTTAACAAAGACTCGGAGATAGATGCGCTTTAATTATAGTTATGTGGAAAATACACAGACCGCGAGAGCCGAGAATAGAAAAAAAAAATCGAATGCGGTACCTACGTGAAGGAAGGTGCTTTCATTAATTTAGTATTAGTACTTAAGTATATTAGTATCGTGGGTGGGGTATGTATTACAATACCGAAGTACGAAAGACCGAATGTATTAAAACATCGAATGGGTCAAAAGACCGACACGATTTTTTTCTGAAACCGTTAACTTTTTAAGATTGTTATAAAACAAACCTAACCTAACCTAATGGGTTATGTATGATGCCGTTTTAATAAATTCTGAAAAGTTTACGGTTTCAGAAAAAAATCGTGTCGGTCTTTTGACCCATTCGATGTTTTAATACATTCGGTCTTTCGTACTTCGGTATTGTAATACATACCCGGTGGTGGTAGCTTTACAGTGAAGGAAAACATCGCGAAGAAACCGGCATACACCTGCAATGAAATTCAGTGGTACGTGTGAAGTTCCCAACCGGCATTGTAGTAGGACGTATATACCTAGGCCGAGATGGTGACTTAAGTATATAAATAAATAAATAAATAAATAAATATTAGGGGACAATCTTACACAAATCGACCTAGTCCCAAACTAAGCAAAGCTTGTACTATGGGTACTAGACGACGATAAACATACTTATATAGATAAAAAAATACTTAAATACATAGAAAACATCCATAACTCAGGAACAAATATACGTGCTCATCACACATATAAATGCCCTTACCGGGATTCGAACCCAGGACCTCTTGCTTCGTAGACAGGGTCACTACCAACTAGGCTAAAGCGGTCGTTAAAATATCGTCGTTATATAAAGTTATAGTTTCTCGTGTTTGAATAGTTTACAACCCTTATCTAAAAAATACACTGAATATTGTTGCTACAAGTATCACTCTTAGAATGAAGACACTTTAATCTTTAGGCTGCGTTTCCACCGGAGATGTGCGAGGATGCGTTGCGAGGGAGTTGTGTGTCATGAACCAATAGAAACACTTCATTTAAAAGGTCCTATGTGAATGAAGTGTTTCTATTGGTTCATGACACACACCTCCCTCGCAACGCATCCTCGCACATCTCTGGTGGAAACGCAGCCTAAAGGTGTTCATTTATCGGGTGTTTCTGAAAGTATAAGCACAAATTAATAATAAAGATGAGAAAAAAAATGTAGGTGATCTGTTTCCATCGTTTTCAAGAAAATGTCATTAGATTTTAGAGTGTATTTCAGCAATATAAGCTTAATTTCATTTCAAAGAAAAGAGAGTCTTTATTACACGCTTTATATTAGCTTCACCTGTATGTTTGTTTGTATGTTTGTATGTTTGTATGTATGTTAGGGCGTGATTTCGACCCACTTCCCGGTTTCCGATTGAGCTGAAATTTTGCACATATGTGTAAATTGGATGACAATGCAATATTATTGTAACATGGAGCTGATCTGATGATGGAGCTGGATGGTGGCCATAGGAACTATGCAATAAAACAACACAATCCCGTCGAGTTTGGGCTCGTTTTATTCGTCTTGACGAGTACTTTGATCCCAGATGGTAACCAGGGTCTGATGATGGAGCTGGAAGATGGCCAAAGGCACTCCACAATAAAACGACACAACCCCATCGAGGTTGGGCTCGTTTGATTCGTCTTGACGAGCAATTTGATCCCATATGGTAACCAGGGTCTGATGATGGAGCTGGAAGATGGCCAAAGGCACTCCACAATAAAACGACACAACTCCCTCGAGTTTGGGCTCGTTTGATTTGTCTTGTCGAGCACTTTGATCCCATATGGTAACCAGGGTCTGATGATGGAGCTGGAAGATGGCCAAAGGCACTCCACAATAAAACGAAACAACCCCATCGAGTTTGGGCTCGTTTGATTCGTTTTGACAAGTACTTTGGTCCTAGATGGTAACAAGGATCTGATGATGGAGCTGGAAGGGGGGTAGGTGGTGGGGTGGGGGGGGGAATGGGGTATGGGGTAAGGGGGTCGGGGCTTAGAGGGTGGGGGGTAAGGGTGTGGTGGTTGGGGTTAGGGGATGGGGGGGGGGTTTACGGGAAATAGGGTAGGGTGTTGGGGGGTTCGAGGGTAAGGGATTTTCGGGGGTTGTGGGAAATGGGGGGGGGGTAAGAGGCCTAGATGGTAACAAAGGTTTGATGATGGAGATGGAAGGGGGGGGGTAGGTGGCAGGGTGTGGGTGTTGGAGGGGTTGGGGGGGTTGGGGGGGTTGGGGGGTCCGGTGTTAGGGGGGTTGGGTTTAGGTGGTTGGGGGGTTTGTAAAATGAGGAGGGGGTAAGGGGCGTTTAGGGAGTTGGGGGTAAGGGTGTGGGGATTGGGGTTTGGGGGGGGTTGTAGGTGAGGGGGGTAAAGTTAGAAAGAAAGAGGTTTACGTTTAGTAGTGTAGATCAGTGCGCGCGCACCAAAGACCAAGTATAAGATGGACTGATTCTATTTAAGACGAGCAAAAAACCGTTTTGTCTCTTTTTAGCACATGGAAACTCTCACTGTGAAAAAAATGCAACTAAAAAATAGAAAATAAATAATAATGAACTAAAACAATTACTTTGCTCACCCGCGACCTTACAATAGTTACGTTTATGCAAGAAATGTGCGTTCATGCAGTTCCTCCACCTCCACACTGTACGAACACACACAAATCACATAAACCCAACCATCACCACCACCAAGCTACACTGACGCGTTTCGAACTCAACCAGAGCTCATCTTCAGAGTTACCACAACCGTATGCTATGCTACCAAATGTTAAACTAACAAACCAAAACAAATGTTTTAACTTGTCACTGTAACTTTTCAAGTACCCACTTTATTTTTCTTATTCTCAAACTACCCCACAAAAATTAACTTTTATTGACATATTATAAAACTACCTTGAATTTTTTTGTTTATTTATTTATAAGGCATATTTAATTAATACTAACTGTTCAAATTCGACCCAAGCCGCAGTAAAAGAGAAGATACTAAATTTACCTGTTCATTAATAATAGACCCCATAGTGTTGTACCTAATTATTTCCATGCATTCCAGAGCATCCAGACGCAACCCCTTGCCGCAATAATGTAACACTTCAATGGGGTCTATTATTAATGAACAGGTAAATTTAGTATCTTCTCCTTTACTGCGGCTTGGGTCGAATTTGAACAGTTAGTATTAATTAAATATGCCTTATAAATAAATAAACAAAAAAATTCAAGGTAGTTTTATAATATGTCAATAAAAGTAAATTTTTGTGGGGTAGTTTGAGAATAAGAAAAATAAAGTGGGTACTTGAGAAGTTACAGTGACAAGTTAAAACATTTGTTTTGGTTTGTTAGTTTAACATTTGGTAGCATAGCATACGGTTGTGGTAACTCTGAAGATGAGCTCTGGTTGAGTTCGAAACGCGTCAGTGTAGCTTGGTGGTGGTGATGGTTGGGTTTATGTGATTTGTGTGTGTTCGTACAGTGTGGAGGTGGAGGAACTGCATGAACGCACATTTCTTGCATAAACGTAACTATTGTAAGGTCGCGGGTGAGCAAAGTAATTGTTTTAGTTCATTAATATGGACCTCCGCAAAGTAACGCCTGATTCAATAAATAAATAATAGTTTAATAAAACTAAAAAACACGCTTTAAAAATAAAAAATAAATTTTAATAAATTTCAATTCACTATTCTTATAGTGCAGTAAAAAATCTTTATAAACAATTATTATATTGTTATTATCCAGATCAAAATTTGTACACAATTCTAAATATTGATAAAATAAATAATAGTAGTTTAAAATATTTTATTGTAAAAAAGCGTGGGGTGCTTTTTAAGGTGTTATCAAAATGATAATCCTTGACAATTGACACATTGATTGGGGTGCAGTTTAATTATTAGTTACCAGTGATGCAACGATATCTCTATTACGATACCGATACGAATACAGATAATATCGTATAAGCTATTACGATTACGATATATCATTACGATACGAATATACAGATACGATACGAATACATTACGATACTTTAAATAAAAACTAAAAATCTCTTCGAAATCAACATCTATTATAGTTTTTAATATACTTTTTATGTTTAACATCAGGTAACTTAACAATTATTCATTCTATCTAATAATACTAGTAGCGAACACATAAATGTCTTGTTTCAGTCTGTTTCTGATATTGCTTACTTAAGTGTACATAAGGTACACTTAAGTATACTTAAACCTACATACATACGACGACGACCAGATGGCCTAATGGTTAGAGAACCTGACTACGAAGCTTGAGGTCCCGGGTTCGATTCCCGTGTCGGGGCAGTTATTTGTATCAAAAATACGAATGTTTGTTCTCGGGTATTGGGTGTTTAATATGTATTTAAGTATATATCTATCTGTATAAGTATGTTTATCCGTTGCCTAGTACCCATAACACAAGCTATGCTTAGCTTACTTTGGGACTAGGTCAATTGGTGTGAATTGTCCCGTGATATTTATTTATTTATACTTTATGAATTTTAATATTTAAAATTAATGTTTTCTTTCGAATATCGTATCGTAAAAATCGTAAAATGTGCTTACGATGCCGATTATCGTAATAAAACACGATAATCGGCGGTATACGATAATCGGTATCGGCATCGTTGCATCACTATTAGTTACTGTTATATTATTTTTAATTTTAGTTTTAGTCTAAGATATCACGTTATGTATTAATTTATTTATATTTTTCATTGTAATTAGGTTATAATAAATCTTATCGATGTGGTCACTCAACATAAAAATAAAGTTGATTTAAAACTTGTAAAATAACTGACCGAGATTAAAACATACTGATTTTAGGAGCTATATTAAAAGATCCCATACAAATTCAAAAAGCCAAAAATAGTTCTAAGCCTGTTGGCTCCAGACAACGAGGTTGAGGGGGAGGAGAATAATGATTGAAGGCACTTAACATTAATAACAATGAATGGATAGCCAAAATGGCAATCTTTAGAAACAGTTTCTTAATTAACCGCTTCCTTTAAATCCGAAAATCCAACAATGAAATCGAGGTCCTAAACGTTTCTCATCATACAAAGTTGAAAGCAGTAAAATCGGTAAAGTAAAAAGGGTTTCGGAATTGAATCAGTACGCGCAGACTGAATAAATTAGGTTAGATGTAGTTTACTGCTTTGTTTGAATAATGATGTCGGGACAGCATATAAAAGAAAATACGATTTATTTGTAATGTAATAGGTAGTAAATCGAAAGTCCTCTTGCTGTCCCTGAAATGGTAACAAAAAGGGCTAGAATAAAATAATTTATTAATTCAGGATTACTTTTTGAAGATCCATAACAACGAACCTCTTCACTTTGCTTCTCCGCTAAAAAACAGTCCGCTACAAAGTCGTGAGAGCCTAGTGATTTGACCAAGCAGGAGGGTAAGAGGAGATAGCCAAAAATGAATTTGAACGCAGTATTCTGCAGGCAAACCGGGTAAATGAACTGAAACAATTGCTTTGTCGCGGGTGAGCAAACTAATTGTTTCAGTTCATTAATATGGACCTCCGCAAAGTAACGCCAGATTCAATAAATTATTTAAAACCGGGTTAATACAAGTAGAAAAAAAATATGGAGCATAAATATAGCGTTAAAAGTATAGAAGTACTATAGTAGCTAAGCTGTACATGTACGAGTATACATTTTACCCCTTATAATGTATTTGCATAGGTTCGATTCATAAAATATCGAATAGTTTATCTTGTAATTAACATGCGTGGCTCGTATAGCTTTACTAACTTATATAATAACTATAACAATTTAAATTAAAGTCATGCCTTCTGGTTTCTGTTGCGTTACATTTTACATCGTTTACAGCTAAAATATTTCTTAATGAAAAGGCACTGTCAACGAACGTCAGAGGTAGGTATAACTTTCAAACAAAATCATACAGTTAATTACTCTTTTCTTAATTACACATATAATAAATACTACACTTGTATGAATGGCAGTTTATAATATATATCTCCGTGTAAAATACGTTAATCTTGGCTTACCGGTCCGTTTCTAGACAGAGCGTCACTATACATACTACTACTGGGTACTTGTACCTACTGCATCACTGCTCTCAACAAAATTGTAAGCGTGTGTAAGTATATGTACCGGCAGTGCTCGTTTTTTATGAGACAGCGTGGCAAAGAAACGAGTCACCACTACCCATGGAGACCCGCAACATGAGAAATACAGTAGCCCGGAATATAGTACCGTAAAAACTGCTGCTTGGCGGCAGTATTAGTGAATAAGGTGGTGGTAGCAATCCGGATGGTCCTACCCTCACATAGTCTGATTAGAGTCCTTCAAAATACATTCAATAGTCGCCCGGTTGGGATGTGGAGGGCTGGAGGCCGATAACGGTATAGGCGAATAGCGACCATTTTTTTTTACAAAAATAGGTACTACTTTTGTAAATTATGGCGATTTCATACGGAGGCAGAATAGTATAGTATGTACTCACAACTACCAGCCCCGGGGACCTAAAATTTAATCTCGACTTCTGTACTGTTGATATTATCGCAATGTTTCGGGTACTTAGCAGCGGCGGTGCTCTCTAGTTTTTTTTTATGGTATAGGGGGCAAACGAGCAGACGGATCGCCTGATGGTAAACGATTACCATCACCCATGGACACCTGCGACACCTGAAGAGTCACAAGTGCGTTGCCGGCCTTTTAGGTAGAAGTACGCTCTTTTTTTGAAAGCTTTGAAAGGGAATACCGCAGCAGGAACCTAATTCCAGAGCTTTGCTGTGCGAGGCAGGAAATTTCTGGAAAAACGCACAGTAGAAGACAACTAACCATCCAGATGGTGAGGATGGAAGTGTTGTCGCGTAGGGCGGTGGCGGAAGGATGCGGCAGGGATCAACCCGAATAACTCCTCGGAGCACACCCCGTTGTACATGTGATAGAAGATGCACAGTGAAGCTACATCTCTACGCAGCGCCAAGGAATCAAGCCAATCAGAAATACGTTGGCAGCCGATTATTCGAGTCGCTCTCCGTTGTATGCGATCCAGAGGGAGAAGCTAGAAGCTAGTAGTAGCATTAATTAGATACGAATGAAAACCACGAAAATTTTAAAGTTTGTAGTGTAATACTGCCTCACTATTCTGCCTTTGTATAAAACCGACTTAACTGATGTAATTTTCTTTACCTGCAACTCAGGAAAACTTTGTCTAACGATGAGCGTCCACAGGTTGTACAGCACGCACGCCGTGATGACCCACAACCAGTAGAAGTAGAAGTTCTCATCAGGGTTGACGACTGTACGTGGTACTCGAACTTTCCTCCGGCGTTGGCGATTCGTTGACCTATGGTCGCCCGTCGCGCCTTCCGAGCCTGTGTCTTCTACCTGTAGATAATTACGTTTATTTGGACTTAAAGCGACACTGGCACGTTATAAAAAACACAGAACCCCGGTACGGATATTTGATTCAATGCTCAACACGTTCAATGTTAGAACACTCTTGATTGATATGAATCAAATTGATGCACGGTAGGTTTGCCTCAAAGAGCGGTGGGAAATGCTAAGCTTGAGAGTATCTTAGAGAGATCAAATCAGGCAGGAATAGTTGGAAGGCCTCCCTGGCGGTGAACGCACGCGGGAGGTAGATAGCGGGAAGCGATTTGGCTGCAAGCACAGAACCGATCGTCGGAAAGATCGTAGAGGAAGGCCTGTATCTGGGACTGGACGTCTTCCGGCTGACAAGATGACTTGGTACTTATATTTGTAATTAATACATGATGCAAACTTGAAAATAGCTTTAATTACTCGTATAGTCCGTGAGCTTACTATTCGTGGACTCTGTATTTGTTTCGAAGTTATAAATTAGCTAACAGTACTGTATAAGTAAGTACCTCCAGATTCATTTCTGTCAGTAAGTACATAATTACACAGCCAACATTACTTCGTTGCGCTTTTGTCGATTTACTGTAGTTCACAGTACGTCTACACGGTTATATGATGTCATGCTTGTCTTAACATCTAACATTTGAATTTCGTGCAGGATAATAGGACTCAAATCATAAAAGATTTATGGTGAAAACATTGTACGTTTTCAAATACATTTAACGTCAGCCATAAAATAAAGCCGTGACAAAAATTTGGAATCCGGCAAACACAATAAGAATTAAGTTCAAACATGCATTATTGCATACAAATAAGGTCTTCGCCTATCTTTGCAGATGCCCTAGTCAAGGCGCCTGCAAGTGTAAACGCTACTTAGTATTTTTAGGAATTTGATTGCGGCGTGTTGCATTTAAGCTAAGTATGCGTCTTATCTAGCCATTAGATTAGAACTGTAGACGTAAAAAATATTGAAGCAGACGGGGTAACAGCAAATTCTCACAGTCTCCTGCGTCTCCGGTATCTGCCGGGTGGAAAATCTCTTGAGAAAGGAGTCTTCTCTCTTCAGAGGCGGTTTCTTCTGGATAGCCGAGCTCAGCTGCACCGTCGTCCGCAACTTCATCCATCGCTGGTTGGACTTTGTTCTGCGTTACAAAAATAAGTTAGAAATCATATCGTTAAGAGCACTCGCGATGAGCTAAGCAAAGTTACCATGCTGTCAGAAAGTTAAATTTTGTGGAAGATTAACTTCAAATTGCTGTCAAAGATTTACGCCAATTTAAAATAAGTTCAGCGAGAATAGATTTAATTTTGAGTTGGTTTGAAATTAACACAGAAATGCAAATTAATCAGTTAATTTAAAGATGCCTCTATAAATAGTTTAGTTATTTAATTAAAATGTTTCTGCAGTAACTTTTATTTATACTCAAATGTAATTTATATACGTGCAAACAAACAACTACCTGTATCGACATGCGGCTATGCATTATTCACACTAGATAAAGAAATTGCATAAATATAAAAAGTATGTCTGTAGAGTAAGATATTAGTGAGTCTGTTTCTATGAAACCACGAATCTAAACTAGAACTAAACTGCGTCTAAAGTCAGGAGCTTAAATTCTAAGTTTTAATAAATCTATTCAAATATTTAAACGTTCAAACAGATGCAATTAAACAAGTATAAAACATTGAATACGAATTGATCTCCCAAGTGACAGTAGGAAAGTAGAATCGCTTTAAGGTGAACTAGTAAGACACAATATCCACAAGAAAACACACATATCCAGTGAATAAATCATTCCCGAAGGCCTAGACACAGACGAAGGTAGCACATTAGTGGGAAATCATAAACAAACAATGATAAACAATCGACAACGAGGCGGCGTTACCGTTGTCCTCTCTCGAATCGAACCTTTTTATTTTCCTGAGAGCCTGGTAGTATGCCATGACAGCTTGGACGTGTCTCCATTTATGTCCGCGTTTGTCAGTGTCTGATCCCGGGCGCTCTGTGTCCAGCACGGACTTGTGAGAGCTTGACGAGCTCGATGCAATGATCGCTCGCCTACAAAGGGATGTTTCGTGTTACACGGAGGCAGTAGTGTACAGTGTTGTGATTTGTTTGTGGAAAACCCTCCCCACCGTGAGTTTCGAAAGCGAGGCGAGAAACAAAAAAAACACAAAACAAAATTACATTTTTAAAAACAAATTGGCATTCTTTGACCCTATCGAATACGGCATGTGTTTGTAACTATCACCAAAGCTGGCCCAAAACTCACGGCTTCCTCAACGTACACTGTGGCAAAGAGACTCCACAAAAGAATAACATGCATACATAATAAAATAAATCAGCCTTTCACTAAATCGTTCTCGGACAGTACAAATTTTCAAATTACGTGTATGATTTAGCATTACGGTGACGGCTATTCGTCCAGCTGTGCAGGGTCGTGAACTAATCAATACAATTTACTATGCAATTTGCACATATAACTTGGTGATATGCGATGCGATACTGCACCAATTACGTAAGTATCAGTTGTTAATGCTTTATTGATTGGCATGGCTTCCGAGTCACTTTAATAACCCTTTGGATCGACTTTTAGTTTGATCGTTTGCATTGCTGTTGATCAAAATCGATCGTTTGCTGTTACTGTCACTACCTAAGAATTGTTAATGTGGAATAACTTTGATGATTTCATCGTTATTCTTTTCTTCTAATGTGGTCAAAATAGTCGTTTTATCTATGACAATTGTTTCGGTTGGTCAGTTGGTGACTCGAAAGCCACGCCAGTCGCTTACTATCAGGCATTCGTAATCGGCATGGTTCGGGTCGTGCTCGTTGCTAGGTTCGCAGCTAAGCTCGCGATAAGCAGAAGGTGCCAATTGTGGCCACTTACATATCGTCTGGCTTCGCATTCGTCGTGAATGGCGATAACTTGCTCAACAATCTAGACAGGTTAGGAAAATTAGGTTTACTCTTTCGGAAATTGAACGCAATCTACAAGTAAGATGATGAATTCAAGTTAAAGGAACAAAGAATAACTTTATTTAAAACGATAAATTGTCCTAAGTAGAATCAGATTTTTGGTTAAAAAAAAAATAAAAATAAAAATTTAAATTGTTTATTACTTTCATAAGAAATACAAAATTAATTATTAATATTATTAGTACAATCTTTTAAATTTTAAGATTATATACCAACAACTTACTTTCATTAACACTACATTAACTTATTATAATTAGTTAATATTTGTTAATAGATACTTTTTAACAATACTCTTAGTCTGCTGTGTTGGCTTATTAAGTATACAATTTATGGTATTGTTAGGGAAGGGGTTTAAGTATGATTTGCAAAATGGGGAATCTCGTTTTAATTGTTTGCTTATAGTCACATTTTTGCAACGAAATACCACCGAACAAGTTTATCAATCACAATAATGACCCCCTGAGAATTATGTCATACAAACAAACTGTCACAATCAATAAGTAAGCCCGGGCAACCCCTATAAAAACACCCGTAAAATCGTCCGAATTCACTTTCGCTATGTCTACGGCAAATTGAGATCTCGCGGTACTGCTACTTATATTGAAGCCATATACAGTTTAACAGTGAGTTTTAATGTTGTCAAGTACAGTGTTATGTTCTAAATAAACCTCAAGACGTTGACCCCAAGTTTTGGGATCGATGTTGCGGAAGTGTCATACTTTGTCACTAAACTCTAGATAGTGATTGGATTGATTGAATAGGTAGAAATTGATCGTAAAATATGTAATATATGTTGGTATCGTTACAGAGTTGCTATGAATATTTCGTATTGGTAAAATAACTTAAAATTTGAGAAAGAAATCTCAAATAAAAAAGCCAAGTAACCTCGACTGGGTGATCGTAATAATTTTATTCGCGGTTCAAAGGTTGCTACATTGTCTTGAGAAAGAAACATCTTAAGCAGTCTTTTATAATGTGGTCTGCTAAGGAATGGAATCCGCTTCCGTCGTCGGTTTTTCCGGATAAGTATAGTTTAAGGTTATTTAAGGCCAAAGTCAATAAGCTGTTACTAAATATGTAAGCTACATCTTTGACCTCATCTGCACTTGCCATAAGGTGAGATAGAAATTAATCGTCAGTTTATAATAAAAAAAGAAGTCACAAGGAAAGTCAGACAGTAAATTGGCAAAATTTAACAATTGGCGATAATTTATTAATTTTGAGTGAAAATCGCGAAAGTTTGTAACAATAAATTGGTACTAGTAAAAGTTTCGGTTTATTGTTGGACAATAGATATTTTCTACCAGACTTTCAAACTTTAAATATACCTCCTGTTCTCGCAATAAATTTAGACTATAATATAATAGAATAGGGATGATGATACCACCATCAACTGTCGTAGTTTTTATTAGTTGTCAAAATACGATTCTCTTATAGATTTTGAATGGCAATAGCTAAGTTATGACGTCACATCTGAGCCAACTCAATCAACTATGTATTTAGTTTATAGCACCTAAAAATCCAATTTTGTAGTTAATTGAAAATTAATCTGCTTTTAGGGCTCAAGTAAAGTGTTTTTTTTTTGTTTGAGTCTCGTCTTGGAATCATTGTTAGAAGGTGTCATCAACATCATCCTAATTGGTAATTTCTGTAGATTGTCACATAAAACAGACCTTTGCCCACGTCAATTAACTAGAACAGCTCAGTGTGAACGTTTTGTGTAGGACGGGATTAAATTAAGACGGTTTCGTGAGAAAGGACAGCTGCCATTGGATCAAATATATCAAAGTCAAAGTGTCTATATTAAGTGTCTATGTTTGTTCTCGGGTCTTGGGTGTTTAATATGTATTTAAGTATGTATCTATCTATATAAGTATGTTTATCCGTTGCCTAGTACCCATAACACAAGCTTTCCTAGTTTACTTTGGGACTAGGTCAATTGGTGTGAATTTTCCCGTGATATTTATTTATTTATTAGTTATTATTTATTAATTTAGGCTATAACAAGCACTTATGAATGTAGAAGAATCTATTACCGGTTTGGAAAAACCCTGTTTAGAAAGGGGAATCCGGCAAGAAGATAAGTTTTTAGTTATGTTTTTTTTTTCAAACAAATCTACAGTGTTATTTAGTTACATAAATCTAAAGTATTTAACTCAACTAATTTGAAACTAGAAACTAGAGATTGCAAATGCGGATTGGAATTATTTCCAAAGATCCCTGTCCATGATGCTGACGGAATATTATTGGCAACGCCAGTTTTGTTCTTGACGCCATCCGCCCTAGTTAGATGCTTTTAAAATGCTGTGGACTTATTTCATGAAAATTAAGTAAACTAGACTTTACCCTTGGCTTCGCTTATGCGAACCATTAGGTCGGGTGTTTGATTTGAAAATCCAGGGTTTTTATTGCATTGCATTGCATTTTGCATATTAAATTGTATTGTGGTCTCCATTTATGTTGTACACTCAAGTGAGGATTTAATAGATACATATTTTTATTGCACTTGACCGTACGACGAACATTCGTGCAAAATTTCATGGTTCTAGAAAGATCGGTCGAGATATCCGGATATTATTATGCTTACATCGCGATTCCAAGAGAATCTCCAAATAATAAGTAGCCCGTAGGCCCAAGCCCAAGGTGTTAATACCAAACACCAGCTACATACCAAATTTCACCTCATTAGACTAACCTTTTGAGCGTTTTGATTATTTTAATGTCAGCCTATTGATCCAAATCTTCATAGAATTCAAATAATTGCCTATGACTGTTTACAAAATGCTACCAGTAATCGGTAAAGTTACTATGACAGCGTTCCTCTGAGGTTCAACAATTAACGTCCGCTCTTACCTAGTTACAGCGCCACTCAATATACTGTCAGCTATTAGCTTCATTCGTCGTTGTTTATTCCCTTCAGCTGCTGATTACTGCCGGTCACGGAACAGTAGTCTATTTTAATAATTCGGTCGGTTTGTTTACCCATTTTAGTATTTTTAGTAGTTGCAAGTTACAAAGCATGTATTATGGTTCCGAGAGGATATCAGCGAGCGTTGTGACAGAAATGCCGCAGCAGATGCTGAGTCGGCGCTTTTTTGCTGCAGTGATGTGACAAAACTGCAATGAATCCCTGGTACCCTTGGTCAAGGCATCACGCATGAACAAATGTACCAATTTCGCTGATTCTTTTTGTTTTATTTGTTATGGCCAGTAATAGGATCTTATGAAAGAAAAAAATAAGAAAGTTGCTCGGAAAATTAGAAAATATGACAAAACTTAACGACCATATTAACTTTTCTCACGTAACCTTCTGGTGTTTGACACAACTGTCAGTTGTTTGACAGTTAGCTTGATTGACAGAATGCACGCTGTAAATATCATTTCATACAGTGCACATTTCACAGTCAATTAAATTAATCCATTTAGCAATGACCACAGAAAATGAATAAAATCGATAAAGTTTTTCTCAAGTTTTGGCGTGACATGTACCTATAATATTATGCAGTCGCATCCACTAATTTATTGACTACCCGCATCTATCAATACAATTAGGTGGCGAATTAGAACTACACATTGTGTAGAATAAGGCACCTACTAACCCACTACATATTTATAATTATTGTAGTATGTTTCTGTTTAGTCCCTTAATAATAATCTCATTTAATCATTGTAAATGAACGCGTCATAATCGATAATTGTAACTCTAGGTATATCGATGATCTGTATTATCTTCTGTACACTTTTTATCTGTTTGTTCTCCAAATAAATAAATAAATAGATGGTGGAAAGGTAAAGGGCGATACTGCGATGCGATGCGATGCGGCGCCGCATCGCAGGAACTAACGATGCAAATTGCTGCGATACGATTTCGTGCGGTAAGCGCATGGTTCAAGTGCATCGCATTGCAGTATTGTGTGGGAGCCCAAAATCGCTAAAGGGCCATATATATCACATGTGGGCGCTTTAGCGATTTTAAATCTTATCACCAAGAAAGCGCCATGGCGCTTTGGCGATTTTACCTTTCCACCGTCGAATATATGTATAGTAGAGATAAAACAATGGTATAAAATTTACGGAAATGTTTTTCATGATTCACAGTTAATTACTTCAGACATATCCATCAGCTTACCCGTGAACGTGCTGTCGGGAGTTTATTAAAGTTAATCACGATCTATTTAGCATAATTATTTTCTACGTAAATGTGCGTTTGCGATGAAATTCAATGGTGTGTCTGAAGTTCCTAATCAACACTGGACTCAGGTAGGAACGACGGCTCAAGCTCTCTCATTCTGAGACGAGACATGTGCCATCCAGTGGGACGTATACAGGCTGGGATGATGATTAAATGTACGTTTGGTCTGCCATTCAATGCTAAACTAAGCAGTGCTTTGTAAATAGAGTAGTAGATTACTTTAAATCCCGAAAGTTACCTAATAAAATTTCTTAACTCAATATTGTATTCTAAGCGGCAGGAAGAGCAGGTAAATTAACTACATGAATAATTTAATATTATATTTATGCAAAATACACGCAGCTGCTCTCAGCGATGTACGTAGCCTGATGTCGATTTGGAGAGCAGCACGATAATTGTAGAGTATATTACTTGTACGTTCATTAAACAGAACTCCGAAACTTCGGAATTTACGTATCTTTTAATTACAGGAATTATACGGTTTTATGTTGAACTCTTGGCGTGTTGGGCTTTGACTTCGGGTCTCTGAATGTTTGTATTTAGTTTGAAATATATGGTTTCACGGGATGACCGTAAAAGTAATAAAAAAATGAAGTTGAAGAAAATAAAAAAATAAATAGAAAAAGATACTTCATACTTAACTTGTAGTTTTCAGGTGATCAAGTAAACGTCAATGAGCAATTATCTTGACAGTTCTTTGATCTAAAAACGCTTGAAGGCAATAGTTGCACTAGAATAACATTAAATGTCAATGTCAGCCAAGAATACTGGCGATCGATAATCAGAGACAGGGAGTCTCCTCCATTTGTCATATTAAACATTCATGAATAACTGAAAGAGCGTCAGCTTTACAAAGTTTCAGGAACGGTTCAGACTTATCAATGTACTTGGGTAACTAGGGGTTTCACTTATTGCCTTAACTTTTGAAAATTCGGATAAGTTATATTTAATCCCATCTAATCTCTCTTCCAAAATCGTAGTATAATTTTATTATAACGAGCTTTCAAGTTAAACATCCGGGTTGAGCACCGGTCGATAAGAATTCTTAGAAAATCACATTTCTAATAACTAACGTCTATTCTTAAAACCAAAAGGGAGAGATATTCGGGAATACATCAAAGACATGTCAGAATATAATAAAAATAATGATGATTTAATTTTTATATTTGATTTAATTTTGGATTGTTTTGTTTATTTCTTGTAAATTGCATTTTATTTAATTAATTATTATTTTTTATTTCAATGCAATGATGTTATTATTTTGTATCAATTAATATCAATTGTAATTTGATTGGCTTCGGCTGAATTATAAATTGTATTAATGAATTTATATAATAATTTGACATTTAACATGACAAATCTTCACGAGACTACATTATGAATTTAAATGATAACTGTTTAATTTATTCTATGTCATGTTTCATGTTCAATTTGGAGAGAGAATTCAAAAGGCCCTAACATCTATTAAGTATCGGCTGTAAAGCTAGACGGGGTGACGGCACATTTTTAAAACTTCGAAATTTGGCGAAGATCAGATTGGGGAAAGACCCGAAAATTTGAAAAACAACTTTATCGTTCAACGCGAATTACAATTCATCACCATCAGATACCCTTGCGAGGAATAATTTTGCTTCTTTCTTAGCTTTTAAAGGTTAATCGCAATCGCTCTACATGTACGCAATCAATAAAGTAAACAAAGTACCTATATTATAAGGCGACCATATTACCCGTGGGAAGTGGTAAACTTTGGTTGCTGGAATTGTCATGAAGTTAACATTATTAATTGCGGTACTGATATCTTTATAACCTACCTACACTTTATATTAATTTAACGACCGCTTTAGCCTAGTTGGTAGGGGTATGTATTACAATACCGAAGTACGAAAGATCGAATGTATTAAAACATCGAATGGGTCAAAAGACCGACACAATTTTTTTCTGAAACCGTAAACTTTTCAGAATTTATTAAAACGGCATCATACAGAACCCATTAGGTTAGGTTAGGTTTGTTTTATAACAATCTTAAAAAGTTAACGGTTTCAGAAAAAAATCGTGTCGGTCTTTTGACCCATTCGATGTTTTAATACATTCGGTCTTTCGTACTTCGGTATTGTAATACATACCCGTTGGTAGTGACCCTGCCTACGAAGCAAGAGGTCCTGGGTTCGAATCCCGGTAAGGGCATTTATTTGTGTGATGAGCACGAATATTTGTTCCTGAGTTATGGATGTTTTCTATGTATTTAAGTATTTATTTATCTATATAAGTATGTTTATCGTCGTCTAGTACCCATAGTACAAGCTTTGCTTAGTTTGGGACTAGGTCGATTTGTGTTAGATTGTCCCCTAATATTTATTTATTTATTTATTTAATGTTGCCCACAACCGAGATGAGGTTTTATTAACGCATGACATTTGTCAGTCGATAAAGTGTGGCCAGGTGTAAAAACGCATTGGACCAATTCGTGATAAAAGGCTCTCTTGGGAATTCATTAATTTATTTTTCGACATAGTCACCTTTTAGCATAATACACTTAGTATATCTTTTTTCTAAACTTAAAATTCCATTTTTAAAAAGGTCTCATCTTGAGTACTTAAAAAATCTTGTACTGCAGCGACTACTGCGTCGTCGTCTTCAAATTTCTGGCCTCTCAGGTATTGTTTCAATCTCGGAAATAGGTAGAAATCACTGGGAGCGAGATCTGATGAATACGGAGGATGCTTAAGGATATCGAACCCAGCATCACGAATTGCAGCCATTGCAACGGCGGACTTGTGTGCCGGGGCATTGTCCTGGTGGAACAGCACAACTTTCGAGTGTTTACCTCGCCGTTTTTCGCGGATCTCATTGCGCAATGTTGCTATTTGTTTGGCGAATGTGCCCGTAATAGTGGCTCCATGCTCGAGATACTCAATCATTAATACCCCTTTACCATCCCAAAAAACAAAGCCCATGACCTTACCGGCAGATGGGCTCACCTTGAATTTCTTCGGAGTTGGAGATGATGGCCTTTTCCATGTCATAGACTGCAGTTTCGTTTCAGGGTCGTAATGATGGAGCCATGTTTCGTCCATTGTTATAAATCGCACCAAAAAAAGTTCCCGGTCTTGCTGCATCAGGTTCAAAGCTTCTTGACAAATCTCTTGTCTAGTTTGTTTTTGCGTGTCAGTAAGCATTCTTGGTACCCAACGCGCAGATACCTTTTTCATACCCAAGCGTTCATGTAAAATATTATGCACGCTCCCCGTTGAAATCTTTACATTTTCAGCAATAAAACGAACTGTGACACGACGATCCGCCAAAACTGAGTTTTCGACTTTTTTCACAATTTCTTCAGTTACTGCTGTAGTAGGGCGTCCGGAGCGGGGGTCCTCCATTGTCGACGTTCTTCCACGTCTAAATTCGGCGCACCAACGTGCGACTGTCGAATACGGAGGAGCATTAGACCCTAAAGTGTCTCGCAAATCCAAATTGACTTGGTCCGAAGAAAAATTTTTCAAATACAAGTATTTGATAACGGCGCGCAGTTCAATTTTCTCCATTTTCGCTAACGTACTCAATAGCATTGCAAAGAAATTACCGTATATTTTTTTAAACAAAAGAGAGTTATTTTTTTTTTCATAGCAATCAGCTAGATAGATTAGCTTTACCGGCCAGTATTTAATTTCGTAATATTAAAAGAGTTTGCATCTCATTCTCACTTTATATTGAACGCCCCTCGTATGTTTATCGTCGCCTAGTACCCATAGTACAAGCTTTGCTTAGTTTGGGACTAGGTCGATTTGTGTAAGATTGTCCACTAATATTTATTTATTTATTTATATAAAAGAGCAGCGTGATAAACTAAGAGAACGCAATGGCTAAAAATTGTAGCTAGAGCCTTGAAATATGGCACATGTATTTATTGAGAATAATTAACGTGAAATAAGAATTCGTACAGGATAGGTCTGTTTACGGGTAGAACAGATAAGTTGTTACCTACTGCATCAGTGAGATGGATCTTTGATGAGTGCAGATGAGGTCACATCATCTGCACTTTTCATTACATGAGATCTCTATCACGAGTCAGTTTTAGGTAAAAAAAAACCTTTTTAATAGTTTTCCGTGGGGCAGAGCCTTGGAAATAAGCTAGTTCAGCTAATATCATAACGTTCAAAATATTTTTAAAGTTGACGCTCCTTTATTAAATTCCGAAACTTCACCGACGTTGTCTTGTGAAAAGAAACAGCTGGTGTCTAGAAATGTTATCATTGTACCGACGTCCACGGAAGTGCATGTCCACCGCCTATCTCCAAATGGTTCAAATATAGGTCAAGGAAGCATTTGAAATATTTTCATCGACCTAGACTACTGACGAGACAAACTCTAGCGTGTCTGCAAACTTGGAACGCTATTCAGAGGCGAAATTCACCGTTTGTTTGTTCTCATTGACTTACTAATTCGATCAAAGTTAGACGCTGCTAACTGCTGCTGTTAAAGTCTTTATAAGTATAAGTATATTTAACTATGTTTATCCGTTGCCAAGTACGCATAGTAGGTATAAACTTTGCTTAGCTTGGGACTAGGTCATTTGGTATCAATTTATTGTTCCCTGATATTTATCTATTAATCTTAACGTTTTTCGCAACTCCTGAGGGCTGCAGATATTATGTAGCCAGTCTTGAGGGATAAGATAGAATACCTCATATGTCAGTATTATTTCTGGCTATCTTACTATCACTCTATCCACGCCGGAACACACCAGCACAGGCACTACGGCGGCAAAAATAGCTAATAAGATGGTGGTAACGATCTGGACGGACCTTGCACAAGGTCCTACCTACCTCTCGCAAATTTCGCCGCTTGTTATACCGGAGATGATATACTCGTATTCCGGTGAGGGAATTAACATGTCAATTGAATCGCATCTAGTATGTAAGGTATCAATCAACTTGGTTTCCAGAAACTGGTAATAATCATTACATTAGTCAGGTTGTGCGACTGTACTTTAAAGTATTTACGTGAACCTCATGCCGCCCTCGTCAAATTTTGTTTCAATGAACTTTAAACTTTATGTCACTTATTGAATGAGTTCGATCTCACATTACATAAGCACCATAATGTTTGACACTGGGCGGCAGGAGTATAAAACCCATTAACAAATGCCTATATAGGACTATTAAACATACTGACGTAGTATCCGCGCAATCAAAAGAATCCACATTCTTCTGTACTGTACCCAGCTATCTACAATGTGTACAAAAATAAACAGAGTAAACACGCATGAAGGGAATGTCATACGCAAAAATACTCGTATTGTATGGAAGTCAACAGAAATAACAATTGAGCCTCAGCAAACGATTCAGAATGGTATTTCCGATAATGAGGTGCAAGTAGACAGATACGTTGTTTGTTACTAATGACTGTATACAAAGGTTGACAGGTGGGCCTTTGTCTGAAACGTAGCTAGTCAATTATTTATTTGTCTCTAACCTTCTGTGAGAAATTAGCGCTATTGTTAGACGAAAATGGATGAATAAAGAAAGATATCCCGATTGTTTGTGCTGTCAGAATTGTTCTAAGCGTTTGTATCTCAACGCCCCTCTGACGCTAACAAAACAAAACTGTCTTTGGAAGAAATCAATGCAATTAGCTTGATTTTAACAATTGTTACCTATTTTAACAAGGACGTCTCAACTATTATTACTATTATATAGTAGATTGCTTTTATTTCTTCAATTGGTAATTGCACATTTAAAATAATAGCTTTTCAGCACTTAAAAAATATTCCTGCAGCTACATTATTAATGTATTCAAGAAACATTCTCACCTTTGCCCTGGACTCTTGCATTCGCTACTAGCGTTATTGCTGGAGTCATCATCTTCTTCCCTCGAAGTAGCCGCAGACAGAACCCTAGAGGACCCAACGTTGATTTCACTTCCATCGTTGTCTTCCCCTTCTGATGTACGAGAGTTGCCTTCCTCTGCCTGAGAACAAAGGAGATGATACTTTATTAGTTGAGTAGCAAAAATATAAGTGACCATATCGCACCTCTACTGCAACAACGACGTAAATGCAAAATTTTCAAAAAATGACTTAATGATAGGAAACGGTGATTACAGAGAAAAAAAATTCCAAATGCATTTTCTCTAAAATCACAAAACTTGCATTAACTTCGTTGTTGCAATAAAGGTGTGATATAAGAAGGAGCAGAGAAAAAAAAATATTTTTGCAAGGAATTTAAAGCTAGATTTAAAGTTTTAAGTATATGGGTATATTTGGTGATAGGAAATGTATTTCTGCTTCGCCTTTAATGGTTAGTACCCGTAGACAATATGATATAAAATGTTATGAAATTAATGTGGAATATATCACCAATTGCTTGGGAAAGTCCAAATGAACACTCATGAAAAGATTTTTCACCGAAAGCTTTCTTTCAGGATGACGCCACGAAATTTAATTTTTACTGAAAAAAATTGGAAGCTTAACGATTGTCATTTACAGTCAATGGATTTTAAGTCTGGAAACAAAAAAAAATTTTAAATGATGCAAATTGTCAATTACACTTAAACAAATCTCAAAACTTTCGGAAGAATGTTCAAGCGAACTTATCCAACCGCTGGCGGACAAATCCCAAATTAATTAAATAACATCGTGTACCTACAAGCGTTAACGCTAAACAATGCGAACAAAATGCTATCTTACTTTTACGTTCAAGTCTTGCACATAAAAACCGGCCAAGAGCGTGTCGAACACGCCCAAGGTAGGGTTCCGTAGCCATTACGAAAAAATCAAGTAATATTTTTCTAAGGATTTCGTATGTGTACGGAATCATCCAAGTTTAGGTATGTTTTATACCTTAGGCTACTATTTACTCTTAAAGTACAAATAATTTCCAAGCAATCGTAGCCGCTATAATTTTCCTAGTAAATTTGATATCTTTACTACCCTTCTGAATTTTTTCAAATTTTTCCACCCAACAGTTTAGATTTTAGAGGGGGGGGGGGACGGCCGATTTTAATGAAAATTTTCACTTTAAAGTTGAATATTTCGCAAACAGATCACTGAATACAAAAATTATGTTAGCAACCCCGCAATGATTTTAAAAGACCTATCCAACGATATCCCACACTATAGGGTTAGCCGAGAAAAAAAAATCACCCCCACTTTACGTCTATGGGAGGTACCCTAAAAAAATTTTTTTTACTTTTTTTTATTCAATCACTTTGTCGGCGTAACTGATATATATATTGATGCCAAATTACAGCTTTCTAGTACTAACAGTCTCTGAGCTTAGCCGCGGACAGACAGACAGACAGACGGACAGACATGGCGAAACTATAAGGGTTCCTAGTTGACTACGGAACCCTAAAAAAGAGATAGAACTTCGCTCGCTGCGTGTAGCGAAAAGCTTATAGACACACTTTACTCGTGCACACAGTTATACCTGTTCTACTATACAGCCGTATTTGGTCATACAGAAGTTTTCTGATGAAAAACATTTATTCATTCGTTTTCATTCGTGCGTGTGACATTTAGTTTAACGTGTTGAAATCCAATAATCCAATTAAGAGCATTGAAAAGGCGGGCGATTTTTCAGTGCCATGCAAATTTGGTAGTGCTCGGGAACATGCAACGTTGATTTAAATTTTGTCCGAGATGAGCATGCTTTGCATGCGTGGTGTTAGAATTTGAATTGACCATCCTTAATTTTATTTACCTTGTAAAATACCAAAATAATTCACTGCAATAGAAGTTTTTTACAACAGTCATAAAAATTGTGATAACTCTATTAACTTTTGTGTAAGTACAGAGAAGATTCATATTCTCGGGAAAAAGTTGACGTCGTATCCAATTCGTATTTTTCTGGAACTTTAATTAAATGAATAGCCAGATCTCAGGATATCACGAAGTCCAGAATCTTTGCAATATAATCACAGTGAAATAAGGACCTTTGATGCCGGATACTAGAACTTGAAGAGCGAATCAATTATTAATTAACAATCCCTAAGGTTGGAGTCTTCTAACTGTCTTACTAATTAATATCGTAATTTATACCACTGCTTAATTGGTCTGAGCTGGAATAAACATCTTTGATATGCTATTTTAACCATCTAGATTAAATAGAAAAATTGTCTCAACCAACCATCGTTCTACATTACGAACTTACCTGGATTCGTATAAGTGGAATAGTTTCTTCAATATTTCTGCTATACATATTCTTGATTTCATTCAAGTTTCATTAAAATGTGTCTAATTTCTACTAGTACAGCAGATTTTAGTTCACTTGAATTTACATTGAGAGTAAATTATACTGTTATATGTATAAGCTTCCGACGTATGACCTGACATCTACTTCAATAAAGGCAATTACTAAATCTAGCCTTTAGAACTAAACTACAAAATAGAACATTAACATTGATGACAAAACTGATGAAACGATGATTGTATGTTTATACGATTTTATAATTCGTATAACCTAAAAATAATCAATCTAAAGTAGGATTTACGCTAGAGACGAAATTCATATTTTGCGCATTCAATTTACAGTTTCTATATGTGTTTTCTCAAAAATATGCTATAACTATACCTAGATATTTTCCTAGCACGAATGAATATTTTTCATTCTAATACTTAGTTTATCGATGTCTTATAAGTGGCATTATATCAATGAGACACGTTTGAAAATATAAAACAAGAATACCAAATCGGATCGATGTTATTATTATGTGAAACACTAATCACAAGTTGTTCGTGCTAGAAATATCACTAGGTATAGCTATCATACTAGATGCTAGCATGGACACATGCTGCGTTAAGATATGTCATAATATTATATGACGTGCAGTTTTGTCGGATTATAGCACTCAATATAATTGCACGGACACGTGTCGTCGAGTGGAAGCAGTAACACATAAGTACAACAATCCGCTGCAAAATGGGTCATATACAGATTTGGCTCCGGGATGTCTTTAAGTTCATTAATTAAGTTTCAGTTATTTAGAGGCTAATGCGTGTATGTATGTTATGTTCATACTTTATTGCACAAAAAAGCGTTAAGCACGTATCTCCGTTATAAAATTTCTGACAATCAACCTTTGAGTGGATCAGAAGAGTTTGTTGTTATAAATAGAGAAAGTTGCTACGAAATTCTGTCAACAATCAAACTCATGGCAAGGTAAACGGAGAGCTGAAATTATGTTCTTGTAATCCGTTTTTGTTCACGTCAGAAGTCCTAAACTATGCCCGATAAGCGTGTTTTCTGCACGACAAACCTTTTTTTCACGGCCGTGTACTATTTTGCTGACAAATAACACCAGCGCTTTATTACAGCACATTTTGATCCATTTTTGTTTTGTTCCTTTTCGTACAAGGCAAAGCCGCAGGAGGAGTGGTTCATAAGTACTATTGAACCAACGGAATTGTGAGCCAGTGTGGAATCTTTCGCAGTGACATCACATTGTCTGACACAAGGTAAATCACTATAACGCTTATAATTACCATACTAAACGGGACTTATCACGCAAATAATATTTACCACGATATTCCGGCTACATTGCAGCAGCCGCGGTCACGAGCTAACTGAAGTGTAGGGTGTCAAGTTCGTTTAGTTTAGTTTCGTTTATGAGTGAAAATCACGAAAGTTTAAAACAGTATACTATAACGCTTCTTGTGAGACATTCTACGGTAGGTCAGGAATTAAATGGTTTGATAGTATGTACCTACGTAAAGCCGATTTCGTACTTCACAAGTTTATACGACCCCTTTTGATTCCGATAAACAACCGAAAACGACTGGATAAAATTTGCCGCACCTGACGTTAGTTCCCTGTTAGTTTTTCACTCAAACAGACGAAAGAGCGAGATAAATATTGCAGCGATTTGACAAGGAAATCGAAGGAGAGAAATCAATTTACGGTGTACAGCTGGGACTTTTGTGATTTGACGTTATGTCGAATACAAGGCGCCAAAAGATTAATTCATCAGCAGCAGGTAACTTGAAATATTTGAAAAGAAATGTGTAGGCGGATATTTTGATTTTTCGTTTTTTGAATACTGTTCCGAACCAAGTTATAATTTGAGAGGGTATTTGTATGGATTTGCGTATCGTTCCATTTAAGATCCGTATTGCTAAATTTTTTTTTTTTAGGAAACTGCAGATGTAATTCGTTGGACAAACTGTCAGACTCTTGCAGCATACTCTTCTACATATACAAAAATCAAAGACGACATGGTATAGGTTAGGTAATAAATATAAGTAAGAAACTTGCATGTGCTAGTGACGTGCTCGTACAAGCAAGTTGACGTTTCAAATTAAAAGAAATAAGTACAAGATATCAGTTTAAGTACATTATATAGGTACACGGAAAACGGGGCTTTCCTACTTGTATTTTTTACCCTTGGCTTCCTTAGTTGTTTTTGAAATTGGGTCAAGATTTCCTGATTGATTGATTAATATTACAAGAATAATCAATCATAATGACGTAACGTCAACTGGGAACTAATTGAAGACGAGGACTTTGATCTCGTTTGTCAATGTGTTCGTGGCGATAAGCCACGTTAGACCTTCTAGACCTTCTAATCAAAACGTAGGTACTATCCCACCGATGAGGGTTTGCTGACAGATGGAATATCGCTGGATGGCGATGGCTCTGGAACCGTGAGCTCCATTTGACGTTACAGGCTTGCTTGCGATTTTCTCATTTTAAGTAGCTGCATCGAGTAATGGCACTTTTGCAATGGTAAAACTGGGAACCTATCGATGTTTAGAAACTCTTTTACTCGAATTTCATTTATCCGAAAACGGTTCTCCAACTTTTTAAAATCCATATGTTTTGTTTTTCCACAACTTCACAATGCCACGGATTCATTTAATCACAGTTTTATTTGCCAACAAATTCAAAATCCCGAATTACAATAATCCATTTTTTTATTTGCCAACCTAATCAGTTGCCATATTTTCATAATCTAAAAATGTAACGAAAAGCCGAAAGTAAGTTTTTATTATCTACCTAACCTAACATCAGAGTAAGACAACATTGCTTAATTTATAGCGAGCGAGCGAAGCGAGCGAGCAAGACGGTTCGGAGCGGAAGCGACTCGGATAGATTAGCTTCGCTCCGCTACGCTCCCGCATTAGCCTTTGGTGTTAGTTATTTTTTTTATAACCACCTACAAAACCCCCTACCCACATAGCAAACTCAATAAAATATTTGGGCAACATTAAACAACAAAATGAATATTACGCTCCACACATAATTGTATGGTCGCCTTTTGTACCCATGACCTTTGCGGAATAAAATATATATTTGGCAAATGATCCTACGGAATTTCATGCAGTTGGATTTTAAATCATTTGACAAATAAAAATGGATTGTAAAACATTTGGCAAAAGAAAATATGGTAAATAAAATTTCAGACAAACAATCATTTGGAAAATGAAAAAAAGGAGTTTCGTTTTCGCAATTTTAATATTCGGAAATGAGCTTTTCGAGAATATGATAGGTAACCTTGCCTAGCAACTGTCAGCTCCGTCGCCTAACAACCAGCGCCGCAGTTAAAAATTAGTATACGCAGTATTAACTCGGCAGAAAGTCATTTTAGAGTGAGAGATAAAACACAGCATAAAACGCTGAAAAAAGGCACGTTTCTTGTATTTCGACCTTTAATTTTTAACTTTATTTTGTTTTTAGTATTTTTTGGTATAACGGCCACAGTAATACATAATCGGTTAAAATTTGAAGTGTTTAGCTATTATCGTTCAAGACATAGAGCCCTTTGACAGACAGACGTACAGACAGACAGCGGAGACTCACTAATAGGGCCCCGTTGACACCCTTTGGGTACGCAACCCTAAAAACAAAGACACACACAATAAAAAAACTATAGCATTTATGACATGGATACCTATTTCTGGATGAATTCTATTTTAACTTAAACTAAATTAAAACTACAATTAAAAATCAAAGATTTCATACATACTAACCCACGCAATTATTCTGGATCTCACTGACGAAGTTTTTAACATCCGTTATTATATATACAATGTGAACGTCTCGTAAACGTCAACTTGAGTTGCGTGGCGTATTTAACGCAACGCATTTAAATGCGTTAACGCAACGCTTGTTGGAAGTCGCATTAGATGTTTCACTTCAAAAATTACAAAAGGCTCCCCCCCCCCCCGCGGCATGGACTCAAAGATGCTAGCAGCGTTTCCTTGCTGTACAACAATCATTGATACGTTGTGCTGCGAGGAAGCAGCTAGTTCTTTGGTCCCTTAAAAATTAAATTAATTTTTCAGATACACGTGTAGAAAGGCCTCCACAGACGGCAGAGCGGGGCGTGCGCGCGACGGCGACGGAGCGTGCCCAGCGGTTCTATATATAACACTGATTCAAATGCGCTGTGCTGCGCTGCGGGTGTGTGTCACGGTATATATGATTCAGTGTTATATAGAGCGCGCTGGGCACGCTCCGTTGGCGCATCGCACTTTGGTTTGTGGTGGCCTTAAAAGATAGGCTTATTTTGAACTCGCACCGTACACGAGTTTTGACACTAGGAGACTTGGTAAAATATTTGTGTGGTATGCTAATGTCTTTAGGGTTAATAGAATCAAAATTAACACGGTAACCTGATTGCAATCAAGCGTTTATAATGTGATGTACATATTAAATGATAAGATAAGTCTATCAATTTGGTTACTGAGCACAGATTAGGTACACTATAATAATGTAGGTCCCTAGTTAAATTTACGTAACAGGTGCGACACTCTCGTTTGACAGCTGCTATTTTACTCACCTACCAGTGGCTACCAGCCGGCTCATAGCCGATGGTGTTAGTGGCAATCACAGAGTACATTTTCAAGTATTATAGAGAAATATAACCACCATCATCATCATCACACGTCCCATTGCAAGGCCCAGGTCTCCTCTCAGGATTAGCCTGGAACGTAGTTCCCACGCGGGCTGAGTGTAGATTGGAAACTTTACACACCATTGAATTTCTCCGCATTTGTGTACTGTACAGGTTCACAATGTTTTCTTTCCATGGTAAATTTCAAAAGCAATTTCGCACATTAATTCTGAAAAACTCAGGGGTACGAAATGGTTCGAACTCACCAACCCTCTGCTTGAGAGACTGTAGGTAAAACCACTAAGCTACCACGACTTCTAATAGATAAGAATTACTACGTTTCATTGATAGCGGTGGGAAAGTACCTTTTGTAGATAAAAATGTACTGGTAACCTGACATGCTACATTTATTTTCTTTCAAAATAGGTTATGTTATTTAATAAAATTTTCAGAACATTGTCAAATTAATTATCCATCTTCGACAAAAAACCTTGAATAAACGAAAGATAATAAAATAAATAATGTCTCCTAGTACTTACTCTTGAACTATTGAAAATTAAGATGCTTTTCCTTTACATGTTTTTGGCAATTACAAAAAATATACACAGTGAAAAGGCCGACGCAGACGATCTTGTTAAATGTTTTGTACTTTGAGGTTTTGTACGATAATATTAAGTCAGAATAAAAATATTCAATGAACAGTAATTTTCATTCAAATACACTTCAAAGAAAATTTAATTCCGTGGGCAAAATATAAATTAATGAATTCCCAAGAGAGCCTTTTATCACGAATTGGTCGAATGCGTTTTTACACCTGGCCACACTTTATCGACTGACAAATGTCATGCGTTAATAAAACCTCATCTCGGTTGTGGGCAACATTAAATAAATAAATAAATAAATAAATATTAGGGGACAATCTAACACAAATCGACCTAGTCCCAAACTAAGCAAAGCTTGTACTATGGGTACTAGACGACGATAAACATACTTATATAGATAAATAAATACTTAAATACATAGAAAACATCCATAACTCAGGAACAAATATTCGTGCTCATCACACAAATAAATGCCCTTACCGGGATTCGAACCCAGGACCTCTTGCTTCGTAGGCAGGGTCACTACCAACTAGGCTAAGGCGGTCGTTAATTATCCATTCCCCGTGACTTATACAGTCAAGGAAACTGAGCCACATACCAGGATGAACCCTTTTCATTGCAAATGCCACGTTGACATTCCATACATCTGCCAAAGAAATCATCGCGAAATTCGTTGTCAAAAAGTTCCACCCTGGTAAGCGATTCAGTTTCCTTGACTTTACCTACAGTTGAAGGAACTAATTTTCGCAATGGAATGGAATCATTTTGCTACAAATTTTATGTTCACATTCCAGATATCTGTCAAATTACTCGTCGCGAAAATGATCATGAAAAAGTTACTGCGTGGTACTGCCAAATTCTTACGAAAATATAACACTAAATATTTTCTGAATGTCCACTTATTCCGCTCCAACGAAAGCGCCACAAAGATTGACAGGCAGCGGAAGAACTTGTAATAAAACTTCGTTCGTGCGTAACCGTAGGGACTAACCATTTTTAGGGTTTCGTACCAAAAGCGGGGGAGGGGGGGCAGGGAGGGATAACTGCTCCTCCCTAGAGATCTTAACTTTTTAAACTGCACATACGCTTTATACTTTTCTCATCATCCTTATCAACTAGCCTGTACCAAGGGCTGGGAACGAGAATGTTCCATACTCAAAGGGACCCCACTATTAACGCTGTTCTATTTGACGATTATGCTGTCAAAATAATAATGGATAGTTTTACGAGCGTTTCAACTGGAATCAGTACCCTTTCGCATACATTGAAGTACATATTTTAATGTGTACCTGAAACATGTTTTTTTAATGCAGTAAAATTGTGCCATGGTACGGAGCCTTTAGCGCGAGTTTGAATCGCACTTGGAAGATTTTTTGGTACCTACCCTTGTCACACTAAAGGATGAGTAGGAGATTAGGACAACGGACACACAACTCCTAGTAGGTACGAGTTCGGAGACATGTTTATTATTTGATAAGATCTTGGACAAAGGATATATCCATGGAGATTACCAATGTTGTGCAAAGATGCGTGATGGCGTGCAGAGAAATAACCGAACGAATATACAATACAATAGGACTCTTTACTGAACACCACAAATAGGAAAATAGAAGAGGTGAACAATAGGCGGCCATTATAAATAAACAAAAAATTATCATGGAACAATTGATGCCAAATATATATATATATATCTTACTAGCTGTTGCCCGCGACTCCATCCGCGAAGAATGGGGGGGGGGGGGGGGGATAAAAAATAGCCTACGACCTATTCTCAGACCTACCGAGTGTAGAGAAAAAGTTTCATAAAAATCGGCCAAGCCGTTTCGGAGGAGTTCGGTAACAAACACCGTGACACGAGATTTTTATATATTAGAATATATCACGAATAAAATTTTTCTTTCTTTCTTTCTTTCTTTCAATAGCTAAGCTCCTGCAGGATAATTCTGAAACTTTTTTGACACTTGGCATCGTATTGAAATGACAGTTTTTGTATGGCTGTGACAGCTGGCTGTTTCTGATACCAATTGTCAGCCAATACAAGAACTGTCAAAATGAACGCGATGGCGATTGCGAGGGAGTTAGACAATTAGCCTGCTGATCACCCATGAAAAATCACCGTGTATAGATGGATAGGTACATGTTTAAATACGTATTAAACGTCCAAGACTCTATCGAGAATAAACATTCGTATTTTTATACATACGAATATCTGCCTCGACCGAGGATCGAACCCGTCACCTCGAGCTTCATAGTCAGTATGCCTAGTATAAGTTTTCCTTCACCAAAATACTTGTCGATCGCGTTTACGTAAAAATTTCAATTCTATGGAAACATGGACGCGCGGCCGCGGCGACGCTGTCCATGTTTCCCTAGTAATTGTTTTTTTTACGTAAACGCGATCGAGAAGTATTTTGGTGAAGTAAAACTTATACTAAGCATACTGGTTTCCTAATCACTCGGCTATCTGGTCGTCGAATACTATACTGGAATATTTAAATAAAGCAAGTGAGAAAACCTAGGACGTAGGCCAATGATGTACAGTCAAGGGCAAAAATATGTATACACTTTAGTACCTTGTCACTTTAACCACTGTGACAGTTCATATAATGGCAGTCCAAATATGACGAAAATAGACAAGGTACTAAAGTGTATACATATTTTTGCCCTTGACTGTACCTATGTGAATCCGTAATGATCCCGCGCAGGAATTACAATCTGATTCTAAGAGGAAGTGCCCAGCGTATTAGAGTAGAGATGATGTTAATATCAGATCTTAGCCGATTTTGCCTTAGACGGCTACAGTCTAACTAAATTTACCTACTCGTGAACGAAGTTGAGGAGAATCCAGAAAAAAAATATCTGCAAATTATCCACGTTCTCAAAATTCCTAAATGACAACTTTTTCAACTAAATTTTGCGAAATGTTCTTGTAGTAGGCATGAAAATGAGGTCACGTATCAGTTTATCCCCGAGTCTTATTTCTGTACGAAATTTATGCGATCCGTGTGATTCTTATTGATGGATTCGACAGACTCAGTTCATTCGATCGAATGAATATTTGTGTCTCGTTCCGCTCACTTTCTCTTCGTTAATAGAACACCAAAAGTTTCTTTCAATAATAATATAATGAAGGTACTTCGAGCGTTACAATAGCCCCTAATCACATCCGAATAAGCTGGAAATGCTACATAATTAAATATTTATTATATGCCAAAAGTTATTGCGTGGATACCAAAAAGTTGGGCCACGTTAAGTGGTAATTAACTAATTAATACTAATTATCCTTAAAATAAATTATATTGATTAATTTGGGTCCCTTTAGTTTGCCCGAATTTAATATGCCATAATTTATTTATTTATTTTTATTTTGATATATCATTTTCCATAATTATTAAAAAAAATAAAAAATAAAAAACCATTTATTGCCCATAAAAAATAAAAAAATATACAAAATTATGTGGCAAAAGGCTCAGGCTCAGCATGTGCGGTGAGGATTACTCATCACCGCGCTGGTTTTCAGCCTGCGCGCTTATATAGCGTGCTGACATTTATTTATTTAGTATGAATTATAATTATCGTTAGTTGTAAATTGATTTACTTCTAAAACCGTATTTTCTTCGGAATTTTATTAAACTAACCTAACCTATTGCATTCTATAAGAGATGGCATTTTAAAAAAATCCTGAAAACACCACGCTTCTATATATTTTAAGACAAACTAAATTATGGGAAACCAAGGGATTCGGATTTTTTTCGTATGAATAAGAACTCGTGTCACAACTCCTGTCACAACTCGTGTCATTCCGGATCGACAAATTATAGGTTATTTATTTTATTAGCAGTACGGCTGCTCACCGAATCTAAGATTATTTAAAAGCGAAAAAGTTTTTCGGGTGCGCCGGTGGGATTCGAACCCACGTCTCCTGGGTATGCGCCCCAACGGGTGTTCTACCAATTGAACCACGTCGCATCCAACCGACTCCCCCGAAATTCTTAATCGCTTACATACGCCAACAGTGGCGTGTGGTAACCCAACCTCTTATAAAATATAAAATTAAACTACAATGCATTTTAAAGAACTTTATGATTGATTTACTGATAACTTCACTCGCTATCAATGTCATGCTGCCAGTTTGTAATATTTTTGTAACTTTCATCTTTTTACCTACTGAACTTGCTTTTGGGCATAGGTACAGTTTTTTAATAACATTAACGCTTTGAACTCTTTTAAAAAAAATTAGATGACGACACATAAAAATTAGTGTGATTCTAGTTAATATTAGTTAATATTACTATAATAATCCTACTAATATTATAAACGCGAAAGTTTGTAAGTATGGATGGATGGATGGTTGTTTGTTACTCTTTCACGCTAAAACGGTTTGACGGATTCTGATGAAATTTGGCACACAGATAGTTTATAATCCGGATTAACTTATAGGATACTTTTTATCCCGGAAAATTGCATAGTTCCCGCGGGATAGCGATAAACGAATTCTTTGCAGACGGAGTCGCGGGCAGCAGCTCGTATAATATATTGTATGTTGGCCAATTAATGCGTCAACGTGGTTTATTAGCAAAGAACAAAAAAATTTTTTTTAGGAATTTCCTTTTTGAAGTCCGTTAAAAGTTTTAATTTAGAAACAAACTTAATGTGTTTTATTAAAAAAAAAAACATTTTTACAGCTGGCAATTCTAAAATTGACAGCTAGCGAGTGAAGTAGTCAGAAAATCAAGTAGGTAGGTAGGTACGTCCTTTGAAACGCATGTAAAAGTGCTTTTTCAACTCAACCTCCCTTACATTAGTCGAATAGCGAGAGACCTATTACCATAAACCCTACGAAAGTAAACAGCGGGTAATCCGAATACAAAATTAGGATCTCTTTCATAATTGCGCCGCGTCGTCCCGGTCGTGACGTAATCTGCCTGATCCGTTTGAAGTGGCCGACTGCAGTGGCGACGAATTTAATGACGAAAAAAAACGTCACAACACTGGCTGGTTTTGCGCTCGTTTGCGAAACACTGATAAAAAAGAAAATAAAAAGGAATTGCTACCGAAGTAACATTATTGCTAGAAGTACGGTACTTGAATTTTTAGACGGAAATTGGATTAACGAGTTTGGTAATAAGAGCTTCTATTTAATAGTAAATGTGGAAGAAAAAATTATATTGAGTCTGATCGCTTCATGGTATGATGAATGGCCGTGGGGTTGGGGATGAACCACAGGATAGAAATACCGAGTGAGAAAATATTAGTGCTTGTACCGATTTACGGTTTACCAAAATAAAAAGCTAAAGAGATCCCGTAAGGGTGATTCAAAATGTTGGACATCTTGACACTGGTAGTTAAAATTAATATGAAAATTTCCCGTTGTGACCTGAAAATTACCCATTCAATTTTATGGGTAATTTTTGCACGATATAGGTAACATGGAAATTACCCATACAGTTAACGGTTAACTTTTATAAATTTTGGTTTATTATTGTGAAACATTATACCTAATAATTAGTTCAAGTGACGCATTGGTTAATAATGTAATGGCATGTAAACGTTTTTGCCAATAAATAAATAAATAATAATTATGGGTAATTTTCGTTTCACGACGGAACTTTTTCCAGTCAGTCGACTGTATGACAAACTATCATTTAAAGTGATCCAATTTATGGATGAATGGAAACAATTACTTTGCTCACCCGTATGGACCTCCGCAAAGTAACGCCTGATTCAATAAATTACCAATTTATGGACTCTACCAATAAAATTAAAGTGATTTTTTTGACGTTTCTTGCTCGATTTTAACGATAGCCATTAGGCGTACCTTTCGTATGCGATTCCGACTCACGCTAGGCGGTTTTTCTGTAGGGTTTTGCGTTTCCGAAGATTATTCGGTAACAAACCAATATAAAACTCGAGAGCCAAAGGACGTGCTACTGTAGTAACTAGAGTGCACTTCATAACTCCACAACTCCAATCACAAGCTGTCGATAAGAACGGACGCTGCGGTTGCACGACCCAGTTACGAACCTTTGATCACTAATCTGCCTTATCTGAATGGGATCTTTGTCACTCGAATATATCAAAGCCCAAAGCTGATTTACTGGGTGTGTAAAGCGTCTCCGAGTTAATCAAGAGCGATTTTGCACTGCTTCGGTGCAAAATGCACAAATCGCAAAATGCATAATAAAGTGTTCATTTTTCTCCGACACTACGCACTACGCACATGTTTCGCACTACGTTTGATCGAATCCTATCTGAATCATAATGGGAAACAATAAAACTATAAGACGTAATCTGTTCTGAGGAACAATGACATCTAAATATATCAGTGACAAAAAAACAGAATTATTTTTGTTTACGTTATTTTTCTATAACATATTTTATCCAGCTGTCCTACCGTCCGCGAGGAAATAACTAGCTTTGAATATTTTTTCGCTCAAACGTACAACATACAGACCTAGTGATTATAAAGACACATTTATGAATTCAAATTTAAAAATGTTTTCATCATCATCATCATCATCATCTTAGCCGTAGGCCTCCGTCATTGACGCCCAAACATAACGACCCATAGGCAGGGGGGTTTCACTTCGCAGTTTAGGTATGTTCGGCCGGCGCTCCTCCCGGGAGGAGTATGGCAGTAGGTTGACGCGCGGCCTTCAGTTCGCACGCTAACCGCGTCGCGCGTAATTAAGCATCTTTTTTTCTGTGATTTTTGCAACAAACAATGACTTCTAAACGATATTATAAATAACTTACTTACATACTAAAGGTAGTTTACTGAATTAATACACACTGTTATCTTTCTTGATTTATATACCTACCAAATATGGGCGAGTGGGAACCCTGTGCCCTTGGTTTCGGATCAGCGGTGTCCAACGGAATATGAACGCTCATTATCACACGATAAGTTTTAATTTCGCGTGCACGCAGTAGGAGTAGGAAAATTTTTATACCTAAAGTTGACCTTTGTTCGAGAGTGATCCTTCTGTACGTTAGTACTATTACTTATTCTGTGCCATAGGTTAGGTTACGTTATCTTTTCATTATTAGTAAAAATTACAATTACATTTTTACATGTGTTTGTATTACCTACACAATTCATCATCTCAGCCCTTATAGATTTCACTGCATGGCACAAGTATCCTCAGAGTGAGAGGGCTTGGGCCGTAATTTGGGATCTTCACACACAACATTTTTCGCAGTTGTGTACAGTTTATTCATTGCCTTCAAAGAAAAGCTCACGCAAAATTTCAAATATAATTTCGCACATAAATTTCGAAAACTCATCGGTACGAGCTCTCGAGTATAGTTGATTGTTTGACTGCCGGCGCAAACTACGGCTTGCTACGGCGAAGTTTTCAATTTCTAATAGCTCCACTCGCTTGGAGTTAATCGTCGGCGATAGATCAATTGCCTTATCTATTAAGGTGTTGACTTTAAGATGTCATCATTCTGTTGATTCAGGCCAGAAACCATCGCTGGAATTAATGTCCGGTCACGACTGACCTCTGGCGACGAGGCGTTGTCGTTTGATGATAGCTCATGGTATATGTACGAGTATTTATGACGTCTTGAACTTGGACTCACGAACCTCCAAGGGTTTGTCACTACTCACTAGATCTTAAGTGGCTCCTTTGTGACCAGTTTTAAGTTATGGCGACTGATCATAATAATAGATTTTTTAAATTGGAATTAATTCCTCAAAAAAATGTTTTCATAGATAGACTTTCCCATAATAAACATAGGCATATGTTTTATTTTACTCTCGTCAGTCCTAGCGCACTTTATAAAAATCATATCAATTATAAGAATAATGGACCCACGGACCGCTAGACGCAGTCTACGTAGGCCTCAAACAAGATGGAGTGACGACCTGGTTAAGGTTGCGGGACCGCGTTGGATACGGATGGCGCGGGACCAATCTGTTTGGCGGGTCTTGGGAGAGGCCTATATTCAGCAGTGGACGTCTTTCGGCTGAAATGATGATGATGTTGATGATTTGTACCACTCACGGGACTTAATTATTACCTTATTTATAATTACCCCACGAATTACTGTTGCATGTCCACTCTATTAAGGGTATATACTCGTATAATCAGGTAGCATATTCGTAGCGTTAGAGGATTGGAAAACCCTGTTATAGGGTATATTAATCGGTTCGGAGACCGACCTCAAATTAATTGAGGTTCGGTTGAGGCGGAATTTCAAGTACAACAAAATTAACATTTTAAAAGTTAAAGGATGTAGTTATACTATAGGTACCGACTTAAGAACACCTCCACATGTATAGTAAAGGGTTAATTAACAGTTATTTGTAACTAATTTTGGTACCGACCTATATTTATTGTCTTTGTATTACTTATTTCATTCAGCATTTGTTTACATTGATAGAATTACGGCTACAAGAAGTAATATTTTGGTCTTCACTAGATCAATAAAATGTGAAAGATAATAGTCACAGGTTATCATTAAGATAATAGTCACAGGTTATCATTAAGCAGAAGGAACAGAAAAATTGTGACTTTTGAGGAAAGTAACAAAACAACCGTTTATTTTAAGTATTTGCGCGACCGAGCTTTATCGGGCTAAAGCTCGAATACGTGTGTTTCCCAGAAATAAACTCAAGTTAGATCGATTTTTCGCCACCGAAAACACCTATGTAGCAAATTTCATCGAAGTCTTTAGAGCCGTTTCCGAGATCCTCGAAATACATAAATATACAAGAATTGGTCGTTTAAATGTATTAGATTACATAATAGGTATGCTTCCAACGGGGGCGATACCGCCCCCTAGTGAGGGGTTGGAGCTTTTCGTGGGGGCGATAACGGATCCAAATAATTTTTAGTTTGTGATTATTAATAGGCTTACTCTCTGTGTATATACCTGTTTTCTGTATTGCTTACTATTCCTGGTGTACAATAAAGAGTCATTGTATTGTATTGTATTGTATTGTATTGTATTGTATTGTAGACATTAGCCAGACCGGTGCCCCTTTTCTTCCATAAAATTTTAAGTCATAATGTATCATTAGTCATAATCAACGTTAGTCATACCTCACGGTATACGGTTTATTTCTGAAACGGTATTTTTTTCAGGACTTTTTTAAATGCCATCTTATAGAATGCAGTAGGTTAGGTTTGTTTTATAACAATTCCGAAAAATAAATTGTTTCAGAAATAAATCACTGTACGACTAACGTTGATTATGACTAATGATACATTATGACTTAAAATTTTATGGGAGTCATTATAGACCCTAGACAGACATATATAATTAATACAACTAACTAGGTATTATGTAAAGAGGGGCGATTGATTTTTTTCTTGCAAAAGAGTCGGTAGTTCACAAAAGAGTCGGTAGTTCACAAAAGATTGGGACCTATGGATTAAATAAAGCTTCTGAAATTAGCTTACATTTTAATAATCTTTCATGATCATTACATATAAAATAGCATCTGTATAAAATTTCAATGAATCTTTAGATACTGTATAAAAACAAACTTTCTCCAATAACACATGGTATGAGCGCTGCGTAATACAGAACTAACAGATCAACAAACTATACGAAGATACACAAAACAAGAACAATCAACAATAACACGTAACCAATTACACAGGGGGACTAAACTCGCTCGAACATGCAAGTGCAACTAACTAGAATCACTAAACAAATGGTGCATGTTCTAATAACATTAGTCTTTGGAGTAAATCTAGTGTTGTGTCTATTGGCATGCATAATTACAGTACAGAACGTTGATTAGTTCATTAATTAAGAAATAATACAGTCAATTGTAGATTTACAGGAGGCGGTGTATGGAATGGTATCTACAGGTATGGTTGAAATTTTATAAGCTTACCGTTTACGTTCTCAAGTTTTCAAGTGGTAAATGGCCAGCTAATAAAATTTCTGCTACTCGTATAGTTGTCAATGTGGAAAACTAGTTGCCTATAACGTCTTAAAAAATAAAAATAAAAAAATTAATATTAGGGAATCTTACACAAATCGACCTAGTCCCAAACTAAGCAAAGCTTGTACTATGGGTACTAGACGACGATAAACATACTTATATAGATAAATAAACACTTAAATACATAGAAAACATCCATAACTCAGGAACAAATATTCGTGCTAATCACACAAATAAATGCCCTTACCGGGATTCGAACCCAGGACCTTTTGCTTCGTAGGCAGGGTCACTACCAACTAGGCTAAAGCGGTCGTCTTCTGCGTCCCTTGTCGCTGTCCCGCGAGAACTATGCGATTTTTGGGGATAGAAAGTGTTGTGTGTTAATCCAGGTTTTAAACTATTCGTGTGGCACATCCAAGTCAGTTATTCATCATCATCATCCCAGCCTACATACGCCCACTGCAGGGCACAGGCCCAAACCAGTTATTGGTTGACTATAAATACGTACATACTTCAGCTAAGCTGTAAGCGCGTAATATCTAAACAGCAACTTTCTTGTTTTTGTTTATTTCTTGTTTTGCTTAAAGTTTTGAAGTGAATTGTGATTCACGTCTAGTTGTCGGATTAAAATATCGGCTTGGAAGATTGGTACAAGTTAAGAGGTCCGATAAAAATACAGTTGTTTTAGGTTTGCTAAGTACAGCCAGTATCAAAAGTTAGTTACTGCACATTTTTATACCCTGTCACTATACAGCCTCGTACTTAAAACTATACCTTCAAGACGATGCGACCAAGTAAAAAGTGATACGCTTCTTATGACGTTGACTATAGGTACATCAACAAAATTATAATTTTACTCTACCTAGACTTTTTGTAACAAAAAGAAGCTTTCATGTTTTACCAGCTTTAGCCCTTTGCTTTGCTCGCGCTAAAAATATAGCCGACCAAGATATTTCTACGTTTACAATGACAAAAACTTTTATTTTTGCTCGTTTTCCCAAATAACTTCAGTTACTGTCATGTCGAGAAACTATTCTGTAAAAAATACGAGTCCCTGAAACCCGAGTCTTATCCACGTTAAGTATAACGTTTAAGATCATTCATCCGAAATTGCACTTCCTGTTACGATCACTGTACATAGCAAACCTTTACAGTTTTTCTAAGTCTCAATACCCACTCAGCTACCGTAAAAAAGAGAGCACTTACGCGTCTGTCTGTCACGGGCAAAGGCACTTATCTGTGACGAGCTGAAGTAATAAGTTGACTGTCAGTGTTGCCATGTCACAACGAAATATTGTGCTGGCTGTTTTTACGAGCCGCAAGATTTGTAGGGGTAGAGATAGGTACCCTGTTTATTTTAAACAATAAATTGTACGGTGTTCGTATTATATATACTACTGCATTATAGCCTTGCGAGTGACTGCGTGCTGTATTTATTTTAGAACAAATCAAGAATAAGAATAAAGGCCGAACGTAAGTACTATATGAAGAACTAGTTTAATAATTTCGATAATGACAACTGGTGACGCTCGGCACTACATCTGTTAAAAAAAGTCTGGTGTCAGGAAGATAATATGAAGTGAATGATTTGAATGTAGTCCATGCACAGACATTCTAAGAGAGACTTTGAAGTTATTTTGCGGTATATGGTTTCATTCATATCAAGGTAGATCGGTGTGTAGGTAAGTTTCTATTAATAAAGCAGATAAAAGGAACAGGCGGTAGGACAAAAGTTATGTAGATACAAGGGTGAAGTACTGGTAGAAAAGATTTGTATTATTTTGTTCGGATTGATCGATGTATTGTTAAAATGTAAAATAATAATAATTACGTATCCTACTTGTGTTTTGTTTAATAAATTAAAGAAATGTAGTACGAGGGGCGTTCAATATAAAGTGAGAATGAGATGCAAACTCTTTTAATATTACGAAATTAAATACTGGCCGGTAAAGCCAATCTATCTAGCTGATTGCTATGAAAAAAAAACTAACTGTCTTTTGTTTAAAAAAATATACGGTAATTTCTTTGCAATGCTATTGAGTACGTTAGCGAAAATGGAGAAAATTGAACTGCGCGCCGTTATCAAATACTTGTATTTGACAATTTTTTCTACGGACCAAGTCAATTTGGGTTTGCGGGACATTTTAGGGTCTAATGCTCCTCCGTATTCGACAGTCGCACGTTGGTGCGCCGAATTTAGACGTGGAAGAACATCGACAATGGACGACCCCCGCTCCGGACGCCCTACTACAGCAGTAACCGAAGAAATTGTGAAAAAAGTCGAAAACTCAGTTTAGGCGGATCGTCGTGTCACAGTTCGTTTTATTGCTGAAAATGTAAAGATTTCAACGGGGAGCGTGCATAATATTTTACATGAACGCTTGGGTATGAAAAAGGTACCTACGCGTTGGGTACCAAGAATGCTTACTGACACGCAAAAACAAACTAGAGTAGAGATTTGTCAAGAAGCTATGAACCTGATGCAGCAAGACCGGGAACTTTTTTTGGCGCGATTTATAACAATGAACGAAACATGGCTCCATCATTACGACCCTGAAACGAAACTGCAGTCTATGACATGGAAAAGGCCATCATCTCCAACTCCGAAGAAATTCAAGGTGAGCCCATCTGCCGGTAAGGTCATGGGCTCTGTTTTTTGGGATGGTAAAGGGGTATTAATGATTGAGTATCTCGAGCATGGAGTCACTATTACGGGCACTTTATACGCCAAACAAATAGCAACATTGCGCAATGAGATCCGCGAAAAACGGCGAGGTAAACTCTCGAAAGTTGTGCTGTTCCACCAGGACAATGCCCCGGCACACAAGTCCGCCGTTGCAATGGCTGCAATTCGTGATGCTGGGTTCGATATCCTTAAGCATCCTCCGTATTCACCAGATCTCGCTCCCAGTGATTTCTACCTATTTCCGAGATTGAAACAATACCTGAGAGGCCAGAAATTTGAAGACGACGACGCGGTAGTCGCTGCAGTACAAGATTTTTTAAGTACTCAAGATGAGACCTTTTTTAAAAATGGAATTTTAAGTTGAGAAAAAAGATATACTAAGTGTATTATGCTAAAAGGTGACTATGTCGAAAAATAAAATGACATTTAGTAAAAGTTGTTTATAACATACTCATTCTCAGTTTTTATTGAACGCCCCTAGTACCTACTCGTAGAGTGGCATTTTTAAACATAGGAAAATCAACCACCAAATCTTTTTCCAGTTGGTAAAACGCACTATTACGAGCAGATACTATAGAATTATAAAATAAAATGAAATATAGATATCATTATGATATAGTGCAGCAATAGACGAATGGATACTACAGAATAATAAAATAAAATACCTTTAGATATCATAATGATTTGATTGTGTGTGTATTCTTCTTTCTGATGTCCCATCAATCATACAAAGGTAGATACTTACCAGTTTCAGTTCCACTTGGAAAATATCCCTTTAAGAGATAACTTCGCCGTTGTACGTACATCTATTTATTTTGTTATCTGTTAATTAATGTGTACAATAAAGACTTATACATACATACACACATACAAATAAGGATAGAATGGTATACAATGGAGCACCATAAGAATAAAATCCATAGTTCCTTTTAAAATCTGCTATAACGGTCAGAATTTAGTACACACATCTTCAAATATTTCATAAATCGTAAGACGCCATCAAAATCCTTAACGCTGTTACGGATATATTTACTGCAACTTTCCTTGTTTTATAACATTGCGAGCGAGTAAGCATGCACTTAAGATACACGGAATAACTACCTACGTTTAAGTCTCGAATAAAATGTTTCATTTTATTTCAGCACCGTTTGAAATGTTTTTCGTGCGTTGCAAAGTGTGTCGTGAAATAGTTAAAGACTGTAGTGGACGGAGTAACTGGTATTTTTACGCTTTAAATTGTTTTACTCGAACAGTAAAATATTGTCGTTCGATTCAAATCAAAAGGGCAAAATAATCTATGTACTATTGTTGGTCTATAACCATTTACGAGAAGCGTAATATTCAGTTCGTGAATTTAATGAACTAGATGAGGAAACTAGTGATGTGCTTGATATCCGTACGAGAGGATATTCGAGGAGAAATAATCCGTATCTGGATAGTTCTCTACTAGATTGAATAAATGAGCCACACCGAGCGGAAATCTATACTAATATTATAAAGAGGAAAGATTTGATTGTTTGTTTGTTTGTTAGTTTGCATTGAATAGGCTCCGAAACTACTGGACCGATTCCAAAAATTCTTTAGCCGTTAGAAAGCTACATTATCACTGAGTGACATAGGTTACTTTTTACCGCGGGAAAATACGGAAGGCTAGTATTTAATAAAACGATGTAGTGTACTTGCGGTACAGTTTTTAAAATTTCAAGCTGACTTATTTAGCTTATTTATTTGATAAATGAGACAGAAAAATGACAGCAATTCAAACGCTAGTAGAGTAGTAGAACTATCCACCTTGATTAATTTTCAGCGGATCTCAACGGATTTTTTGCGATATTTTTTATTAAATATGATTCCTTCAAAATTAGAAGATTGATGGAAACGAAGACACAAACATAAAGTTAAGCATAAAGTTTTAAAACAACATACATACATAATTTGGTACAGGTAGGTAGTTTTTTTTAACTAAGCATAAAAGCCTAGCTAGCATAAGCCTAGATAAAAAAAACATCTACTATGCATATACACTAGGGTGCGAGTACTCTAAGATCGTAATATACCTTTAAATCGTAAGTTAAGTAAAATGAAGAGGATTTTAACATAATTATTATAACGTAAACTCATGTTGTTTGGACTTATTTTTGCCTGGATCCTGTAACACTGGGCCTCCTAGCACAAGACCCACAGCCGTAGATTCTCTTTCTGATTTTTTTTTTTAAATAAACTATTTTAATTTTTTTTACTTCAATTAAACAAAAGTCACACGTAGCGGGATTGAGTGAAAAAGTTGAGATCCTTATGGTGATCCGCGGATGTAGATATTATAAAGCGGATATTCCTATATTTTAACGTTCCGGCACATCACTAAAGAAAATACACAAACGCAAATTCAGATTTAGTAAGGTTAGTTCGAACCCACTTTAGTGAGAATGATGAGTAGAGGTAAGTGTAATAAGAGTAGATATCGTCTAAGTTTGTGGACGAATGGAACCAGTAAGACTGATAATTGGAGTGTTTATAAGGGGTGAGTCTAATCAAGAAATTATACATATTCCTATAATATTTAGCTTAAAAAATGCAATATCTAATTTTAACATCTGACGGTGAGAACTTGCACCATGCAAGAAAGCGATCCATCTGAAGTAATACGTATGTTAAGAAAGTCCACATTTCGGGAAGTTGGGTTTTACGAGTCTAAACCCTTTTGACTTATGATAACGAAAGCATCAAACGCAGTATATTAGAAGAAAGTTCGCCATGTCGCTAGCGATTGTAGAAACCAAAACGTTTTACGCGAGTATTAGGTACTAGGCACACAGAAAACCTACGAATTATTCTTAGCAGAAAACGTATTTCAAGCAGAAATTAAATATAGTGAAAGAATACGGATAACTCAGGCCAGGACGTGTTTTGGGCTAATCCGTAGCCATGTCGTAAACATGTCGGGCTAAACTCGATCAAAGACGTGAGTTTTCCGTATTTTTTGACTATGAGTGAGTCTCACGGAGTTTCATGTTCATCATTTCAGCCGAAAGACGTCCACTGCTAAACATAGGCCTCCTCCAAGGCTCGCCAAACAGTTCGGCCCTGCGCCATCCGCATCCAATGCGTTCCCGCTACCTTCACCAGGCCGTCGCTCCATCTTGTTGGAGGCCTACCTACCTACACTGCGTCTTCCGGTCCGCGGACACCACTCGAGAACCTTTCGGCCCCATCGGCCGTCAGTTCTACGGGCGATGTGCCCTGCCCACTGCCACTTAAGTCTAGCTATTCTTCGAGATATGTCCGTGACTTTAGTTCTTGCGCGGATTTCATCATTTATAATGCGATCCCGCAGAGAAACTCCATGCATAGCCCTCTCCATCGTCTAGTTTCATGTTAAAATAGATTAAATATACTTATCGGTTTTAAACAGAGATTAATCTATCTACCGCAATAAAACAACACACCGAGCTTCAGGGCTCACAGTCAATAAAGTGGAATTGGGGATGTCTATTTTTTCGCAATGTATAGTAACTCGAAAACCATTTCGAGATAAATGGTTTTTAACTCGTTTTCTGTAGTTATTTAATTTTAATATTATATAATGAATTTATTACATAACAAATAAGCAATGACCTTCATTTGACTTTGGTGTAAATTGCGTGACCGGTCCAAGTCGTACTTATATTTGTTTTAGACGTGTACTTATTATATGTACGATATATGTATGAGTAGATGTACTATTTTTTGTTGCGTTTTAATTTTCTGATCCACTGTTGATGCACCACCTGCTGTAAACTAGTCCTTCCTTCTTTCTGGTAAAGGGTTGCCTGGAAGAGATCGCTCTTAAGCGATAAGGCCGCCTATTGCTTACCTTGTAACTTACTCTCTGTGTACCTGTTTTCTGTATTGCTTACTATTCCTGGTGTACAATAAAGAGTCATTGTATTGTATTGTATTGTACTTTATTCTGTGTGGTTAGAATTCTTCACAAATTTACGCGTGGATTATAACTACGGAGTTTGATTTGGACCTACTGCCTGACATCTAGCACTTTGACAGCGCCAGTAAAGTGACACTAGTTACAGTGTACCACCACGTAAAAAATAATTAAAGGGGTTGCCTTATCGTACGCATTTAGATAGATTTAGAAATTTGGCAGTGTGGGAACCCTCAATTACAATCTGACGTCATCAACCAAAATAGTGTCAATAATTAATTTTGAAAAAAGTAGTGAACTAAGTGACAAAATATTGAAATTAGTTTCTTATAATTGACTTTTCTATACAAAAAAAATATAAAAACCACTGGTAATTTTTTTTAGACATTCCCAATTACGGAGAGCAATAAATAAGTTGAGCCTATTAAGTGGTGCCCTAGATTATACTCGTAATACTTCCTACCTTCATGGATACCATATTGATTTTATACTAAGTGGTAAGTATTACCAATATACCTACGGCGTGCTAAATCTTTGCCTATCTTTAAATCTATGCTTAACCAACACTATCTATTATCCTGTGCTTGAGAATTATGGTGTACCTAGCTAGTATTTACAAGTAGGTATATTGTGTATCACTTATCTATGTATGTTTTATGATGTCTATAATAAAGAGTCATTGTATTATGGCGCTTTCGAACGTCGACGACCGGATACTCGGATAGCCCAGTACCTCTACCATGAGTTACACTAATTTACAGTGACCGTACTCGCTAGCGACGGCATAAATGATTTGTATGGAGAATTGTGTACAGCGCCTCTAGCGGTCACTTACGGAAGTACAATTCTCCATACAAATCATTTACGCCGTCGCTAGCGAGTACGGTCACTGTAAACTAGTGTAACTCATGGTAGAGGTACAGTGGTTAGAGAATCTGACTTTAATGCTTGAGTGAGAAAAACATGAATGTTCGTTCTAGAGACGTGGGTATTTATCATGTATTTAAGTAGGATTAAGTATCCGTTTCTCTGTGGAATCGCATTAGAAATGATGAAATCCGCGCAAGAACTACAGTCACAGACTTAGCTTGAAGTGGCAGTGGGCAGGGCACATCGCTCGTAGAAATGACGGCTGTTGGGGCCGAAAGGTTCTTGAGTGGCGTCTACGGACCGGAAGACGCAGTGTAAGTAGGCCTCGAACAAGATTGGGCGACGACCTTGTTAAGGTTGCGGGAACGCGTCGGATGCGGATGGCGCAGGACTGATCTGTTTGGCAAGCCTTGCCTATGTTCAGCAGTGGACGTCTTTCTCCTGAAATGATGATGATGAACTATCCGTTGCTTAGTACAAAAAACTCAAGTTTTCCTTACTTTGGAACTAGGTCAATTGGTGTCATGTTTCCCGTGATATTTACTTATTTATTGAAGGGGTACGGTCTCTCTTATCGACAATGCAGTTTGTGATTATTTCGTTCGAAGAAATGAGTTTTTCGGTAACGCAACACTTGTATTAAAGTAATCTTAAGCTACTACTTCTTCTGAATTTCTTCCCAGTCCTTATTCACTCCTTCCAACAGAGTAGGTCCTTTCCTTGTTGACACGTAGTTATTCTATCCTCAAATTAAAATTTCTTTATTGCATAAAATATGGTCAATCGCAATAATGTCACTCTAAAATGTACTCGTACCCTGTGACTTCAATTAACAAAATTAGCAGTAAGCCAGCTGGTAGGTGAATATAGCGACTGTCAAACGAAACGGCTAGTAAAAAGGCTGAAACAAATGTGTTATGTAGTAACTAATGTGCCTGTAGCACTATAAGAATGTTGTAGGTACCAAAAAAGAAGTGTTACCAGCAGTCGATTTCAAATCGCAAAATTATTTAAATGGTTTCTTCACGTGCACGCCAAACACGAGACTAGATCAATAGAATCTTTTCTATTTCGGTAAAGGTTCCCACTTACCCATCCCAATGTGAATATTTCGACAATTTTCAACGCGGCCTTATACAATAGCCTCAACGTTTCAGAAGAGATACACGGTATTACTTAGTTATAGAGCTTATAACTAACCAGCCTTTACCCACGGATTCGTTCACATTAATAATAAATCTAATATATAAAAATCTCGTGTCACGGTGCTTGTTATCGAACTCCTCCGAAACGGCTTGACCGATTTTTATGAAACTTTTTTCTCTGTATTCGGTAGGTCTGAGAATATGTCGTAGGCTATCTTTTATCTTCGCAGACGGAGTCGCGGGCAACAGCTAGTAAATAATAAATATCACGAGACAATTCACACCAATTGACCTAGTCCCAAAGTAAGCTAAGCAAAGCTTGTGTTATGGGTAGTAGGCAACGGATAAACATACTTATATAAATAGATACATACTTAAATAAATATTAAACACCCCAGACCCGAGAACAAACATTCGTATTTCTCATAAAAATATCTGCGCCAACACGGGAATCGAATCGAATCAGGGACCTCAAGTTTCATAGTCAGGTTACCTAACCACTAGGCCATTTGGTCATCAACAATACATTACAATTATTCTTTACTGAACACCAAAAACAGCATAGTAGGTAAGATTTGTAAGTTAGTAAGTTTACCTACATTAAACTAATATAAGCATTGAGTACAATCGACTAGGAAAAATATCAGATCCATTAAAATACCTATATCAAAACTTTTTAAAGTGTTAATGGTTTGGACTATAAACATAAAATTACTGTGAGACTCACTCATATCGAAAATATACGGATCACTCACGTCTTAAAACGACTCAAAAGACTTGGACTCAAAAGTTAAAATACAGTGGTAGTGTATTTCCGGCCCGGAACAACTTGGGGAACTTCAAAAACGAGCCTACTCTTTTCTCAAAAGCGCTTCCGTAAGTCAACTTGTGTCGTGGGTGTCCATGAGCGGTGGTGATTGCTTTCCATGAGGTGAATGTCCTGCTCGTTTTCCTCCTATCATATAAAAAAAAATCAAAATATAAATAAAATAATATTTTGGCTTTTAAAATCTTCTTGCATTTTTTCTTTGATTTTTTTTGACTGGTCCCAGTGCTAGCCAAAGTCTTCCTCTTCCTTCTGCCATTACACTAACGACTTTATTCGTATCAATTAATATTAATAATTACGATTTTTAAGGTATTCAATAAAATAAAATAAACTTCACCCTAAAATGCATGTGTTTCCATCTATAATATAGACAACATAAAAAAGTATAGAAATATTAAAAATTTAAACAAATGCCAACTTTTAAATAAAGGGTACCCCGTTCGAGAGTTATTTTCGTCGGTTCAAATAAAGCAATTGATTCTGTTTTCGTTCGCCCCGAGAGGGTGTGAATATAGATTTTCATTAACCTACATTTTTATATTGGCGAAGGTACAACAAATTCGGTTCAAGTTAAAAATGGTAGAGGGGAGCTGGAAGCAAAAGCGTAATAACTAATAACAGAGATTTAGTAGATATTGTTTGTTTTTAGGGTTCCTTACTCAAAGGGTGCCTACGGAACCCCATTACTGAGACTCCACTGTCTCTCTGTCTTGTTCGTCCATCTGACACAGGGCTCAATCTCTTGAACCGTAATAGCTAGACACTTGAAATTTTGACCGATTATTATATTACTGTGGCCGCTATAACTATAAATACTACTAATGAAACAAAGTTAAAAATTAAAGGGGATTGTCTTACAAGAAACGTGTTTATTTCAGCGTTTTTAACTCCGGCGACGGTTGCTAGGAGACAACCGGCAGTTGCTGGGCAACGCGAGCCTATGCTGTTCGGATGTTTACCTAACTATAAGTTAGCGATTTTAGTGCTTATATTTCGGCGATTTTTTACTGAACTGTTTTTAAAACATTGTACGGAGGTTCCCCTTCATGTAAGAGTCCGACTCACACTTCACGGTTTTTTTTAATAAGCTGAACGTCTGGTTTGCTCCACGAAATCTAAGATGATATAATAGCATCATGCATCATCATTATTGGATTTAGCACGTTCAACAAGGTAAGTCAAGAGATACTGGTTCAATCACGGCATGCAAAGAGAAAAAATTATATTCGCTTATTTTTTTTTTAAAGTTTTTATTAAGGAAACCAATTAATCCCATTTCATTATCATTCATTGCCTTGGCAACACGCTACCACAAACTTTAGGTAAGCTGTTCGAGAAGCAAATTTGAATTTAATTCTTTTCAAAGTAACGCCTGATTCAATCAATTAATTTTATTCACTCGTTCATTCTATTTTCGGTGATGGCGCTTCTATTAAATTAGCGTTCATTTGTTTTTGTTTGTCACTTTGTCGAAGCATAAACTCGTTATTTGTCACTGTTGAAGTATAATTTACAATCTAATAAACAAGTTTGTAACTTTTGTGATAAAGGGGCTATAGGTACTGTTGGTTGCATTAAGTACCTACTATTTAAATAAAATACGGCGTACCTTCGCATTTCAATCTCAAATCATCGTCCTTTTGCTATACTCTGAGATAATTGGAATAGGTGCACATAGAAAATAGATAGATAGATAAAACGCTTATTTGGTACTGCAAACACACAACCAAGATTACCGAAGTACAAAAAATCAGTCCAAACTTAATAGTAAATATTTTACTACACCTACACAAATGAGTTATTGTACTTGACGTTTGTGAGAGCAACAGCTATTTAAACTTAAAAACTGCGTCATGAATACTGAATAAAAATGATTTGACATTCAGTTAAAAAACGGAATTAAATCCCAATTGCCCTCCATAGTCAAGTACCAGGCATACATAAACGTAGGCGAGTATAGCCGACCCAGTTTCCTATCAAACGGAGCGAAGGTGACGGAATCTTCTAAGTGTTTCGCCGAACCACTGAACTTCGTAGTTCATAAATCATTCAGTAAGGAGAAGTGCATCAATGGTTTCGAGATTTTTATTGCTTTATCATTCTGTTTTCCTGGTACGCTGTATTGGTTTTCCTGTGTCAAACTATTGCATAATGAGAGGAAAGTAATACACGAGTGTGGTTTTATGAAACGAATCGAAAGCGAATTTCATAATAAGATCATACGAGTATATTAATCCTTAATTTTATTATGAACAGTCGGATACGTAACTTTATCTACATTCTCCGTTATTACAATTCATTTGCTTTCCATCAGATTTGACATATTATTTACTCCCATGCTGATTTTTTTCAAAATTAGTATACTAACAGTTTAGTTTTTAGAGAGACGCTCGATTTTGACAAAAATTGCACTTTAATGTTGACTATATTGCAAAATTACAGCTTTCTAGCCCTAATAGTCTCTGAGCTAGGCCGCGGACGGACGGACAGACATACGGACATGGCGAAACTAAGTATAAGGGTTCCGTTTTTGCCATTTTGGCTCCGGAACCCTAAAATGGTCCATTTGCTATGAATAATCACGCTTAGCATAACAATAATTTTGCCTAAAACTTAAATATTAATACAAGAACGTAAATTCCAACGTAATTGATCTCAAGACAATGACATGTCTATTATAATAAGGTTTCCATAGAACGAAACGCAAGAATGTAAAAAATATATACCCATGTAATTTCAATAAATTGTAATATCATAAATGATTCTACTTTGAGTACTCAGACCCATCAGAACGCTCGAAGGGTATGAGACTTGAGATCTCTCAAATTAGTTTGCGCGATATTACAGAATAGTTTTAGAGTTAAATACGCCTACGGTAAGCATCAGAGCGGTATATTAAAACACTTACTTTACTCACATTATAAGTAAATGTTGTATTTTTTTCCTTCGCACTCAGAAAAAATTTAAATGACACTTAAGGCTTTTGTTTAGGAATGATCTTATTTGATTGATTATTCAAAAACCACTACGTAAATCTGTAGTTACGAGAGCTGTTTTACATTTGCTTAATGTGTTTTGTAAGATTAACAAATAAATTCAGTAGTTGTCAAACACTAGTGCCGAATCTGTTAAATTGAGTAAATAAATATCAAATTCCAATATGTCCGCAGTAAATGACATGGAGATATGATCTTCTAATAATGAAAATAAGGATCATATTGGACTTTGATATTTATCAACTCAATTGTAACCATAAAGGTACGACTTTTAGCTCTCCAAATTAAAAAAAAATACACTTGAGGCAATGCCAGAACTGCATTTGTTTTTTACCTGCACCGCGAAACGTTAAATCTTAGTGGACAGTATTTAAAAAAAAAAAAAACAAAAGTCTTTATACACACATTCCGTTACCTACCTATAGTATAAGCTTTTTTCCTTTTACATACAGAATCGTATGAAGTATGTAATATAAATTAAACGGTTTAGGAACACTCAAGGGAAAAGTCCTCCTAAGTGCCACATCAAACGCTAAACCCACAAATTTGGATCACGCTACATGCTCGGAAAGAGGTCCACTGAAGTAAAAAATCGTAACGACGTTAACACGTCCTGATTTTCAAGTTTTCAGATCGTTCATAGTCGGGGTCGCGGGTGACCCTGCCTTGACTCTTAGTACAGCATAAACTAAAACTAAAATTGGGTAAATGGAACGTGAAAAGGGACATAATTTACAGTCGTGAGTTTTTTTGCATCTATATTAAAAAGCATAACACTAAGGTCTAAGACGTATAATGTAAATACTCATAACAATACAGTACAATTAAATGATAAATAAATTGCCAAGAACACAAAACAGGACACAATCCTAGCACAACCGCTTTGAAATTTTAACAAGATTTCTATAAATTATCTATTAAGATTATTATTATTATTTAATGAGATGCGATGATGTTATGCGTGAATTAACATATTTAATACTGTAGGCATAACATGACAACGTGGACAGAGTTCTGCCACGCGGAGCTCCTGCTCCTGTGCAGTTTAGGGCTACGGCCTTGATGTAATGCTAAAATAAACTAACCTAACCTATTTACCTAGTCATAACTACTACTACCCTGCCCTTCTGTACGGTAAATATTCCAGTGAAAAATGAAGAAAAGCAGCCATTTTTATCATTTTTATAAATTACTAGCTAACCCGGCAAACGTTGTATTGCCATGTATCACCTAGGGGTATAAAAAATAGCCTACAACCTACCTAACCTACCAAACCTGCCAAACCAAACCTATCTACCAAATATAGATGAAAAGGTTTCATAAAAATCGATCAAGCTATTTCGGAGGAGTTCTAAGTATAACCAATACCGTGACACGAGATTTTTAAATATTAGCTTCTAATATCGTTGAAGTATTTTGATTTTAGAGAAACTACTTGTGTCATAACTCATAAAATTATACCAGATAAAGTTATGCTTCTTAATGTTATGCTTAAATAATGAAATCTACACTAACCCAGAATGACATAGGCTAATTTTTGTCCCGTGAAAGTTTCCGTCGGACCCAAACGAGTTTGTGGACAAGAACAATTTTTGTAATAATTGACGCGGGTATTTTTGATGATGACTTGGTGGCTGCCAGTGACTGGATGCGGAGAGCCAAAGACCGGGGTCAACGGTGCATTTATGTCCAGCAGACAGTGATAGCGTGATGATGGTAACATGAAGCTTACACAAACCAAGCGGGCAATGTTACTAAGCTTACATAAATCTCAGGGTAAACCATCATTTTACCGCAGAATTTTATTAACACGTAGGAATCATTCATCGAACTTTGTTACATCGCTCATGCAATTGCTCGAATTACCTTTACACAAGAATCAACTCATCGAATTTTACTTCATCATTTTATTTTGGTTCGTCGTAAGTTTCAGTTCCTTAAATTCTTATAATACAGAAAATTGTTTCACCATAGGTACTTGATAATACGTTTCTACAACACATTTTATCGAGACGCTGTAATTTGACAGGTCGCCGGCTGACAACGGGGGGTACGGGGCGCGGAGCCCTCCGCCATAACAGAACCACAAAAGAAGCTTAGGTCTATCGAGATTAATAGGTTAGGTTAGTATTCAAGGCGCGAAGCGCCTTTACTAAGCGGAATAGGAGTTCCGCGAAGCGGAGCTCCGTCGACTCTGTCACATGATAGTAGTCTATAATTTTTTTTATTCTTATCTTTGTTCGATGATTACGGTGAGAAAACATTGTTCGTGGCAATAATAACAATAATAGGACGTACCGTCTGGGTATCATATTTCGATAATTTGATAATAATAATAACTGATTATTCTATGAAAAGTAATTTCGAGGAATTGGTACGCTACGATTTGTGACAAATTTGAAACGATTTACGATAAAAAGTTGATCGATTATATAAAAAGTAATGAATTGAAGATTATGTGATTAGAAAAAAAAAATGTAAACACATTCGTGGAATAGTTTTCGATGAAATGAAAATTGGCGCTACGAATTTCGATATAATGGTAGCTACCCAAATCTCAGGTTAAGTAAAGATCTCTAACACGACTGTTTATTTCAAGGAAGTGTGCGTAAATAAGCGGTTGTGTCAATAAATGGCCCTTCGACCCGGCTTGTTCATATCCGGCCGGTGAAATGTAGTGTTTGGACATATTGGGTGGTAGCCACTATTAAGTAAAGTGCGAAGTTTATGGGAGAATGTAGTATTGTAGTGTTTCATGCAAGATTGAGATAGATTAGTGTTGTTTTTCGACCACACCCTAGTATTGAAACTTGGTGGTGATGCAGTTTTGATAGTAATGCAAGTACAGTAAAAAAAAAGTTGTGTGCTTTTTAAAATAAAATTATTTTATTTTAGGTTAAATTATAATACACACACATAACAGCCGTCACACAGACACACATCGGACTGTCACGGACAAGCACGATGTGTACCTACCAACATTTTGATGTATGTACTTACTAACTTTCATAATAATCATAATAGATCATTTTGTTGTCCGAAATAAATCATCATCATCCCTACCTATATACATTCCACTTTAGAACAGCTCTCCTCTCTGAATGAGAGAGCTTGCGCCGTAGTTCCCACGCGGGCCCAGTGCGGACAACTTCACACACACACACACCACTGAATTCCTTCGCAGGTGTAAGCAGGTTTCCTCACGACGTAGCTCATGGTATGACATGTCTGAATTTACTTCTAAGTCATCTGAGTGTCTACCAATCTGAGTCAGCTTGGTAGGTTCCGATTTCGCACGTAAATTTCGATAAACCTATAGGCGCTCGGGCTCGAACTCACGACCCTCTGCTTGAGAGGCCATAGGTCCGAGTCCTAGGCTACCACGGCTTTTTAAATAAATAAATGATTTCCAATTAATGAACTGAAACAATTACTTTGTTTACCCGCGACCTTACGATAGTTACGTTTATGCAAGAAATGTGTGTTCATGCAGTTCCTCCACCTCCACACTGTACGAACACACACAAATCACACAAACCCAAATGTTAAACTAACATGAGTTTAACATTTGGTGGTTTAGCATACGGTTGTGGTGCTCTGAGGATGAGCTCTGGTTGAGTTCGAAACGCGTCAGTGTAGTTTGGTGGTGGTGATGGTTGGGTTTGTGTGATTTGTGTGTGTTCGTACAGTGTGGTGGTGGATAGGAACTGCATGAACACACAATTCTTGCATAAACGTAACTATCGTAAGGTCGCGGGTGAGCAAAGTAATTGTTTCAGTTCATTAATATGGACCTCCGCAAAGTAACGCCTGATTCAATAAATGATTTCCAATTCTACAAAATAAGTGATTTTCAATTATTTTTTTGAAGCAAGTGTCTCATGCCTTTCTCTTTCTTCTTAGTTCTTCTATCTTCTATTCAGTGACTGAACGTGCAGTTTTACATAACTTTTAAGTTATTCAACGTACAATGCGTTCTTTTCACATTCTCGACCCCATTACAACGTATACATCTGCACTGTACTAAAAGTACTTTACGACGCGCCGGATGTCTCAGGGGAGCATTATATTTCTTTACAAAATCGTTATTTACAAGCGCATTTTTATTGCCGCGAGTGTACCGTGTTTGCAGTTTCTTAAGAATATTGGCCAATTTGAGAAACATCGTTGGGAGAAAAGAACTTGCGATGTGTTTATGTTTTCGGAAAATATTACTTAGGTACCTAATAGAGGTAGCCGCAACTATAGCTAGACCGTTTAAATGAGTCCTCGCCAGCGCTGTACAGGGGCTGGGGGGTATGACGACAAAGGGGCCGAGAGAGGTGCGGGTGGCGAGCGCGCCTCGTGTGCCTGCCGCCCGCTCCTCCATACCTCCCAGCCCCTGTACCGACCGGGCGAGGACTCATTGAAACGGTTTAGCTATAGTGCAGTGCAGCATGAATTTATTTGATTGTCCATAAGACAAAATGATTGAAAGTATAATATTAAATTACTAACCCATCGGGTCGCTCCTAGAAGTTTAGATTAGCTTGTATCAGTTGGGTATTTGTAAAACTTAAGAATGGATTTAGATTAACAGTTAATTTTTGGTAGGTACATTTCCATAAAAGATCATAATAAAATTCATTGAGTCACATCTCGATTTTTTTTCAATATATTAACCGAATGAAGTTTTAAGGAAACTTTACATGAATCCGCAATTGAATGAAAGAAACAAAGTTTAGGTATATTCCAATTTTCTTCTTTACCAACACTTTTCTTTACTGATCTGTTTAGCTTATTTATATTGTCATTTTAAACAAAGCAGTTTATAACCGTAACATTTCATTCAGTAAAATGAACGTAAGTAATTAATGTTACAGCTCGTAAGGCAGTTCGTTACAGTACTTAAAATAAATTTAAGATAACAGCTCAAATTAATTAAGGTAACGAAGTATTATTTATTAATCATCGTTATCCAATTAACAGAGAGCTTACGTATGGCTTAGACTATAGCGCCGATCAATTAGCAAGAAAATGACTACCTACTAGGTTCAAAATTTAAAAGTTAAGCTTTTTTAGGTTTTATTTGCACAATAAAATCAATCAAAATATAAAATCATAACTAAAACTTATTTAAAAACTTAAAAATATGAAACCGGTTAAGTACCTACGAGTTGGATTCGAGCACCAAAGGCTCCGTACAAATTTGTAGGTATGTCAAAATATACGTTATAAATAGCCGAATCTACAAATATTCAGCATTAGCGGAGCCCTGCTTCTGAGTAAAATATACACACTGTGGGTTCTATTTATATTGGTTAAACGGGACCCCCTATAATTTTTAATTTAATGTCATATTTGTTACGAGATAGTACAGCGAAATTAACCCTTCTTCAGGCCACATCTACTTAGATACGTTCTACGAAATGAATAATTGTGTATTGTTTACCTATAGATGCGGGATTAATTTAAAATTTATATTTTAAGGAAATCAATTCATTTTCTACTTTATTACGTAATAAATATCAACTCAACTCAATCGCTAGAAATGGGTAAAATTTTACATGCAAGGTTTGACCTAAACCAACATACAAAAATTAGCTTTTATCAAAAACTTGTGAAAGAAAAAGTTCTTCTGATAATTTCACGTACAATAATTAATTAAATATCGTACGCTTGATAAAAGGTAGACAAATGCTCTTAATACAAACGTCTAGACATAAGGAATCAGAACGGCGAAATCGATAACTTCAGCGCAAACAAACCCATGGGGTTATATCCGATCATTCAATATGTCAGTAACCTAGAGAAGATTTTCTTCGTAATTTATTCACCTAGTAAGTTAAAGAGGCGAAGTGATCTGTCTCATTTTTGGCACCACAATCAGCTGCAGCCACAGCTTTTTTAATAATAGAACAGAGTTATTAATAGCGTTTTGAGGTTGCGCGACAATTCTATTTCTTTTATTCTTCAAAATGAAATCAAAATAAAAAAAAACGGTAACGGTTTTAAACGGTATTCTGCTGACGTTTTTAAGGTTTAAAATAGCTCGGTTGAGTTGTTCATTCCGTCTTGATTAATAATAATTATGAACGAATATACGGAATATTAATTAAAAAAAAACACAAGATCAAAACATGATAGATAATAATAGTTACAATCATGACAATATTTATAGAATTACCTACAAACAATAAAATTAATAATATTATTTGTGTTGAAGAATGTTTGTATTGTATTGTATTGTAGCTACGATTCATAAGAACAAATTTATTTAACAAAATTAAAACAAAATTTCCAAACATACATAACTTTATATAAGATGTAGCATTCAATACTGATAGTTAGGTCTATGTAACATAGATATATGTGTAGAAGCGGAGATTTTCATGAAAACATACACGTATCGCTCAAGCGTAGCCGTTTTTCACGTGCGGTCGCTTAGTAGCCAGGTAATTGGTTTCAGTTCACATGTACATTGCTCTTGATTAGCAATACAAACCGGCATCCACCACGTAACCTAATAAGAACGCTTTTCATGTACATAATTACTTCATCCCCGTATGTTATTTGATTCACGAGTTCCCCGTACGCGGTGATTTCTTCCGCTCGAGATTGAGTTTTCCTTAGGCTAACAACACAACGGGAAACAAAGGGGATCCTATGTTTAATAATAGACGTGATCACGTCCTGGTTTTTTATTAATACTAGCTGTTGCCCGCGACTCCGTCTGCGAAGAATACGGGTATAAAAAATAGCCTAAGATCTGTTCTCAGGCCTAACGACAAAAAATTTCATAATAATCAGTCCAACCGTTTCGGAGGACTTCGATGACAAACACTGCGACACGAGATTTTTATATATTAGAAGAAGAGGATAGAAGCTTAGACGAGTCTACATCCGCGGCTTCGCTCGCTTAAGCCATTAAATCCGATAGTTAAATCGGAACTTCGAAGTTTTACAGAATAGCCATATAAATTCGCAAATATTAAAACTTGGTTTCCATTTACATTGTAGGAAGAGGGTTTACTAATGTTTCGCAAATTATTTTACCCAAACTGATTCATTTGGCAAATGTTTCACTTCCCAAATATTTTTTTTTTCTGAAACTGTATACTTTACAGGATTGTTATAAAACAAACCTAACCTTACCTACAGAATAGTCCTGAAATATATCCTGAATAGTTTACAGTTTCAGAAAAAATAAACATTTGGGAAATGAAACATTTGCCAAATGAATCAGTTTGGGAAAAATAATTTGCCAAACGGAAGTATACCGTTACTACTACTACTACAAACAACAGGTTATTTACTTAAGTTTGTCATCTAAGTAAATCCATAAAACATTTGCTTACTTTGTCATTAGGCCAAATGGTATCAACTGTCCCGTGATATTATTTCGATGTTACGGATTTTAGATCACGGGCCACGGGGATCCGGTCATTTGAAAAGTTTTCATGGGGTTGAAACCAACATGAAGAATCAATAGAGAAGGGGACTTGTGACCGGGTTTTTTAGTCCGTGCAAGTCGGACACTGTCTGGGCCCTCCATTCCCAGTTAGTCCAAAGGGATTTTTCCCGAACACAAGTCACTCATACTCTAAAGTAAAAAACAGCAAGGACTTCGCCTCTTTGGCCCCTCTAGCGACTTATTCCAAAAAAACCAACATGAAGGAGGCCTGTGGTACCAATAATATAAATGAAATGAGTACAATTATGGAGGTATATCCCCTAATAAATTACATCATGAAGATGTGCTAGCGGACAGTTCTTTACAGTACCAAACAATTGCCAGTTAGGAAGCAACATGGAATGGGCAAGGGGTTGAAATGTAGTGGACAGTATTACTGAACTATGGTGTGAGATGGCGGACACCTACCATTGCAATATCTCATAAATTGAAGTTTCGGTAAGCGGTGACTTGCCGTCACTAAATGGGAACCTCAAACTGTTGCCTGCTTGAGACAACGAGGTGGCAACATTGGTTGAACGGTTATGGATGGAAAGGTGTTCCTGGACTTTTAACTTCCAAGTGCCAACTCGCCACTTACGGAAACACTCCCATCCTTTGAGCAGTTAGCTTTTGCGCTCCACCCTAGGCGGTCAACAACGGGAAAATAGAGGCGAGGTGGGTCTATGACTGTGTGTATGTGTACCCTAGAGGTCTCAGAAGGCTATGCATCAAAAAGCTCACCACAAGCCACTCTGCGTTGACTCATTGTTATTATATTAGTAAAAAAATAGCACAATAAGAAGGTCTAAACCTGCGGAGAAGAAACGTATAATGGATGATCTTTTTATCCACAAGCACAATATTAGCGGAATATAGATTGTAAAGAAAGCCTAGAAAGAAAATTCTTATAACAAAATAAATAATAGTAGGAGGACAATGAAGTAGCTCGAGCATTTATCATAATAAGACCCACGCGCGCCAAGCAATTCCGTTATAATGAAGATTCCCGAAACCTATACATACATGGTTTATTTAACCGACTACAAAAAAAGGAGGAGGTTATCAAATAAGTTTTTGTTAAAAATTTCATTTTAAGAGCAAGCTTTTTAGCCGACTGTACTTTTTGTTGACTGTACTTGCATTGTCATCCAACTTACATAAGTATACCAAATTTTAAGTGAATCTGACCACTGGAAGTGGGTCAAAGTCGACTTCCAAGATTTGATCCGTACATACATATATACATAGGTACGTTGCAAGTTAATAAAAAGCTTTTAAAAGCCCTCCAGAGTTTCCCCGGGTGCAAAAGTGCCCATTACACTTGCATTTTTGATCTACGTGTTAAAAAAACATACATTACAGTTAGTGTTTAGTTACATTAGTGAAATACAGCGTAATAAGGTTACGGGTGAGCAAAGTAATAGGTACGAATGTTGACGCCATTAAAAATTAATTTAAAGACACGATTCCAGTAAAAAAACGCTTTATTTTACCCCTGAAAACCAGACTAATTTTCGTTTAACTACAAAACTAGATTTTTTGTTGCTTTAAAACAAATAAATAGTTATTTGATGGCGTTAGCGAACAAGTGACGTCATAAGTTGCTATTGCCTTTCAAACTCTATGGGAGAATTGTGTTTTGACAGCTCATAAAAAGTACCTACGTCAGTTGATTGGCGGTGTCAACATCCCTATTGTTTCAGTTCATTTACTACAGCGTATCAAGTTATACAACAGGCTATTAACCAACCAAGTGCAGTTTCACTTTGGGACAAAGTTCACAAGTAATATGTCGAGAACTGTGGAGTGCCGGGAAAGTAGCCGACTAAGTGCTTGTTCACAGTAAAATATTTGATTACTATTGTGTTGAAATAAAAAACACTTTCAACCAATTTTCTAGAGGCGCATTAGTTTTGGCAATAATAGTGTCTCTAGCACTTCTCAAGTGCTGGTAGAATGATTACAACTACCTAAAAGAGCCTTTTGGGATCTATTTTCAAAATAAACATTTTGGTTTTGAAAAGGCGGTAACGACCTCAATCCACGTAGGATCCGTACCACTACCATGAGTTTACAATGACCGTGCTCGATAGCGACTGCGTAAATGATTTGTAGGGAGACTCCATACAAATCATTTACGCAGTCGCTATCGAGTACCGTCACTGTAAACTCATGGTAGTGGTACTGGGAGGTACAGTCACGCAATTAACCATACAGTTGATGTTTACATATTATATTTATTTTGACGCTTGGCTGTAGATATTTATGTCTTCGACTGTACGTATTTCATTTAGGTTTTAACTTACAAACATAGGTTTTAAAGTTAAAACGAAAGTAATTTATTGAATCAGGCGTTACTTTGCGGAGGTCCATATTAATGAACTAAAAGAATTACTTTGCTCACCCGCGACCTTACAATAGTTACGTTTATGCAAGAAATGTGCGTTCATGCAGTTCCTCCACCTCCACACTGTAAGAACACACACAAATCACATAAACCCAACCATCACCACCACCAAGCTACACTGACGCGTTTCGAACTCAACCAGAGCTCATCTTCAGAGCTACCACAACCGTATGCTATGCTACCAAATGTTAAACTAACAAACCAAAACAAATGTTTTAACTTGTCACTGTAACTTCTCAAGTACCCACTTTATTTTTCTTATTCTCAAACTACCCCACAAAAATTAACATTTATTGACATATTAAAAAACTACCTTGAATTTTTTTTTAAAACGAAAGCTTGACCCCATTTGAGAGAGTTTAAAAAAAATTGTGCCAAAAAGGAACGTAATTAATGATATTACATTAAAAATAAAAAAATAAAAATAAATATTAAGGGACAATCTTACACAAATCGACCTAGTCCCAAACTAAGCAAAGCTTGTACTATGGGTACTAGACGATGATAGACATACTTATATAGATAAATAAATACTTAAATACATAGAAAACATCCATAACTCAGGAACAAATATTCGTGCTCATCACACAAATAAATGCCCTTACCGGGATTTGAACCCAGGACCTCTTGCTTCGTAGGCAGGGTCACTACCAACTAGGCTAAAGCGGTCGTTAAACATTGTTATGATTTAAGCCAAAGTTTTTGACGTCCTATCTCTGTTCAAATGAAAAGTTATCAATATCGATACAAGTATCAAGAAAAGGGCACGAGTATGTAACAGAAATATATTTATACAGCAAGAATGGGAAATTGGATGTTTTTGTACAAAAAAGTTTTGTTTGTCACAAACTTTTAACGAGGACAGTTCGGCAGTTCTTTGTTTTAAATTTTCATGGACAACTGTAACTAATTAACAAGTGATAGAATCGATTGAAGTACGTAATTTAATTACGAGTCACTCGCCCCTGTTTCAAACGGGTGTGAATTTAAGAAACAGACGCGAAAAATAAAGAAATTCTGTACCTAATAAAAGTCTCCAAATTTTTCATCTTTCTAATATATAAAAATCTCGTGTCACGGTGTTTGTTATCGAACTCCTCCGAAACGGCTTGATCGATTTTTATGAGACTTTTTTCTCTATATTCAGTAGGTCTGAGAATAAGTCGTAGGTATTCGCGAAAAATTATTATTATTTTTTTTTTTTTATTTATTTAGGAAACAAACAGTCACAATTCAACATTAATCAACTTAAGTAACAACAAACAGACCTTAAGTTCCATAGAAAATAAAACGAAATACATAGTTAATTAACAAATCGAAACGGTAGGTGTTAGGAACCATCTTAAACCTCTTATCTGTCACCAGACAGGGACTTCAAAACACCGATAAGTAAATAATACTTGCATGATACGGTAGGGAATTTAAACTGGTGTACAAAAACAATATAAAATATTGTCGCTACGGAAGTTACATTAAAGTTTACATGCAAATAATGTATAGTTGCTGGTTACTTAGAAGAAACATACAATATATCTATTAAGAAAAAATTGAACTTCGCAGAATGCTAGAGTAACCAAATGATAGTGAAAAAATATCAAGATTAGAGAATTTAACATTATAATCACGACATGCTCGTCGGAAAAAAGTATGTTTGGCAAAATTTGAACCACAAAAACTTATATGGAAAATTTGGGGATAGCGAGTGGGAATACGGCGAGGCAATTTAAAAATAACCTTTTGAAGAAGATTAGGAGAATCAATATAATTATTTAGAAGCTTGTATAAAAATATTTGGTCTATATATACACGGCTTTCGACTAATGGGGCGAGACCATGACCACTGCTGGTATTTTCAGACAGATTCAGACCATGGCGGAAATTGAGTGACTTTAATAATTTATTTTGAATTCTTTCAATTCGCGTTTTGTGAACTGTATACTGGGGAGTCCAAACGATGCAACCGAATTCTAAAACACTACGGACATAGGACGAATATAAAATCTTTAGAGTGTTTGGGTCCTTAAAGGGCTTAGAGAGCCGAAGTATCAAACCCAACTGCTTATAAGCTTTTGCAGTAATAAGATCTATATGTGAGATAAAATTGAGCTTTGAATCTAAGGTGATACCTAGGTCTCGAACTAAGGAAACTCTAGTTAATCGCACGCCTAAAAAGTTATAATTAAAATGAAGAGGTTCGCGCTTATGAGTGAAAGTGATGCACTTGCATTTATCGGGGTTGAGAAGCAGTTGGTTAGAGTTGCAGTAGATAGCAAAGCTGTCAAGGTCACGTTGTAGTTCAAGGCAGTCATTGTTTGTTTTAATAATTTTGAATATTTTTGTGTCATCAGCGTAAACAAGATGCCTTGAACTATTAAGTGATGAACCTATGTCGTTAACATATAGGATAAATAAAAGTGGTCCCGAATGAGAGCCTTGGGGTACACCCGAATCAATAGTCAAGTATCTAGAAGTAAAGCCTCTAAGAGATACTGCTTGGCTACGATTTTGTATATAAGATTCAACCCATCTGAAAAGATCACCGAGTATACCGATATCATATAATTTTTGAAGTAGCAGGGTATGATTAATTTTATCAAATGCTTTTGAGAAATCAGTATACACGGCGTCAACCTGATATCCCTTGTCCAGAGCATTCAAAATGAAATCTGTGAAAGTAATAAGGTTGGTATCGACACCTCGGCCCCGAAGAAATCCGTGTTGTTCTGGGGAAATTATGGGAATAACACAATTAGTTAGTTCGAAGGTCACAATTTTTTCAAGTATTTTGCCAAAAATGCATAGTTTGGATATAGGTCTATACTGTGTCACGTCGTGTTTATCCCCACTTTTGTGTATTGGTGTTATTATAGCTGTTTTCCAAACTGATGGAAAACAACCCTCGGCCAGCGATTTCCGGAAGATAATAGTAAGAGGTATAGACAGTTCCCTACTACAACGGGATACTAAGATAGGATGAATCCCATCAGCCCCCGCGCCTTTGTTTACATTAGTGTTGTGCAGGTGTTTTTGGACTAGAGCATTACTTATATTAATGGAGTAGATGTCAATAGGAGTGTTAGTCGTACGGATATTAGGGGAAGAAGAGTACACATTGTTTTTTACAAATACTGAATGAAAGTAATCATTAAAGTAATTTGCCACCGTTTCAGAGTCAGCCGATGTTTTATTCCCGTAAGTCATACGATCTGGTGTTTTATTTACAGAAAATTTTGACTTAATGAAGGACCAAAAATATTTAGGACACTGACGTATATTATTCTCTGCAAAAGATATGTATGAGTTATAGCAATCTAGTTCCATCTTACGCTCTCTAGTTCTCAGCAGCTTAAAAGAAAGGTAGTCTAAAGGATTTTTATAAGTTTTCCATCTAGTATGCATTTTACGTTTTTCACGACTTACTTTAACTAACGCCCGAGTGAACCACGGAGGACGATTTCCAGATGAATTTGTTCTACTAAGTGGGACATGCTGTTTAATTAGCGAGTTTAAGGTTGAATAAAAATAAGACACTGCTTGTTCAGTATTCATGTCATTCATTTGGGTCCAGTCTGTTGAACATAGATCGTCTCTAATTTTTTCGTAATTAGCAGCATAAAAAAGAAACTTCTCTCTGGGGCGATCGTGTACAGCCGAGGGAAAAGGAAAGTTAAAACATATGTCCAGTGACCTGTGATGGGAGTCCTCGGGAGTGAGAGGGGACTTACAGTGAGTGACTGACCCGCACAAGTCACTTAACACAAGATCTAAAATTCGATTATTGACATTAAAGCTTCCATTTAACTGTTTTAAGTCAGAGAAATTTAGGAAATCGGAAAGTAAAGTTGCGGTTGTATTATTATTAGCGTCGAGTTCTAAACTTCCATTAATTTGAGTCCAAATGGCATGACTAATATTGAAATCCCCTACAATGATATAATTATCGCTCGGGCTACCAGTCATAAAATCAGATGTGGAATCAAAAAAGGTTTGCAGGGCTGTATAATGATCATTTCCGTGCGGGAAATAACAACAACAAATGTAAAGCTTAGTGCACTGCCTATTACTTAAGGCGGACGGGTGCGCACGCGGCGCTGTTGCGCCAGCGCGTTCTATGCTCAGCCACAGCTCCTCGGTGCGCGGGCCGGAGCGCAGGTCGGGGCGCTCGCGCACGGTCAGCCCGCACGAGCGCCGCATCGCCACGAGCATCCCGCCCCCGCGCTCCGCTCCCGCGCCCCGCGCCCCGTGCCGAGCACCGGTCGAGGCGATAAACAGCATAATCATTCCAAAAGTACTCAGAATCATTAAAGTCACTCGTCAGCCAGGTCTCAGTGAGGCAAACGACGTCATAATCGGCCTTAAGAACATTGGCTAAAAAAGAATGCGATTTAGTTCGCAATCCCCTAACATTCTGATAATAAACGCTAAGTTCCGGTACAGTAATTACGGCGGCAATAAGAAATGGTTTATATAATATGTTTGTAATATATGTTGTTTATATTACTATTGTAAAGGTGGGTATGCCTGCAACTGGAAGGTAGACGTACAAACCGATTGTGACAGCTGTCAATAAATCAGTCTTGAGAACCCCGTCTTTCTATTAACACATTACCTCACAGTGGCGAACGATTTGGTGATTGAATTACAATGCCTATTGGTAAATTGCACGAATTTAACCTCGCGGGAGGCACGCACTGGCCCGCGTACGTGAGACTCGTTCGGCAGTACATTTTGTTGAACGACATAAAGGACACGCTGCATGTGGCCACGTTGGTGACGCACGTGGGCGCGCCCACTTACCAGCTCATGTGCGACCTGTGCGCACCCGCCAACCCTGAGGATAAAAACTTCGAAGAGCTCGTCAAACTCGTCACGGATCACTTGGAACCCATGCGTTCAGAAATAGCGGAGCGTTACACTTTTCGTCAGCGACAACAGGCAGAGGGCGAGTCGATCGGAACATTCCTACAGAACCTCAAGCATCTGGCCACCTATTGCAAATTCGGCGCGAACCTGGAAGAAAACATTAGGGACCAGTTCGTGTCTGGGTTGCGGAGCGAGGACATCCGGTCGCGGTTGTTTGCCGTGCGGTCGTTGGACTACAAGAAGGCGGTGGAGCTGGCACTCGCGCTGGAGGCGGCGGAGCGGCACGCGGTGGAGGCCATTGGCATAGTATTTTCAGTGACAAATCGAGCATTTGCATTCAGAAAGTGTCATTTGGTAAACTAGATCTGATGAAGAAGACCGCAGATGGCCAACGGAACTCCTCAACGGGTCAAATCTTGCAAGTTGAATTTGACTCACTTCCCGGTTTCTGATTGAGTTCATATTTTACATGCATGTGTAAATCAGGTGACAATGCAAATATTATTGTGACATGGAGCTGATCTGATGATGGAGTTGGAAGGTGGCCATAGGAACTCTGTAATAAAACAACACAACCCCGTCGAGTTTGGGTTCATTTGAAACGTCTTTAAGAACTCCGTAGTAAAACGACATAACCCCATCATGTTTGGTCTCGTTTGATTCGTCTTGATGAGTACTTTGGTAACCAGAGGCAAAAAGTACAGTCAGTAAAGAGTGCCAGTCCAGGCCATTAAAAACAACTAAAAAGAAAAAAAATAAAAATTTTAAATAAAAAATAAAACCGCCTTCAAAAAACACCCAATAAAAACTTGGAAATAAAAAAATTTCAAATATAAAATAAAACCTCCTTCAAAAAAAACCCAAAAAAACATATAATAATAATTGATTGAACCGACCACAATAAGCATGAAAATATCTTTCTACTAATCTGTTTGAAGTTGGTGCCTCAGCACGAGCCAGCAGGAGTGGACCTAGTAATGTAACTTACCTACATATCTACTATAGGGCTTCTACACTCCTGCTGGCTCGTGCTGAGGCACCAACTTCAAACAGATTAGTAGAAAGATATTTTCATGCTTATTGTGGTCGGTTCAATCAATTATTATTTTATGTTTTTTTGGGGTTTTTTTGAAGGAGGTTTTATTTTATATTTGAAATTTTTTTATTACGATATGTAGCCTCGGTGAGTCCCGCACAATCGAAATGTAAGCGACCACGGCATAATCCACATTCCGCAAAATCGTTGGCCAATTTATTACTGCACTTAGAGCAATTCATTATAAGAATAAGGTAGTTAACAATTACGATTGGTCTGAAGCTACACCACAATATCAACCTTAATACGATACACACAAGGTTACCATTCGTATGCACTTAGACAATGGTTAAACAGATAAACAAGTCCCGGTACTTAAGAAGCGCGTCAACTGCGGTGAGAAATAATGCAGGCGACCGTCCCGAACCGGTTTCGAACGATGAAATTATGTAAGTAACTGAATGATGGTGAAAACTGCATCGAAATTTGTTGCAGAATTTGAGACTTAGCGGATGTACAGACGTAGCCAGACGTGGTAAGTGACTTTGTTTTGTATTATGTAGTAGATATTATGTCTGTTTTAAAACGTATGACACGATGCAAATGTAATAATAATAAGTTAATGTTGTCCAATACCTTTCAAAGTTAGTCCAATAAAATTTGGGCTCTATATCAGAGAAAGATATCGATACTAAAATCGGAAATTATTTGATATCTCGTATACCTACTTACTCGTATTTAAGAATACAGCTACGATTATATAGATTAGAATTTTTGCGGCGGCTTCAGTAAAAAGTCAATCATTTACCATGAGCTTTAAGACCAGTTTAGGCCGGAGGCCGTATTGTCTTACGCTTCTGAGGCTTGCCTTCGCTTTCACCGTCTCTTTCTATCATCATCTTATACAGTTTGACAGAAAGAAATAGTGATTGCGAAGGCAAGCGTCAGAATCGTTAGACAATGCTGCAAGAAAAATCGTCGAAGTTGCAATACATTGCGGCGCTCGATTGACCACTCCAAACTCGTTGGCTTTACAGCCTCGCAATGTACCTACCACGATTTCTCTTGCAGGTCTAAACCGGGCATTACGATGAAGAAAAACGTTGTGTAGGAAACCTGACACACTTGCGAAGCAATTCAATGGTGTGTGAAGTTCCTAAAGCACACTGAGCCCGCGTGGGAACTACGGCCCAACCCCTCTCATTTTAAGAGGAGGCCTGTGGTCTGCTGGACATGTATAGGCTGGGATGATGACTTGATTTCACTCCGCGTGTTTTCTACTATTTTTATTTTTATATATACAAAAAATAGGCTTGCGTTTCACCACAATTACGCCTGATGGAAAGCGAAGACATACAACTCTTCATATGTAGGTGAAAAATACTATAGTGACAAGTATTTATCGAAACACGATTACTTGTAGTTCGCTCGATAGAAAAAAATCCAAAGTCGTCTCTAAAAAATAAAATAAACTACACGACGACGACGCTAATACTGCACGTGAGGTCATGACTTTTTGAATGTTATTAAAACAAGATGTTTTCTAGGGCGTAGTGTTGCAACATTTTTAAAATATGTATTTGTTTTAGGAATAAGATGAAAATACCCAAAAACACGCGCAGTCCAACCAACTTATCTTGAGCCATCGTGCCTCCCCCACGCGGCCCCACGCCCGAAATCGCCCACCCATATTCGCTTAGCGCGAAAAACTCGGTAGGCCCTTAATGAAAAACTAAGCTAGCACTACAGACGTACACACACGTTGGTCTGTACCTCTACCATGAGTTTACACTAGTTCACAGTGACCGTACTCACTAGCGACGGCGTAAATGATTTATATGGAGAATTGTAATTCCGTAAGTGACCGCTAGAGGCGCTGTGCAATTCTCCATACAAATAATTTACGCCGTCGCTAGCGAGTACGGTCACGTAAACTAGTGTAAACTCATGGTAGAGGTATACTGAAAACGAACTTTCCGCTATCGATTACGCGATGCCATTCGACGTTAGTGAACATACGCCCGATGCTAAAGCCAATTAGACCGTTCTTATGGTTTCAAGACGGCTGCGTAGTAATGAAACATTGTAATAACAAACTCAATAATATGTACTACAACCTATTACATTGTTACTCCGCTGCAACACGTGAAAGACAGCTACATTCAAATGTGACGCATGAGTTATAATGCAGAAACCCGCCTTATTCCACTTCGGCATAAATCCGGAATAATTCAGATGGTGGATTACTTGAGCTTGTAAATGTTCAGGTTTGTTTTATTGTGACTGAAAAATGTATCACATTGGTCGATGTTTTAGTCCACGTCAAATGGGATCTTCTGATACTGAAACATTTGGGATCACTTTAAAACATAACAAAATTCTAGCTAGATAATCAACAAAATAAAATCTCAACTAAAACTGAAATAAGAACTAAATACCTACTTAAAAACTTAAAATTAAAGTAAATCTAAAAAAAATCCGGCCAAGTGCGAGTCGGACTCGCACACCGAGGGTTCCGTACAAATTGATATGTGTCTATGAGCATCCAGTCTTAGCAGACCCATAACGTTGACGACCCTTAACGTATATACGTTCCTGACAAAATAGTGGAGACATTCAATCTGCCAGCCAGAGATCAAGAAAGTGATAAAGGTTCCGTTTTTTCATTTGAGGCACGGAACCCAAAACAGACACGTTGTTAAGTAGAGTGTCACCTCGCGGCACGTGTCTGCCTCTTCAGTCTTCACGGAAGGAAGATAATTGAGGGCCTGAGACTAATTTGAATAAGATTATGTAATTTCGCAACGTTGTATAAAACGAGAGTAGAAACGTGTCAATTTTTCAAATTGTTACCATGAGAACACCTACATAATAAACTCTCACAATCAATATATGTCTTGAGTTACATTTTTAATTTTTGAGGTCCACTATAGTAAAAATATATTTATTACTAGCTGTTGCCAGGGACTCCGTCTGCGAAGAATAGGGGTATAAAGAAGTCGGTTGAAAATAGCCTACGACCTATTCTTAGACCTACCAAATATAAACAAAAAAATCATAAAAATTGGTCAACCCGTTTCGAAGGAGTTTGATAACAAACACACGTGACACGAGATTTATATATACTAATAAGCTTTATTTATTTCTTGATTGCATAAAAATATGTCACCAGACCAGTTTAGGGCAAAAGCAAAAATGTCAAAGTGACAATTAGAGCGCTTGTTCAGCTTCTGTTCTATTAACATTCGTTCGGCAATACATACATACATACATTTTGTTACAAAAGGTATTTGAATAGATAAGGAGGCATTTAGAATAGATAATAATTTACTAGTGTAGATGCGTAGATTAAATAATCGGTAGCAATAAATTTAAAGCGAGACTATGCGGGCTTGAGAATGAAAATGACGAGTGACTTTTCTTTCTGCGAAAATAAGTATTTTCTAAAAAAAGAACATGAAAAAGTACAATACAATAATATAATGCCTCTTTATTTTTACATGGAAAAAATATACAAGGTAAGCAAAAGGCGGCGGAATGATCGAGATGCATATTATGCCTATTTTGATTCTTGTAATATATGTATACTTCTGCCTTGATTGCTGCTTGATGACGTGCTCTATTGCGAATCACATTGTTTCCCACAATTTCATATTTGTCATAATTTCACTTACCATATCAACGTTTGGCATAAAATACTTGATTTTCTGCAACACCCGTCGCGGTAGCTGGAGAGCTAGATTATGGCATTTACATCGGTAAGGACACTTTTTGTCTAACGCATTCGGAATCAAAATCATTTTCACCACTTCTTTCTGTCACACTGTATAGGATGATGGTGGAAAGAGATGGTGAATGCAACCACGGACGCTCACGATAGACAACACGGCCTCCATACTTCCGCAAAATGACATCTAACTCAATTAATTATGTAAAGTGTACAAAATTATGCCATCGGCTGCTTCATGGACTGGCCTGGCGAGCTCTTTATCAGTTCATTGCATGTGCAGCTGGGTAACCGCTGAACGACGAGCGTGTTGGCCGCGTAATGAACAGAGAAAAGTCTCGCCTCGTCGCCGGTCACGCGAAGTCGTATCCGGGCCGTTATAGCTTCTGAGCGGTTTCTCTCAGGAAAAAATAATCTTCCTTATACAGTGTGCAAGCATAAACAAAGCGATCAAGATTACGTGTAAGAGGCGGAAGGCATTGTATTTTTTTAAGGACGTTAACCTGACGACGGGCTCGTGAATTAATTTGGCAGGGATTCCCGTGTAACCGCGCCGTGTCAAGTTATTTAAGCCAGCTGGAATTAATGTGGTTACCAACAGCTACACATTACAGAGTTGGCTAACAGTTCTATGATTACTTCGCACCGTACTTATGTACACGGATTCGAATCGGATTCGGATCAACCTTAGTGCTAAATCGCTCTTATCGCAGTGGTACGTCACTACAAAAAAATATCATAAACAAAAAAATATCTCAAGGTCCATAAACATAAACAAAAAAATATCTTAAGGTCCACAAACATAAACCAAAAAATATCATGTAAGTGAAGAAAAGTGAAATTGCTAGACATGCCTTAGACGTCGCGATATAAAACCCGTTATGTGTGATAGTGTCAAGAAATGTTAGAAAAAGTAGATATAAAGGGAAGTAAAGTTTTTAGTGCGCTATAAAAAAACAAACAACGAAGTACAATGGATGTCGCGGTCTCAATTTGGGGCAACTATGTTGTGGATTACTTTTCATCGGACGTTCTGAAGCTAGAACAAACTGGGAAGGTTCAAAGTGTTGATGACCCACTAAACGACCATGTCCTATCGAACCATTTGATTTAGGCCCACCGAAGAATGATTTCACAGTAAGTGTCATAATTAATTTTCCCTTTTCAAGCAAAGCGATGTTGCAATGATTTTTTTCTGTAAAAAGGTTTCAGGGTGGTTTCTTACGATTTCACTTGGTTCGAAAGTACCTATTTCATAGAATTCCGTTTTTTTTTGTTTAAAATTTTTATCAAATTCACTGCCTTCCCACAATACTTTTTTGAAGTTCCCTACGTTCACAGTGCTAAGTAGGTGTAGACGACGCATGAACTAGATTTATCAAAAAGTTTTCATACGTACACCAAAGCGTACACTATGTACCAACCAACTGGCCACCAATAAAATTCGTAAACAAGCACTGCGGAAAGGAAACAAAAGAATATCGAGTCTCCTGCCATAACCCTCGTCCGTTCTGCGAGTTAATTTTACGCTAATTTCACGTTATTATTAAATATTTGTTTTATTTTCACTATTTTTGCACCCCATAAAATCCACAAAAAAAAGATTACAGTCTACATTAGGTGAGAGTTTTTTCTACTCGTCCATGCTGATAAAACTTGGGTATTGAACCGCGTCCAGCTAAAAAAATCAATCAAGAAATAAGTCATTCTGAAGTGACGCAATTAAATGTAGTAGGTATTTTTTTTTTTGGTAAATAACGACGAACGATCGATGGTGAAATGATGAAAATAATCGAAACAAATTAATATAGAATAAAAATTTCATAATTCTATTCATTTATTCATTCAGATTCCTGTTCATTATTAGATGATAGTTTCACAGGATGATTTGACCAAAAAAAAAGAAAAAAAATGAATTTGAATATGCTTTTGACAATACTAGAATTATTAACAAGTTAAGTATGAAGTATCTTTTTGTATTTATTTTTTTCAACTTCATTTTTTCAATACTAGAATTCTAATTTATTAAAAAAGGCGTCAAAACATTGCGCAGTAAAATACATGGTCTTTTTTTTTGATAAAATTACATTGAATCCTATGAGCCATTTTGTAGAAAATTGGTCATGAAATTTACACGAAAAATGTTTGCAGGAAACGTGAAAAGAAAAATAAAAACCTATTGCAGGAAAATTAAATCGCACGCCAGTGATTTACTTTCAAAGAAATTTTCGTGAAATATTTAAGAGATACTTAGAAATTAGCATTTGACTTGTAGGATTTTACAGACCTCTCAAAGAATGGACGAAGGAAAATTATTGGATGAGGAATCAAATAGAAATATAAATCAAATAAGCTTTTTGACTATTATTAAAATGAGAAGCGAAACTTTTCTCTTTTTTTGTAAACGACTAAGTAAAGTAAGTAAGTAGTTTAAAATTTACGTCCAGTGGAAACAAACAAAGGGACTTGAAAAATCCCTTCTTCTTAGTATAGTAAAGCCCAACCAGGAAAATAAAAACCCTGCTCTGGGGGCGTTAAAATAGCAATAGTTATAGCAACACTGTACCAGGTACCTACCAGTCATGTTGACAACAAGGTCGGTGATGTTATTTCGAGGAATAAACTCCAATCCTTCAGACTTTCTCTCCGACAAATACTTCGTCATATTGAATATAACTTTTTGTAAATGTCTTTTAACGCACAAGTAATCCACAATATCCAAGAAACGCACCACACTTAGACAGCAATTGACAGATGACATTACTGACGTCTTCAAAGTTACTGTTGTCAGTTGAAGAAATTAGTTCCATTAGTTTTCCGCAATATGGCGAGGGTTTTAATTTTCCTGGTCGGGCTTTAGTATCCTACTTCTTAGTGGTATAGGCAGTGTTGTCTGTCAATAAGTCAGTCAAGTCACTCTTTCGTAGTTTCTTCATTGGTAACTTTATTTTCGGATTCGATTTGTGGCATTCGAACATGGCGGATGTAGACAGTATTTAATTTTGGTATTTCTGTTTCTTTGGCTAGTTGTAGTATAATTTTGATAGTGAAAATGCGGCGATTAACCTTAACTGTTACAGTGATCACAAAATTCTATATTGTTCTCGTGTCTGACATTTTTTAATGCGCAAGTTGTCTCCACGTGGTTTTTGGAATTTTACTATCAAGTTGCAAAAACTACAATCACCGTACAACGTTGCTCCCAAAGAGAGCAATTAACTGACATTGGCACAAGCCTATTGGCCGCCATTAAGGAAGAAGAAGAACTTTATTTTCTTAAGAACTCAACACACACATAACCAACCACTGAGTAAAGCAAATGTATGTTTTGTATGCATTTTTATGTCAGTGAGACATATCAGGTCATGTCAGGTTTTCGCGCGAAAACTCATGTTAGTAAGACGTAGCTATCCTGTGCATGTGGTTGCGGAATGGAAAAGTAAAATGTTGTGAGTTCGTTAAGGGCAGTTTGATTTATTCCAAATGCCTTTAAATAACTTTTACTGCTTTTACCTCGAAAGGTAATAAGGGCGTACATTCAACAAAGGGTACTCCACTAACTCATTAATGTTTTTGACATGTGGGCGCTATCTTAAATCACAATGGTGGACCCTAACGGATTTATTATTCTGGGCGAGTTGTCTCCGATGTGAGGGCTACCAACTATGAAGGTTTTATTAGGAGAACCATTTGGTTTTGTTAAATGCCACGCTTATCTGTCGTCCGATATTTTTCTCGCAAGTGTTTTTTCGTCCTAAATTAAATTATTTTTTAGCGTCGCCGTACTAGCCGTTGTTTTAATTTGTATTTTAACCAACTTCAAAAAAAGGATGAGTTCCGTATTGCGTCGGTCGGTTATGCGTTATGCTAAGTTTACACGGAGCTTAGTAGCTAATGCTTAGTACTTGTCACTTACACTTGTCAGATACGTGTATTGTATAATACTAAGCACTTGTACAATATTATGTTTACACACTTCTGACAAGTGTAAGTGACAAGTACTAAGCATTAGCTACTAAGCTCCGTGTAAACCTAACATTACACAATACAGCCTCTGTTCTCAAATTGAGAAGCATTAACTATCTTAACTTACTTAGGTAACTTATCACACACTCTTGAATTGCTTGCTAAATGTGTGCAGGTCATAATGTTTTACTTCACCGTAAAATCGTGGCAAATTTATTGATTGACCCTTGTGAATTAGAGTTTTCATTTTTTTTGTAATGTATAGTAAATTTCGAGATAAATGCTTTTTAAATCGTTTTCTGCAGATATATTTAATTTTAATGTAATGTAATGAATTTATTACTGTATTATATAATGACTTTGACTATAGTGAAAGTTTACCACTTCACAAAAGGTAAAAAAGGGGGTGCTTTATCGTAGGTATTTAGATAAATTTATAAAATATAATGTAGATTCTTGGGTGCCCTTTCTTAAACTCTGTCGTCATCGACCAAAATAGTTTCAATAGGTAATTAATTTTTAAAAAGTAGTAAACTAAATGAATTTTAAAATTAGTTTCTTCATTGACTTATCTATATAAAAAAATATAAAACTATTGGTAATTTTTAGGGTTCCGTACCTCAAAAGGAAACAACGGAACCATTATAGGATCACTTTGTTGTCCGTCCGTCCGTCTGTCTGTCAAGACCCTTTTTCTCAGGAACGCGTACAGGTATCAAGCTGAAATTTATATCAAATACTCAGGTCTACGGTCCCTTAGAGCTGTAAAAAAATCAAACTTCTAAACCAACGCAATCAAAAGATATAGCCTTTTATGCCGCAATTTTCCGCAAATTGTCGATACTCGCAAGGGAATCAAAACCTACACCGTGAACTCAGAATCTTGAAATTTGGCACGAAGCAAGGTCTTATAGCACAGATAAAGGAAAAATTGCGAAAAGCATATTTTTTTTGTCTGTCTGTCTATATTAGTAACCAATCTACAATGATCCCACACTGCGCACATTTTGCTTAGGAGCAGGGGTCTGCTAAGACTGGATGTTCATAGATACATATAAATTTGTACGGAACCCTCGGTGCGCGAGTCCGACTCGCACTTGGCCGGTTTTTTTTTAGACGCTCCCAGTTTGGAAAACTCAGAGTTTTAGTAACGGAGTTTCACTCTTGAAAACATTGATAAGATGTTCGATTGTTTGATGTTTGATCCATTCGTTTTCGTTTTTGAGCTCTCCGTTGCTGCGTTCCTTTTGATGTTGACTAATAACCTGCCAGACAATCATTGGAATCAACAGCAGTTATAAAATATGAATAAATGAATAAACTGAAATCGATTCCTTTTGAGTGTCTCTTGCATACCTAATCAACCTGGGGTAAAACTGGATGAAAGAAGATAGCAAATAATTTGCGCCGTGTGAAAGTAAATAAAACCTTGTAAGTACATAATAATAACAAGTATACCAACATCTAATTCACTCCAGGAAAGGACAGTTTCGGTGATATTAATTTTTGGTGAATTTGAAATAGTGATGTTACTTATTGAATGAAAGAAAGAATGTGTAATGTACCTAACGAACTTATTTTGAGTAATTTTTTATTGTAAAATTCATAGTCAATTTTCCACGTGGATTTTAATAAAATAAACGTTAAAAAAGTGGCCTGTACGCTTAGTATACGTTTTACCTCACCAAAATACTTCTCGATCGCGTTTACGTAAAAAAATCAATTACTATGGAAACATGGACAGCGTCTCCGCGCGCTCGCGCCCATGTTTCCATAGAATTGAAATTTTTACGTAAACGCGATCGAAAAGTATTTTGGTGAAGTAAAACTTATACTAAGCACTCTGAATACAGAAATTCGGGATCCTCCAATGGGACCATGGGACCCAAAAGTTATTTCGCCGCCGTTTCGTCTCTTTCCCTTGATTATGTGAACCGAACTGAGAGAATTTTTAACAAAAAAAATAGCACGGGCTGGAAACGCAACGCCGTGTTTTTTTAGGCAAATACAAAGTCAACGGAATATTTTTATCTAAATTATTGTCCATGGCTTGCTTGTGTTGCGCTTTAAAATTTATAACATTATATTACAAACAAAATTATGAATAGGTACCTACACATAGCTGAGAATGATACATCTTTCATTAAATTCATAAATTCAATTTCGTTTATTCTTTGGTCAAAATAATCATTAATTACGTAAAATGAACCAAGCATTTTTTTAAATAAATGTGTTCTTATAATTTCAGAGAATGACAGTACCAGTACCAGTTACCACATTGAATAATTGACAAGATTTCATATTTCTAAGACTATAATTTGATTCGTTTTCTGTATTCAGATTGGAAAGAGAAAGACGCTGATAATTTTAAATTATCACTAGGATTATTAATTCATTTACTTATAACAATTTTTTTTAAGATGTGCTTATTCTAAAAGGGCATAACTCCAAAACTACCACACAATAGATCCAATACTTTTGTCTAGTCTCTATTCAAAAAAAAGTGATGACGTAAATCTGACGCTGAGGTTATTATAGTTAAAATCTTCCCAGGTGAACTTTTCGCTTCGGGCCCTTATCTTTCAAAACAAATGGTATCGTCATAGTATTAAGGTTCAAATTTAATGTAATGGCTCGAAGCGAAAAATTCACCTGGGAAGATTTAAACTATATCAAATTTAAAATTATTACAGCTCTTTTTTCTGGTGAGAAAGGTACAGGAAACATAATCTATTCTGTGGTAGTATTGGAAAATTCAAATATTTTTTCTCTCTAGCTATCACGAATCACGAGTTACAGCCTGGTGACAGACGTACAGACGGACAGACGAACGGACGGACGGACGAATGGACAGCGAAGTCTCAGTAATAGGGTCCCGTTTTTACCCTTTGGGTCCGTACCCTAAAAACCGGGCCCAGTAGCTACAATAAAAAACAATTAAAAAGCTTGAAACAACAACCTCGTCAGCTAATAGCAAGCTGCTCATATCCCACGTACGAACCTAATAAAGGGCCATATCCGGTTTAAATGTCATGCTGGCTACATATTTCTCCGTTTATCCTTTGAACTTTGTTTGCCTTACGGCCCCTGTCAAATTCCGGCCGGGATGAAAAAATACACACGGGTTTGATAATTATTCAAAGTGAAGGCAGGTGGCAGCCCTAATTAGGATGGTGTATCAGGAAAGGCGTGTGACGAGTATTCTGGATGAATACGGATTTATTCCGCTGTTTGTTTTCATAATAGGTAGGTAATTCTGCGTTGTTGTGATAACCTAATTGGAATTTGTGATGCCACCGATTGCTCGGTTGTTTGAATAATGTTTCCGCTGCTGACCAACCCTATGTTTCAGATTTTTTTTTAAATTGTTAATAACAAATGTTTCCATTCATTCGTCTACGTCAAAAGTGTACATAAGACGACCGAATGTCCTAGTGGTTACAGAACCTGACTATGAAGCTTGAGGCGTAGGCTTTGATTCCCGCGTCGGGGTAGATATTTGTATGAAAAAAACGAATGTTTATTCTCGAGTCTTGGGTGTATAATATGTATTTATGTACGTATACATATATTGATGTCTATCCGTTGCCATAACACCAGGTTAGCTTACTTTGGGACTAGGTCAACTGGTGTGAATTGTTCCGCTATATTTAAGTATTTATTATGGGGTATCAAAGAAGTGTGATCATTTTTAATAAAAAAATCTTTAAAAAGGGGTTCAGTTAAACTAAACCAATGTCCCGTTGAAATAATTTGGATAAATTCTATGCATTTGTATTAAAAAATGCCTAGAATTAATTATTAATTTACTTAGCCTGGTTTTACTAACTACAATACTAATGACATTCTACAGTAATCTGTGGTAAATCATTTACGCTCCTTTAACTACCCCTTTTCACAAACGCTTGCCACGGTTATGTTATTTAACTTTAACATCCGATCTCTAACTTTCTCACTTTGAATTTGAGACTTACCAGAAAAAAAATTAAAAGAAGTTATTTTTTACAAAATAGAACAAAAATCTTTAGAACAAAAATCTAGGTCGAGATTCAATAATATTGCAAAAGCATTTAATTTAACTACAAAGAAAGAAGAGAAAGAAAAAGAAAAAAATAAAGTAAGAAACGGGGGGTTGGTTAGACCGAAACATATGTATAGAGTGAGTGTGTGACTGTGTGTGTGTGTGTGTGTGTGTGTGTGTGTGTGTGTGTGTGTGTAGGTTTTGTGCGAGTGTGTGAGTGTACGTGAGGGTGTGGGAGAATGTTGGTGTATGTGTAGCCACCTAGGCAACGACCCTAAGCAGACTCTCAGTCTCCCATAATTGAGTCCACGTAGCAAGTTATTAACCATAAAAAGAAAACATAAATTGTTGTTAAACATAAGTGTTGTTTTATGTACTGAATTAGATCTTTTCCTAGAATGGACAGACACATTTTTTACATCGATTGTAAGACACTTCTGTATTTCTAACACCTGACACGAACATGTTATCAACGTAAAGGTCGAAAACTAAATATAAAATCGGTTGCAAAACAAATGAATAAAGCTCGCGACAAATTCATCCGTAAAAAGATTTACTCCTGACCCATGACCGTTACCAAAATGTACGTTTTTTGGTCTCAAGTTACTGTAAGTACTGAGGCATAAGGACGATTGCAAACCATTGTATTCTTACGCTTTCTACCTTATTACCATGCAGACAAAGTTGTCATTACGACAGCAATGTGCCAAGTATTGTTTTGTTCCAACAACGTCTTTATTGTTTTGTGTTTACAGTACAAATCCGTTTGAGGGATTAAGTTGCGAGTAGGTTTTCCCAGTAATATAGGTATATAGGTATTTTGTATGTTAAGTCGAATGCGAGACATTACAAGTGACAATTGACGTGACGTGCCAAGCAAGGAGTAATGGTTCTATTTTCGTTCGCATTCTCGAAGGAAAAATAATCAATCACAATCTGAAGTAGCGATATGGCATGACAAACTACATAAAAATTTAAAACAAAGACGAAATAGATACTTAGAAATTGTAAACTTTACAGAATTGTTATAAAAAACCCAAATAAAATTAATCTATACCAAGGGTCTTCAACCTTTTTTTAAGCCAAGGGCCTAGTATACTATGATATTGGTTCGGTGGGCCGCAACATAATAAAAACATTCCATTCTAAACTCTATTCTATATCGTTTTAATTTCTATTATTTTTAATCTGTAAATAGGTATAATTTGTAGACATTCATGTGAATTTAATTTTGTCAATACTATGTCGGCCGCCGGTTGAAGACCCTTGATCTATACATTAGATTAGACGGTCAAATAAGTTTTTCTACTTAGTTTCACTGAAAAATATTTTGCATCATGTCTTTTTTCCATTATTCTTCTTAAACTTTATGCATTTTGACACGTTCCGGAGGATCAACAGCTTGCTGTGAGTCTTTAAAGGACTTAAAGGTTCAACGAATAAAAAAGAGCATTACTTAACAAGGAGTAATCTTCTTTATTCGACTTAGAATTTTAAAGCCATCTTACAGCAATCCTGGTTATCCAGTTAGGCGGCTTACGTTGAAAAACTTCCAGTTTAACCCCTTACTAAATCTTAATCGGATAATCCAGGTTAACGCATGAAACCCTTGTGTCAATCGAAAGCACTTTAAATTGAGTTTGTCGAGAAAGGTAGGACATGACTTAGGCCCTTAATATGCGACTACAGGACAATGAAGGTTCCAGAATACGTGATGGATGTGGCAAAGAGGACGAAACATGGAACACATCATGTGAGAATCATCATCATCAGTGCCCTCGCCAGATTAAGAATGAGACTCTTTGGCGACGGATATACCGCACCAGTAGACTTCGAGGCACTACCGCTACGTCAAATCATCCAATTATGGACCAGTACCACTACCATGAGTTTACAGTGACGGTACTCGATAGCGACTGCGTAAATGATTTGTATGCGGTCATTGTAAACTCATGGTAGTGGCACAGGTGGCAAAAGCAATGGACTAAGTGCGAACGAAGGGTAAATGTAAATACACGAACGATCCCTACAGGTCAAAGTGTATCCGAAAGGACCCCTATAATAAGATAAGATAAGATAGCCTCTTAAAAAATAAGTCTAAGTCAATACTTACGTCCGTGATAATTGTGCATCACCATAACTTCTCCTTTTGGCTTGGCAACTGGGTAATTGGGTAAAAAGAAAAGCCAAGTATTTGGCATTATGAAAAAGATTGAAAAACCGTAGCAGACAGTTTGACTTGTTATTTCACATATAAATTGCGATAGTTCAAACATGCGCGCGAAGACTCAAACCCACGAAGCTCTGCTTAAGAGACCATAATGTCAAACCACAGGCACGACTTTTCATCTTCACGTTCTTCACATTACTCAAGATAATAGATAACCGAACTCAAACCAAAACACCTAAAATAGGGGCGTTCAATAAAAAGTGAGAATGAGTATGTTATAAACAACTTTTACTAAATGTCATTTTATTTTTCGACATAGTCACCTTTTAGCATAATACACTTACTATATCTTTTTTCTAAACATAAAATTCCATTTTTAAAAAAGGTCTCATCTTGAGTACTTAAAAAATCTTGTACTGCAGCGACTACCGCGTCGTCGTCTTCAAATTTCTGGCCTCTCAGGTATTGTTTCAATCTCGGAAATAGGTAGAAATCACTGGGAGCGAGATCTGGTGAATACGGAGGATGCTTAAGGATATCGAACCCAGCATCACGAATTGCAGCCATTGCAACGGCGGACTTGTGTGCCGGGGCATTGTCCTGGTGGAACAGCACAAGTTTCGAGTGTTTACCTCGCCGTTTTTCGCGGATCTCATTGCGCAATGTTGCTATTTGTTTGGCGTATAAAGTGCCCGTAATAGTGGCTCCATGCTCGAGATACTCAATCATTAATACCCCTTTACCATCCCAAAAAAAAGAGCCCATGACCTTACCGGCAGATGGGCTCACCTTGAATTTCTTCGAAGTTGGAGATGATGGACTTTTCCATGTCATAGACTGCAGTTTCGTTCAGGGTCGTAATGATGGAGCCATGTTTCGTCCATTGTTATAAATCGCGCCAAAAAAAGTTCCCGGTATTGCTGCATCAGGTTCAAAGCTTCTTGACAAATCTCTAGTCTAGTTTGTTTTTGCGTGTCAGTAAGCATTCTTGGTGCCCAACGCGCAGATACCTTTTTCATACCCAAGCGTTCATGTAAAATATTATGCACGCTCCCCGTTGAAATCTTTACATTTTCAGCAATAAAACGAACTGTGACACGACGATCCGCCAAAACTGAGTTTTCGACTTTTTTCACAACTTCTTCAGTTACTGCTGTAGTAGGGCGTCCGGGGCGGGGGTCGTCCATTGTTGATGTTCTTCCACGTCTAAATTCGGCGCACCAACGTGCGACTGTCGAATACGGAGGAGCATTAGACCCTAAAGTGTCCCGCAAATCCAAATTGACTTGGTCCGTAGAAAAAATTTTCAAATACAAGTATTTGATAACGGCGCGCAGTTCAATTTTCTCCATTTTCGCTAACGTACTCAATAGCATTGCAAATAAATTACCGTATATTTTTTTAAACAAAAGACAGTTAGTTTTTTTTTTCATAGCAATCAGCTAGATAGATTTGCTCTACCGGCCAGTATTTAATTTCGTAATATTAAAAGAGTTTGCATCTCATTCTCACTTTATATTGAACGCCCCTCGTATTTATTATCCAATACCGTGTTCCTTGTCATTCGCCAATATAATGCGTGCCTAATACGCGAATTTCGTGATGCAAAAAAGGCTTTTGTGGCAAAAGTACTTATTGAGGTCGTGAAAACATGCGGAGGGCGTGCGAAAGGCAGATAAAGTTTGAAAGTATTACAGTAAGCACCGCAAGATTGGTTTGTCAAGATGCGGTTGAATGAGATAGCTTATCATTTACCTAATGAGCTTTATCATACACTAGCTTCTGCCCGCGACTTCGTCACGCGCGCAAATACAATTCATGGACAAACCCGAATCGCTATCATGTAGGATTTTCCGAAAATCTTTAAATGAGTTTTTTACTGTATAATCGTAAACACCTAACTTGTATGCCAAATTTTAAGTCTCTAATACTTATAGTTACGGAGATAGGAGGCACTTCGAAGCGAAAATATAAGTTCCATTTATTCCCTATCCAGTCGGAATTTCTTAATGTATATATAAATAACTTTTCATCATCATTCATAAGCGAGGGCTTGGCCCGTAGTTTCCACGCGGGCCCAGTGCGAATTGGGATAATGTAATGTACTTTTATGACACTCAAATTATATGTATGCCAAATTTAAAGTCGTTAGATTCAGCGGTTTGGGCTGTGCATTGACAATCAGTTCAGTCAGAGAATTAGAGGGCTTAGGCCGTATTTACCTACTGGCTCAGTACGGCTTCGACTTTAGGAGCTTCTCACACTTCTTCTCTCACTTCGTCACGATGTTTTTCTTCACCGTAAAGCTCAGGGTACAAATGTAGCTTCATACATAAATTTAGAAAAACTCAAGAGGTGCGAGCTCCGTCTCGACCCCTAGAGGCTCGATGTAAAAGGCCGTAGGTCAGACCACTATAATCGCGGTCTTTTTTTCACCTTGCATTGGTCTATCCAATACATACTTAGGTACTTGTGCGAGATATTTAAATTTATATGTATTGTATGTAGCGCAAACACGCGAAGTTTTCCATGTCATCTATCATTATACGAAGCCATAACTAACTATAAGTACTCGTAACTCCGTGAACGGCGAAAACTTATCGTAATAATTAACTATTGGAATCGGAAGAAACGGCAAACTGTCATCCACAGCCACGACAGAGAAGTTTGAGAAAGTTTGCAAAAAGTGGCTGGTGCTCAGTTAGTTCGCAAGAACCAATAAATGAACATAAAGTGCTGCTTAAATAGTCTAATGACGAGCATTTACCGCACTTTAAGTTTGACATGTTGTAAAGGTAATTAGCAAAAACGGTTTTAGCAATACCCATCAGTGCCATTGAGGAGGATGGAGACATAATGAAAAATACGGATAACTTACATTTTTCACTATGAGTGACTCTCACGGTAGTTTACTGTTTATAGAGACACCACCAATTAACTGAACTACTTTTTGTGAGGTAAAATGAATGACATAAAAATAGACCGATATTAGGTATCTAATAAATAAATAATAAATAATAAATAAATATTAGGGGACAATCTTACACAAATCAACCTAGTCCCAAACTAAGCAAAGCTTGTACTATGGGTACTAGACGACGATAAACATACTTATATAGATAAATAAATACTTAAATACATAGAAAACATCCATAACTCAGGAACAAATATTCGTGCTCATCACACAAATAAATGCCCTTACCGGGATTTGAACCCAGGACCTCTTGCTTCGTAGACAAGGTCACTACCAACTAGGCTAAAGCGGTCGTTAAATCTGTACACAAATTGATTTTTTTAAACTGGTGTGATCAATAAATAATAAGTACTCCCTAGTTTTTACTCTCCCGCTTCCAAACAAAAATATACCGCCAAACTGAGAACTTCTTCCTTATTTTAAATTCGGTTAAAAACTAGTGACATTAAACGTGATGAAAACGCAGGAGAATAAAAAACATCTAATGTTGTTGAGGAACAAAAAATCTGAATTGTGGCGAACATTTTGTGACCTACATTTTCTACAATCGAACATAACCTGCATCATTTTGCTGAGAGAAATTGTAGTTGCTACATAAGGATATCCCTATCAATATCAAAGAAGCAATTTTCTAAAATATCAGCCATAACTCTTATACGAACGAAAACGTGTGAATATAGCAAGCATTAATCATTTCTGACGGTGGAAGAAGAACATTGTTATCATTCAATGTTGCTGAGAAATACACAGGTACTTAAATGCTGTGGAACCGAGAATCCGATATTTGCTTGACACCATTTCGCTGATGTAATTAAGGCTAGACGGGCTTAAAGTTTAGGGTACGATTTCTGTTGTCATAGAACACTGTTTAGTTGTTAATTCCGAAGTACCTAGTATTGGCGTACAATTTAATTGAGACCCGGGGGGACGACAAGGAGCCCGGGAAGATATAGTAGTCAATCTACATGTTTACTAAAGCGGGCTTGCATTAGGACTGATGCGTTACCAGCTTTACATAAAACTGCACAATGGTGTTTTAAAGGTTCATTCATGTCGTAGTATGTTGAAAAATCCCAGCCGCCAGCTCATACCCAATTGGTCAATAACTTTTAAAATAATACTCGAAGTTTATATTAATACCTATGCGAACACAGTTTTATTTTAGTAAGTAGTAAGTAGGTAATTTTAATATGTATATGTCCAACTGCTGCTGTGCCTTTACAAGGTTCCAGGCGGGCAGGCATCAGGTTTATCAGGTTCACCTTGTTTATTTGTATGAATTTGTGTGTACTTTCTTGTATTTGTGTGTCTTGTAAAAGTGAATAAATGTCTTCTTTCTTTCTTTCTTTCTTTCTTTCATTGAAGCTATATTCTACTTATGTAACACCTAATGTACAATGATACAATGTGAAACGCAATAAAATATTAAATTGAATTTAAATTTGCACGCACGGGGCAAGAAAAGCCGCTTGAACCGTACAGTGGAGAAGCACCGTCCGTCAAGATACTCTTACGTGGAGTATCATGGCGTATCATGGCAGCTGGAACAAGAGTTCATTGGAGCACTCCCCGTTGTGGATTCTATAAAAACGAAGGGAGCTGATGTCTCTGCGAAGGATCAAGTTTTTATAGTCATCGATGAGGCGGTATACCCCTACGTTGTAGGCAATAAAATGGTAATAAGAGCTCAAATTCAGGGACACGCTTTCTCTATCTGCTACTAAAGCACCGCCCAAAAGCTGAGCAGCGATTGGGGCGATATTTGTAAATATAGATATTATTATTTAAAAGTACAGATTAAGTTAGTTTTTTTTACAAAATTGTTAATATTCTCACTCCTGGATCAAGAGATAACTCAAAAGAATCCATCACTTAATTTAGACCCTCCTGAAATTTAGATGAAGTCTAAATTAGAATGGGGATCATTTTGAATTAGTCGACTCTTTATCTAGATGTGTGATTTTTTTTTTACATAGAAGTGACCCGTGATTGACCCCTATCTCACCTCATGAAAAGTAAAGATGAGGCCAAAGGTGTGTCTCACTGGTTCAATGTGTATATTTATTTTGTGTGAATAAATACCAAAACAACAGACATATTCACTACCTAGGCATTTATCATTTGCTTATTGCTACAGAAGATTCAAGGTCTGATGATCGCTCTACACACCTTCCGGCTTAAGCTGTGCGCCGAGTCTTAAGAAATGATGTGGAAATTGTGGTACATTAAGCTAGGAAGTGAGATCCATGGGGTTCAACGCACAATGTCCCTTCTGTATCTATATAAGCCGTAGCTTAAAATTTTGGTAGTTTATTTGAAACTACGAAGGAAAGTTTTAAACAAGTAAGTTTATGTTTGACCCAAATAGATAAATGAAGTTGAAGTTAGTAACTGATTTAACCTTTTTAAGTCTTACAGTCTTAATACAGGGATAAAGACTTTAGTGTGGTTAACACCATGCCTTAGTTTTTGTCTCTTCTTTTTCTTCTTTTTAAACCATAAGGACCGAAGCGCGTTTTTGTGATTACTAGGACGGAACATTTTTAGCAATGTAAAGAGAGAAAGAAAGAAAAAAAATACATTTATTTACAACATCATAAGACACATAAATATTTTTACAAAAAGGACAATACGAAGGTTAAAGATAGAGTGTGTCATGAATGTCTAAATATTCTGCGATAGTCGGTACAAACATTCAAACATCTAAACTTCCAAACATCTTCACAAACTTTCTCATTTCTAAGTATAATATTAGTAGAATAGTCAAAGTTTTAACGACCGCTTTAGCCTAGTTGGTAGTGACCCTGCCTACGAAGCAAGAGGTCCTGGGTTCAAATCCCGGTAAGGGCATTTATTTGTGTGATGAGCACGAATATTTGTTCCTGAGTTATGGATGTTTTCTATGTATTTAAGTATTTATTTATCTATATAAGTATGTTTATCGTCGTCTAGTACCCATAGTACAAGCTTTGCTTAGTTTGGGACTAGGTCGATTTGTGTAAGATTGTTCCCTGATATTTATTTATTTATTTATTTAGGTCAAAATATATTTATTTAATTTAGGCTATAATAAGCACTTATGAATGTCGAAAAATCCTACCACCGGTAAAATAGGATAGCTGCATAGTTAATAAAAAGTAGGTAATGTAAACCGTGATCAAAAAAACATTACCGATGTTATGTCGTCGCTATAGCATCAAATTGAATTAATTGTGCCCGGTACTACACAGCCCAAGCAATCTCATTCTGAGAGGAGGCCTGTGCCCAGAAGTGGTAGGATAAAAAGGCCGAGATGATGATGGTAGCATTGAAAGTGCTACCAGTACCATCGTATCATATCATCATCATCGTATAATACCTACTGTTTCAGAAATATATTACTTTAAGGCTAATTAAAATTATACTGGAATACTAGCTGTTGCTCGCGACTCCGTCTGCGAAGAATATTTTCTTATTCCTAATACCTATTCTCAGACCTACCAAATAGACAAAAATTTCATAAAAATCGGTCAAGCCGTTTAGGAGGAGTTCGATAACAAACACCGTGACACGAGATTTTTATGTATTAGAAAGATGAAATTCGGACAAACTATAGAAACCCTTGAAAAACGTATAAAACCAATGAAGAAAAATGAAGCCGTGGTGGCCTAGTGGTTTGACCTATGGTCTCTCAAGCAGAGGGTCGTGGGTTCGAATCCCGGCTCTCGCTTCTGAGTTTTTCGGAATTTATGTGCGAAATTACATTTGTAATTTACCATGAGCTTTACGGTGAAGGAAAACATCGTGAGGAAACCTGCATACACCTGAGAAGAAATTCAATGGTGTATGTGAAGTTCCCAATCCGCACTGGGCCCGCGTGGGAACTACGGCCCAAGCCCTCTCATTGTATATAGGCTGGGATGATGATGATGATAAAACCAATGCAACGGGTTCAGCTATACAATCAAAAATACAGGGTGTCGTTTGAACACGAGCCTAGCTCATTATCACCCGATTTTCTTCACGCCGGTCGCGAGTCGCGATCCCTTTCCCTATCTGTATGGTGTGTGCGTGCTGGCCATCTATTTTTACTCAGGATCGATGGGAGAGAGGGCTGGTATCATTCCGAATCGATTAGGGTAAGATAAAAAACCTGAGTGCGATTTCAATTTAATCAAATAGGGATGTTGACACCACCAAACAACTGACGTACTTTTTATGAGCTGTCAAAACACATTTCTCGCATAGAGTTTGAATGGCAATAGCAACATATGACGCCACTTGTTCGCATACTCAATTAACTAACTATTTATTTGTTTTAAAGCAACAATAAATCTAATTTTGCAGTTAATCGAAAATTAATCTGGGTTTTAGGGCTAAAATAAAGCGTTTTTTTACTGGAGTCGTGTGTCTTCGAATTATTTTTTAATGGTGTCAACATCCCTATTAAAGATTGCAGTACTGCACCACAGGATGTTGGTAGCTTTAAGGATGAACTTGTAGAAAGTTTGAAACGCGGAGAAACACTCATCGTGAAAAATACAGATAACTCACGTCTATGATCAAGTGTAGCTCGACATGTTTCACGGTAGTTTTAAATTAAAAAAAAAACACTGTTGAAAACACTGAAGAGATACATGTACAAAAGCGAACTTGTCCCTTTAAGGCATCTCTACCAGTATACATTTGATTATATAAGAGGAGCACTTAGTTAGGGACCGAGAAAGTAAGTTCAAAAGTCTGAAATAGTAAAAGCTACAGTAAAATTATTTAATAAATACAATACATAAAGTCATGCACATAATATAAACACATATTGTTTACACAAATGAAAGAAGCTTCTAGTAAATCACATTGGCGAATTCTTATTGAAGTTAATTCTTATAAATTTGTCCCTAGACTAGTATTTCGGTGTATTATTTTATTCGGTACTCATTAAAGTATATAATTTGTATTGCTAGAGACTAGGATTTTCTTAACATTCTCATTCCTCCTAAACTTGTTTACGTCTCGCTTCAAGGAAACTAAACAGAAGAACATTCAAACAAAATCGAAGGAAAACAAAACAAGTGTTGCTCTAAAAGACCTTTTATTTTCCCATTTTATAGTGTTGCCATTTGTTGATTGAACGGAATTGGGAAAAGGGAGAGTAGGAAGCGATAAATAGATTTGATTACATTCCACGACACAGAATATCAATTGAAAACGCTTCTTTCTCTGTAAACGAACGTTATGAAAACCTTTCGATTCTAATTTATATAACAATCCCTGAGAACGGTTTTGAGTTTAAATAGAATCGAAATAAGGTTCAAGTGAGATTGCTAATTGAAATGGATTGTGGTTTTAAAGCAATTTGATGGAGATAAAGGCATTCGTTTGTACGTTCTCGGGTCATAAAATTCAAGAATGCTTATTTTAATGTTGTTTGTTTGAAATACATTTGTAAGGTGAATTGCTGTATAAAATATCGAACATGGATCACAAAGACGTAAATACGGATTAATATATTATTTGAATGACAGGGTAATTCGTACAGGGGGGCTACTCCGAAATTCGAAAATCGAAGTTCGTATCGCATCGTCTTGCTTGCTCTTGTATTAAATACTATTAACGTGAGAGGAATGGCACGATACGAAGTTCGAATTTTGCACTTCGTAGTATAAGGCCAGCTTTATTTTTAATACTTCTGTAGAATATTATGTATATTCTTATCATTCCACCTTTTCCTAATGTTAAACACAAATAGCAAGGAAAAGCGAATGTCAATAGACTAATAAAACGTCGAGAATTATAATCAACCACAACACGGCCTTGACTCTGAAGTAATACAATAACTTCTTAATACTTATAGGTATTTGTTTTGGGGAGCTGCTCGTTCATCGGGTATGTGTTTAAGATAGTTGACATCAAGGTCGAAAGATGAAGAATACTTAAGTCCCTATATTTTTTTTATCAACTTGTATATTTTAGTTCAGAGATTTTTTACGACAGACTGCTTTTATACTGTCGCTCAAGGCGTCTTGTATGTACGTACAAGGGTAGTCATAGAGGGTTGAAATGGCTTAACAAGTTTTATCTAAATGCAGGAACTACATGTACATAAAGATAGCGCAGCAACCGAAAATAGGAAATAGCCATATATAGCCATAGGTCAAATCACTAGCCTACCACGACTATAAACACGAATCTCATGTTTCTAAAACTCAACGTTAATGAGGACCATGGTGTGATTTTTGGGAATTAGTACGGTTGCGATATTCTGGAATTCCCATTGAAATTACATATCTAATGTTTGATACGAGCAAATACGAGTGACGCCGTGGGTAAAGGCTAGTACAGGTACACAACCTCATATTATGGCTCACCGATGTAATGCAATTGACCAATCGGTAGACTCCACACATGACGAGTCTTTTTCCTGTGCCGCTATTGGTGAGCTTGTTGCCATGTTAGAGCGCGTCGAGTGGCATTTTAGTCAGCCGCCATACTTCCGAGTGAATAAGACGGATAACAGGTGTAATTTGCACCTTGTAAGTATACCTATGACATAAAACTGATTTAAAGTTTGAATCGTACCTTCGGCTATCATCGGAATAGTTTGTTCGTGTCTGTGCGGCCGAAGATGCACGACGCGCCAAATAAAGTGTGTACTACTGTAGAACATTTAGCCCTAGCCTTAGATTTAGATGGCTCTCTTTTTGTTTAGTTTTTTCTGCGAAATATTTATGTCTATCTAAGCTTTTATTTAGCGATATTGAGTTAAAAAACTTGTTTATTCTGCCTCTTTCGAGGGATTATTTTTATGAGGTTGTAAAATTGTGGATTATTATTTCAATGTTTCGTAATATTTGTGTAAAGCCATGATATAAATACTACCAAATCAAAGAAGAGATTTATTCTATAGTTTTAATGTAAATAAACAGTGCTAAAATTTCTGTCTGACCAACATTTCCCAAAAATAATAATGAACTATGGTTTTTTAGATTGTTATTCCGTTACCTACCACAATGAAGAGACCGTATAGCGTCTGTGTGACACATATGTACATATTATTATACAAGCTTATTCTCAAAACAACAAGTTAGCTTTGATAATGGACTAGGTACTAATAGTATTTAATAGTGTAGAGATTGTAACGCATTATTATCTTGTTTAGTGTTTGTGATAATTAGTCTGCTTGACATAATAGTATATTGATAATTTATTGAATCAGGCGTTATTTTACGGAGGACCATATTAAAGAACTGAAACAATTACTCCTCAAAGGAAGGTTGCCGGTGAGCAAATTGTTTCAGTTCAGTAAGTACCTGTATTGATTTATCTAAAAGTCAAAATTCTTTATACAGACTTGACTGACAAAGTAGGTACGTGGTATCCAATTTAAAATATATATTTCGAGAAATATATTCATACTAGAATAGAATTGAATAGAATTTCATTTATTGCCACAACATAAAGTAAAATACAGAAAACTTATTACATAATTAATTAATATTAAAAAAAACTAAACTAAAATGAACACTGTGCCATTAGTTGTGGCAAAGGGGATGCACTCAGCGTATGCTGTGAGTCAGGTATCCACAGGAGGCCCTGACTGGCACAGCGCTGATTTTCAGTACACCCCCTTAATACATCCCTGTTGTCAATCGACGGGTGATAAATGTTGAAAGCAAGTTTACTAGCTTATACACGTCCCACTGCAGGGCACAGGTCTCCACTCAGAATAAGAGGGCTTGGGCCGTAGTTCCCTCGCGGGCTCAATGCGGATTGGTAACTTGCCTCACTCCATTGAATGTCTTCGACTTACCGTTACTTTTCAGAGGAAATAGGCTAATTGAAAAAAAAATCTACGACAAAGACATAACGTCCATAAAATTTATCGTAATTAGATCGAATTTAATGGCTAAAGATATTAAACGCTGTCAAGTTTCACGTTCAAGAGCCTCACTTGTCCCATATTTGGCGACCGGCCAACTTTCGCTACGTAATAATTAACGTATCGATTCTATATACCTTGGGACAGGGAACTAGCTAAACGGCTCGGGTACAGTCACCATCTTTACCATGAGAGCTGAGACTGCTGCTCTGATGACTAGGTCCTTACAAACATTTGAAATTGACCATTATCAATGAGTATTTGGGTATCTTGAGCATCTTGAAAATTTATCCTATTTCTTACAAATAAATATAATATACATTTTGACGACCAGATGGCCTAGTGGTTAGAGACCCTGACTATGAAGCTTGAGGTCCCGGGTTCGATTACCGTGTCGGGGCAGATATTTGTATCAAAAATACGAATATTTGTTCTCGGGTCTTGGGTGTTTAATATGTATTTAAGTATGTATCTATCTATATAAGTATGTTTATCCGTTGCCTAGTACCCATAACACAAGCTTTGTCTAGCTTACTTTGGGACTAGGTCAATTGGAGTGAATTGTCCCGTGATATTTATTTATTATTTATTTATTTATTTAATATATAATAAAAAGTAGGAAAAAAATCCATGACACTTTTTTTTAAACTTTTTTTCTAAAATATCTAACACGCGAATGAAATAATAAAATATAGGTATGCGAAAGATGTGATAGATATGCCGTATTGCTGACTCTATTTAATCAAACAAAATAAACGGAGACGGTAATCTGACACATAAGATAACAGGAACTTAATAGAGAATAATACAGGGGGTTAATGACTTGATAAAATGTTGTAGTTTGAACATAGTCAAAGCTGAAAACAACGTTTCAACGAATGACATTTTGACTGGAAACATAGAAACACTAAATTTTATTGTAACGCTCGAAGTGTGCCAGCCATAATAATTATGTATCCATTAAATTTAAAAGTCAAAGTTTTCATCTTCGATTTAGTTCTATTTGTTTTATATCGTTTACCTTTACTTGCCAGAATTTAATTTGCCTGAATTTCATCTGCTATAACAACGTTTGCCAAAAAATATATAGAAACGTGCGATTTTTAGGATTTTTTGAAATGTCATCTTATAGAATATAGTAGGTTAGGTTAGATTTGTAATATAAAAATTCTGAAGAAAATACTGTTTAAGAAATAAATAAATTAAATTAAGTATGTCAAATAAAAATTATGGATGATAGAGAACCGTTTTATCTATCACAGAATATATTATAAAAATAACGGTTTAATTATTATTAAACTGTTATTGTTGATACTCTATCTGGTTAATATCTGTTTGAGAGAGAGAGAGAGAGATGTTTATTTACACGTATTCGATACACAGGAAGTACAATTGACAGGAAAAGATACAAATAAAAATCATCGAATAGTGGGTGCGCCTCGATAGATATAACAACATTTGATATAACTGTAACATTTGGTATAATGCTACATTTGATATAATGCGATTTACTCAAAAAGTAAACTTCGGAGGATTGATATTAATTCTATTTGATATGCATTAGGTTAGGTTAGGTTAGTTTATTTTATAAAAGAATCGTAGAATGTTTACTTCTCGAGTAAATCGAATTATGTCAAATGTAGCATTATACCAAATGTTACAGTTATATCAAATGTTGTTATATCTATCATTACGCACCCTCGAATAGTATAAGTGTTTCGCCTATCCGTGCCTGTGGAAATTCATTAGATTGGCCCAATAAGTCGGTAGGTAGCTGTATCACTGTCCAAATAAGCAACTATCAGATACAGAAAGTTAAGAGTTTCGATTGCTTGCGAAGTCACTGGCCGAGTCAAAGATATGTGTACAATTGTGAGGGCGTGCAAGCTTGGACTTGCGATATACCTACTGGAATTAGTTTATGTTTTTTTATTATTATCCCACCCTATACATTATTATGCTCTCAAAATGAGAGGGCTTGGAACGTGGTTCTCACTCGGGCCCAGTGCGGATCGAGAACTTCACACACACCATTGAATTTCTTCGCCATGCTTGCTGAAATCGTGATAGTAGGTACCTAACACTGAGCAAAAGTTAAGATAACACATATATAAGTTAAATAAAGAACATTGAACATTAATAAAATAAGAATAGCTTTGTTATGAGCGCGGATCTGAAGTGTTGCCACGCGTTGTCAATTTGTGAAAAAAAATTGGCCCGAGTTGACAGTGTCTGTAACGTCTTGTGTTTCCAGGTCTACCCCAGAAACCCACCTATCTACTAGACCTACTAGGCTTTTCTTTAAAGTTACTGTCAATTGGTTGTGTTAATGGTATTACTAAGGTTTCAGTCAATGCGTGCCATACTGTTTTGGTTTTGTGTTAGCTACAATAGCGAACTTTTGTTAGTTCTCCGAAATGGAGACATTTACTGCCTGCATCCCATTTATTTGCCCACGTTAGTCATACCTTAGTCAGATCCTGACTCTTACTGGCACTGATTGCATTAACAGCTACGACTAGACGTGAATGACGGCGCGGCAAACGCGCGTTATGGAGACATTTACTGCCTGCATCCCATTTATTTGCCCACGTTAGTCATACCTTAGTCAGATCCTGACTCTTACTGGCATTGATTGCATTAACAGCTACGACTAGGCGTGAATGACGGCGCGGCAAACGCGCGTTATGGAGACATTTACTGCCTGCATCCCATTTATTTGGCCACGTTAGTCATACCTTAGTCAGATCCTGACTCTTACTGGCACTGATTGCATTAACAGCTACGACTAGACGTGAATGATGGCGCGGCAAACGCGCGTTATGGAGACATTTACTGCCTGCATCCCATTTATTTGGCCACGTTAGTCATACCTTAGTCAGATCCTGACTCTTACTGGCACTGATTGCATTAACAGCTACGACTAGACGTGAATGACGGCGCGGCAAACGCGCGTTATGGAGACATTTACTGCCTGCATCCCATTTATTTGCCCACGTTAGTCATACCTTAGTCAGATCCTGACTCTTACTGGCACTGATTGCATTAACAGCTACGACTAGACGTGAATAACGGCGCGGCAAACGCGCGTTATGGAGACATTTACTGCCTGCATCCCATTTATTTGGCCACGTTAGTCATACCTTAGTCAGATCCTGACTCTTACTGGCACTGATTGCATTAACAGCTACGACTAGACGTGAATGACGGCGCGGCAAACGCGCGTTATGGAGACATTTACTGCCTGCATCCCATTTATTTGCCCACGTTAGTCATACCTTAGTCAGATCCTGACTCTTACTGGCACTGATTGCATTAACAGCTACGACTAGACGTGAATGACGGCGCGGCAAACGCGCGTTATTGAGACATTTACTGCCTGCATCCCATTTATTTGCCCACGTTAGTCATACCTTAGTCAGATCCTGACTCTTACTGGCACTGATTGCATTAACAGCTACGACTAGACGTGAATGACGGCGCGGCAAACGCGCGTTATGGAGACATTTACTGCCTGCATCCCATTTATTTGCCCACGTTAGTCATACCTTAGTCAGATCCTGACTCTTACTGGCACTGATTGCATTAACAGCTACGACTAGACGTGAATGACGACGCGGCAAACGCGCGTTTTATCTGTCCATTGCGTGTGCTGCGAGATAACATTGAGAGACAACAAACTGAGCCGCGCAATGAATGAAAAAAAACCGGTCAAGAGCGTGTCGGACACGCCCAAGATAGGGTTCCGTAGCCATTACGAAAAAATCAAGTAATATTTTTCAAAGGGTTTCGTATGTGTACGGAATCTTCCAAGTTTAGGTATGTTTTATACCTTAGGCTACTATTTACTCTTAAACTACAAATAATTTCCAAGCAACCTTAGCCGCTATAATTTTCCTAGTAAATTTGTTATATTTACTACCATTCTGAATTTTTTCAAATTTTTCCACCCAACAGTTTAGATTTTAGAGGGGGGGGACGGCCGATTTTAATGAAATTTTTCACTTTAAAGTTGAATATTTCGCAAACAGATCACTGAATAGAAAAATCATGTTAGAAACTCCGCAATGGTTTTAAAAGACCTATCCAACGATACCCCACACTATAGGGTTAGCCGAGAAAAAAAAAATCACCCCCACTACGTCTATGGGAGGTACCCTAAACTTTTTTTTATTTAATCACTTTGTCGGCGTGACTGATATATATATTCATGCCAAATTACAGCTTTCTAGTACTAACAGTCTCTGAGCTTAGCCGCGGACAGACAGACAGACGGACAGACATGGCGAAACTATAAGGGTTCCTAGTTGACTACGGAACCCTAAAAAACGCTCACCACGTCGCTTATTTTACATACTAGACAAAGTTTATTTAGGTCTTTATTCTAATGACAATGTGTACGAATGAAGATGACGGTTAAAGTGCTCATAGAATTACCAGCTCCATGGGCAACGAATGATATCGTTTCATGCAACTAACTCGTTGCGAGTGCGAGCGAGACGGAGATATCGTTGATGGACACATTTTTAAGGTTTCTTGTTAACTGAGAGGTTATCGAACTTATGGCATTCACAGAGAACCTCGAAGTTGGACATTAAATAATTAAATCTTACTTAATAATATAGGGGTGAAACGGCCACATGCAAGGATTTTTTCTAATGTTTCCATCTATGTATAAATAAAAAATGTAACATCAGGTGAGACATAAAAAATCCATCTATTTTAATATCCAAACAATTGAATAGTCTTAGACAAAGTCACCAATTTTTTTTTAATTCAGCCGTTGTAAATTGTGTTGAATAGAATTTTCGTATTTTTCGCTTCATTTATTAGGCTAGTAATATCAAAAAATTGTTTTCCAAATTACTTTACTCGTAACTGTTATTATACTCATTATACTGAATCCCAGCCTTAGCCGTATACGATATTCAGTTCTATTTAAATAATAAAGCGGGATTAAACTCGATAAATTATCGTTCAAACATTCACGCGGCTGTTACGATAATCCCCATGCGTCAAAGTGAATGGAACATTTCTCTTTTTACTTTTGGAATAAGCACTGGCTTTATGGCCAGCATTGAAGCTACTCACATCATCAGAGTTTGATTTATTTATCCATTTCTGAAAGTAAAGTTTTACGTTTACTTTTTCTTCAAAGTGTAATACTTTTTCATGACTAAATGCATTATTTTCGCGTCAGTAGATTTCGCGGTAGTCTTCCGTTAAACGAGATAAATTATGTTAGACTCACGTAACAAAATAATGTTGCTCACTCCTTCGGTAAAAGAAAAATAACCAGCGCGAAAAGTTTGCAAGAAAATGCGAACTCCGGCCAAAATATCGAATATATTGCTACGTCTATAACCGTTTAAACAATTTATTTGCATCATCAGATTTTTTACTACAGGGAAAACACTGAACGGAGTCTGCTTGTAAAACATAATAGGCCCTTAACTATGTGGGTGGTTCAAAAAAGCTGTGATCATTCTGTGTACGAGCAACGCGCTCAATCATACAAAGCCAGGCATCTACTCAACAATGTAAAAACCTGTAAACATGCTATTTCTCTTCGTCTGTGCATTTGTTTTACATCCAAATCTTACCACGGACGGCAAACGCATTACTTTATTTTTAGTGGCCATCAACTTTTTTTTGAAAATATAGAACTATTTTTTTTGAATTACACTCCACTGCACATTATTTTGTTTTTCGGTTGTTTTGTTTTGTTCGGTTGTTTTTTGTGAGGTCGCGACGCGACGCGTGCGAGACTAGTCCGAGCCGCAGCCGACGTTCGACTGAAGAACTGGATGATCGTACCTATAAACTCTGCGAGGAGACGGCGACGTGAACGGATTGTCTCCAAACTTGTTAATTAGTCGAGTTAGCTAAAACGAGGCCTGTTTTGCTTTTGAGAGCGTGAAAAAGCGTGTAATAATCGAGTGTGATTTTGCGTTAAAATAGTGAGATTAGTCTCAACGAATTTTAAAATCTCGCAATGACTTTTATTTAATATTAACTTTTAACTTTTTTGATTGACATTTTTTGTAATAGTTAGAAGTTTCGTTCTCGTTTGACTTTGAGGCAGTTTTTTTGCGATTAGATTAGTTTAACAACTTTGATATAAGTTTAAATTTGCTCTCTAATTTAACTTTGTAACTCGAGGTTAAAAAATAAAATAAAACTATAACATTTATCTCAACAAAGTTATCCTGTCAAATAAAATTAAATATTAAAATTCTTTTTGCGTCAGCCAACATTAACATGCTGCATTTAAATTAATTTCTATTGTAATATGTTTATTTTATACATACACACCAAATCTATACTAATATATAAAGCTGAAGAGTTTGTTTGTTTGTTTGTTTGTTTGTTTGTTTGAACGCGCTAATCTCAGGAACTACTGCTCCGATTTGAAAAATTCTTTCAGTGTTAGTTAGCCCATTTATCGAGGAAGGCTGGCTATATATTATCACGCTAACACCAATAGGAGCGGAGCGGAGCGGAAGAATGTTTCAAAATCGGGGGTTTTTGAAGTAAAACTTCTATAGGCGCTAATCTCAGGAACTACTGCTCCGATTTGAAAAATTCTTTCAGTGTTAGATATTTGTAATGGCCATTTAAAATGCAGTGATTAGGCAACTTACTTTGAGTTAGTTAGTAATTATTGAAAGATCAAAATAATATGATTCTATTTTAATTGCAGTATACGTAAAATTTACTGCGTATTACTTTGTAAATTAACGTTTTTTTTTACTTTGTACTGCGATTTTCACGGCGGATAAAAGGTTTACTGTTCTTTGGTCGGTATTCGCTAATCGTACGAATATATAAGTCTACTAGCTAAATCGCAGTATACGTTGAGTTGCTGCATTTAAGTTAGTAGATTAATATTTTTTAATGTTTGTACTGCATTTTTGGCGTTACTTACTGCATATTATTCAGTAAAATTAATGAATAATATAATATTAATGAACTAAAACAATTACTTTGCTCACCCGCGACCTTACAATAGTTACGTTTATGCAAGAAATGTGCGTTCATGCAGTTCCTCCACCTCCACACTGTACGAACACACACAAATCACATAAACCCAACCATCACCACCACCAAGCTACACTGACGCGTTTCGAACTCAACCAGAGCTCATCTTCAGAGTGGTGGCTTGGTGGTGGTGATGGTTGGGTTTATGTGATTTGTGTGTGTTCGTACAGTGTGGAGGTGGAGGAACTGCATGAACGCACATTTCTTGCATAAACGTAACTATTGTAAGGTCGCGGGTGAGCAAAGTAATTGTTTTAGTTCATTAATATGGACCTCCGCAAAGTAACGCCTGATTCAATAAAATATAATATTAGGTGGTCGGCGGAGTCTCGAACGCCGTACGAGCAGGATAGGTCAGTGGCGTTCTGTGATTCGAGGACTGCCGTGCATTCGAGGTAAGTACATACTTATACTTGAAATTCGGTTATTTACATATTATTAACGCATTAAATTGTATTATGCACATGTCACAGGGATATGCGTTTTATTTTATTGACTCTAAACAAACAAAAAATTTGTTATATAAATACCTAAAGCTGGATATGAAAGATTAGAAGATAGCCAAGGTATAATTTAAATAATACATTAAACGCTGGCATAGTCACATAGGTGCACTAAAGCCTCGAAAAAAAAATAGAAAAAAAAAAAAATAATACATTAACAAAATATTTATAAAAAAAATCTAGGTACGTTAGATACCTTCTGTATTTTCAACCAACTTCATTTTTTTTGTATGTTTGTTACGCGATTATCTTTTTCCGTTCCATTCTCTCTGTGGTAATTCTTTGACATCAGATTTTATTTTGTTTACAGAAATAAGAAAACTAATTCTAGATCGAGAAAAATTCTAGCGATGACAAATAATTTACAAAATTCCGAAGAACAACCTACTGTTGTGAATTTTTAATAAGCATATTGACGAAAATTATGTACAGCTTAATTTTTTTTAATAGCGATGTTTGGTTTTTTACAAAATCTTGTAGAACTTTTTTGTACTTTACAGAATTATAGGTAAAAAACTTAAGTAAATAATTACTTTTAATTAATTGTTGTACCTTTTCGACATTCTGCATTTGATTTGCTGTACCTAAAATCCTTTTTTTTAATTTATTACAACTACTTGCAAGTGGGACTTTACTTAAGTATACCTATACTTTTAAAAGAAACCATACCTATAATTTTTTTGTAACTTTGAAATGAATGTAAAATATATGTTGTTAATTTAGTTAAATTAAGTATTATTATGTACACATAATTATGAATCTGATCTCAGAACTAAATTCCTAGTTCTACATAATTTAGGTAACGTAAAGAATTTTTATAGGTTTATAAGTAATAACTATTATTTTAAAACAAAGTACAAGTAAACTCAGTGGGACTCATTATTTTGTTTTGTTACCATGTTAGTTTTAACTAAATAAAAAGTTATAAATACTTTTAAATTTTGTGTATTATTTTGACTTTGTTCTCAATTAAGACTGAACATAATTTAAAGTTTTTAATGGTAATCTTTCATTATTATCCAAAACTTAAATTAATAATAAAATAATAAATATCTCGGGACAATTCACACCAATTGACCCAGTCCCAAAGTAAGCTAGGAAAGCTTGTGTTATGGGTACTAGGCAACGGATAAACATTACATACTTATATAGATAGATACATACTTAAATACATATTGAAACCCCCAAGACCCGAGAACAAACATTCGTATTTTTCATAAAAATATCTGCCCCGACACGGGAATCGAACCCGGGACCTCAAGCTTCATAGTCAGGTTCTCTAACCACTAGGCCATCAGGTCGTCTAATTGGTTTTATTTATACATAATAATGGTGACTAATGATACCGATAACAAAATATTGTAGAATGTGTATTTTACTCAGTCATTTTATACATTTTTACGTTCAATTTCCTTACAAAAAGCAGTAAAATAACTCGTAGCATTTCTAATGAATGCTACATTCTAACAAAAATGCAGTAAATATGATGACAATACTGTACTTTACTCTGCAAACACGATTAAATTTTTGCAGTATCAAGCTTTTTACTGCATATTATTCGGTATTCTGAATGATTTTTAGTAAAAATATAACAGCAGTAACAGCTCAGATTTTCTTAAAAACCTCCTCTCATGCTTAATATAAGTCTGAGGATGTTCTTTTTTTTTGTAAATAATTTATGTAACATTTACTCTATAGTTAAAGTGTAAATTTAGCTAAATTCTTCGAAATAACGAAAAAAACGAAGTTTGAAGTAGTTTGTTTGCGTTTTTCTCGAAACCGCATTTTTGCACTTACTGCGTTTTAAAATCTGCACGGCAGAATAGGAGCGGAGCGGAGCGGAAGAATGTTTCAAAATCGGGGGTTTTTGAAGTAAAACTTCTATATCTCGGGAACTACTGCTCCGATTTGAAAAATTCTTTTAGTGTTAGATAGCCCAGTTAGATAGGGCGGGTTGGGAGTGGGTGGGGGGCGGGTTGAGAGCGGGTTGGGGGCGGGTCGGGAGCGGATTGAGAGCGAGTTGGGGGCGGGTTGGGAGCGGGTTGGGGGCGGGTAGAGAGCGAGTTGGGGGCGGGTTGGGGGCGAGTTGGGGTCGGTTGGGGGTGGGTTGGATGCGGGTTGGGGGAGAGATGAGAGCGAGTTGGGGGCGGGTTGGGGGCGGCTTGAGAGTGGGTTGGGGGTGGGTTGGGAGCGGGTGGAGGGGCGAGTTGGGAGCGGGTTGGGGGCGGGTTGGGAGCGGGTTGGGGGCGGGTTGGGAGCGGGTTGGGGGCGGTTTGGGAGCGGGTTTGGGGCGGGTTGAGAGCGAGTTTGGGGCGGGTTGGGGGCGGGTTAGGAGCGGGTTGGGGGCGGGTTGGGAGCGGGTTGGTTTATTATGAAGTTTCACTTCTTCCGGAAGGATCTAAGGAGAGCCATAATTGATGAAAAAGCAAATTGGATAAAAAAAAAGCTGCCCAAATTACTAATTCCACGCGGACGGAGTCGCGGGCAAAAGCTAGTGCATCATAAAGTAGGTAATTGTAATAGAGATATTTTTTTACTTCAAAACGTAAAGCAGATTAGTAATATAAGTTTAACGTGCACGTATGAAGTATCTAAAATGTATGTGTATGTGTGTGTACACTAAAATAGTACTTGGATAAGTTTCAACATATGAGAATTGTTTATGATAATGAAATTTTTGAAATGAGAATGTTAGTCTTCCTCAAAGTGTTTAATTAGTGTAAAAAACATCCAAGTGCGAGAGTGCGAGCTGGTTTTTTGAGTAAAATGTACAGTGTGGGATAATTTTATATTACTTGGTAGCCGATAATAGAAGTATGTATAAATTTTAGCTGCCTATCTATTACGATTTTTGAGTTAAGCACATCCCTGTGACTGACAGACAGCGTAGCGCCATTAATAAGGTGCCGTTTGTCACCCTACGGTTTGGTACGGAACCCTAAACAAGGTTCTTCGCGGATTTGACTGTCCGACAAGAATAAGATTTTCGAAAGTAAAAGTAAGCCGCATATTAAATAAGCTTTTGTTGCTTCCCCATTGGTGGTACGTCGGAAAGATGATCGATGTAGTAATTGGCGGATTGTGTAACTAATGGAATAGGTACGCTATTAATGTTGCATTAATTCACAGATTGATTTATGATATATATAATATACTAGCTTTTACCCGCAACTCCGTCCGCGTGTAATTAGTAATTTGGGCAGCTTATTTTTTTATTCAATTTGCTTTTTCATCAATTATGGCTCTCCTTAGATCCTTCCTCCTTAGATTCAAATCGGAGCAGTAGTTCCTGAGATTAGCGCGTTCAAACAAACAAACAAACTCTTCAGCTTTATATGTTAGTATAGATGATTCACAGATTGAGATTGTTACCGCTTACGACTGGTATTTTCAAGTGCTGTAACTTCAAAAATTCGTCACCAGTAAACTCTTCGAGCGATGCCCACACACATGTAACGTGTAATCAAATAATGGTTCACTAGTTCTGTGTCCCTGGTACTTAGTGGATCAGGGCAACGCACTCGACGCCGATAGAGCGTAGCTAAGAGGATGGGAATGTGGTAGGGATTTGGAGGGGCGGTTGCTGTGTCGGTTCCGCTGGTAAACAAATTACATTAACTGGCAAGTACCTACATTACGGGGTGGTTATTTGAGGAGTAATTATGCAGAAAGTGAATCATCTCAGCTTTTATCCTGCAGTGAGACGTACGCACGGCGTCCTCACAGAATAAGAGGGGTTGGGCTGTTGTTCCCACGGGGGCCCAGTGCGAATTAAAAACTTCACACACACCTCAAGATGTTTTCCTTCACCGTAAAACCTCATGGTAAATTTCAAATGTAATTTCGCACGTAAATTCTGATAAAGTCAGAGTTGCGAGCCCGTGCTAAGAACCCACGATCCTCTGCTTGAGAGGCCATAGGTCAAGCCACTAGGCTACCACAACGTAATATTTTTTATCTACGCAATATATTATTTATTTAATCAAATAAAAACAAAAAATACTGAAATGTAACTTTAGACATTGGGATTAAAATAAAATAAATAAATAAATAAATAAATATCACGGGACAATTCACACCAATTGACCTAGTCCCAAAGTAAGCTAAGTAAAGCTTGTGTTATAGGTAATAAGGCAACGGATAAACATACTTATATAGATAGATACATAATTAAATACATATCAAACACCCAAGACCCGAGAACAAACATTCGTATTTTTCATACAAATATCTGCCCCGACACGGGAATCGAACCCGGGACCTCAAGCTTCGTAGTCAAGTTCTCTAACCACTAGGCCATCTGGTCGTCTAAATTATTAATAACTAAGGATTAACTTGGTACAGCAATCTAGATTTTAATATTGTATTGAAATTATGCCACCTGATTATGGTAAGAATTATTACCCTACATTGTGTCAAAATACCCTGATCTTACGATACAAGAAATTCTCAACTCCATAATGCCTCTACCAAACTTATGTAATGATTCATCTAGAAATCCCACTTTGAAAGCAAGTAAGCTTACCAAGCACTCGTCTAATAAAAATAATTCCTCACTGCGAACCACATCCATTTTACAATAAAAAATCACTCACTCAACTCTCATTCATAATACGAAATCATTTCGCTGGATTTATTATACAATTTCTAGGTACAGTGACAAGGTAGACATTGAATTATGAATCGTATAAGCAAACGCGTAGCCCTATACCCGCGTAGCAGAGTCGTAGCAAGTGCTACGGCGTAGCAGCCGGCGTAGACAATGAGTTCAGCAGAAGCCTGGATAATCATGCTACGAGTAAGGCTTTATGCAACTCGTTTTCAAGACATTAAGGGGTTGAGTTTTTCAACTTTAAATTGCTTTTTATTCGCTTTTGATTTATGACCTACCCTGTTTCGCTATTTTCTGTTTGATTATAACAGAGATGGCATTAAAAATATTTGTGTCATTAAATAACAGGGACTCAACTGAACAGAGAGTGGTGATAATGATTGCTAAAGTATAGTATCCAAATGGTGTCAAATGGTGTACAGTCGAGATCAAAAATATCTTTACACTTTACTACCTTGTCGCTGTCACTTCGTGCTTAAACTTTTATATGATATTGTCAGAAGGCATACTACAGTGACAGGTACAAAAGTGTAAAGACATCTTTGACCTCGACTGTACTTTCGTTTGGCAAATGTTTAATTTCCCAAATATTTATTTTTTCTGAAACTGTTATCTATTCAGGATATATTTCAGGACTATTCTGTAGGTTATGTTAGGTTAGGTTAGGTTTAACAAGTATTATATGAAGTAGGTATTATTTACGGTCATCCTGTGAAATCCATATATACAAACTGAAACATGGATGAGCAGAAAAAAAAAACAGAAAAAAGACCAGCGCTGGGAATCGAACCCAGGTCCTCAGCATTCCGTGCCGCGTGCCATTCTCCAGCCACACCAGGCCAGGACCAGTGGTGGCGTAGGGGAATGGCAAGCGGCACGGAATGCTGATGACCTGAGTTCGATTCCCAGCGCTGGTCTTTTTTCTGGGGCTCTTCTGTGCATCCATGTTTCAGTTTGTATTTACTATAAAATATAGGTTAGGTTTGTTTTATAACAATTGTGAAAAGTTTAGTTTCAGAAAAAATAAACAGTTGGGAAATGAAACATTTGCCAAATGAATCAGTTTGGGAAAAATAATTTGCGAAACATTAGTAAACCGCGCAAGTCCATCTTAAAAGTTAGCTAGTGAAGATGCATGATTGATTTACGCGTTACTTTGCTGAAGTCCATATAAATGAACTACAATATATCGTCGGGTGACAAGCAAAAGTCACTAAGTACCAAATACCTACTTAAAACAAAGCTCGTATCTCAGTATGAAATTACTAACTAGATACGATTTTTTGAAGAGCAGCGACAGAAATTTTAGTGAGTTTTGGTTGTCATCCGGCGATATTTATCTTGCTTCATACTACTATTACTATTAAACTCCGATAGTTACCTTTACCTTTTCAATAATCTTTACATATTATAAATACGAGAGTAACTCTATCTTAAAAAAGCTGAGGTTCGCGGGTTCAAACCCGGGCTTATACCTCTGTGTTTAATGGAATTTACGTGAAATTTACCATGAGCTTTACGGTGAAGGAAAACATCGCGAGGAAGCCTGCACACACCTATGAAGTAATTCAACGATGTGTGTGAAGTTCCCAATCTCCACAGGGCCCGCGTGGGAACTACAGCCCAAACCCTTACATTCTGAGAGGAGCCCTGTGCCCAGTCCAAGTTAATATGATAATGATGATGACTATTTACCAAAGGATTTTTTTTGTGTAAACTCAGGAAGGTACGTGTAAAAAAGGCGAGAGCGAATGAAAATTCCTTCATTAACAAGCCTGTCGCCGTGAAATGCACCGTTTATTTTTATGGGGACAGCAATGCGGGAATTTCGTTATAGCTTCATTTCGCGCAAGATTAAAAAACATCAACTCGAAAAACGTTTAGATCTTTATAAAGAAGGTTACACACGTCTGTAATGTTGTGCGTTTGATTGTAACCACGTTACGCGCAAGCCACACAGAAGAGACGTGGGACGGGGGCGCGTCGCAGTCCGCGTCGTTTGTTCGCAGGCCGCGTCTCCGCCCCGTCTCTTCTCTCTGCTTTGGCTCGCGACGCTTCTATAATACATTTAGTGTGAAAACTGATTCAAGGTGCGCCGCGACTGCGATGCCCCCGTCCTACGTCTCTTCTGTGTGGCTTGCGGCTTAGAATCACAGAGCTTTATATAGGGAATATAAAAGCACGAGGCCCTCATTTGGCTACAAAAGCGTGCATTTATTATCTCTTCTGCCCAGACTATAATGAAGTACCGCTCGAGTTAATTGCTCAAAAATGGGCTAATGCAGTGATTTTACTTAAAAAAGGATTATATATGACTAGTGGATACCGTAACTCTAATATTATAATAAAACTAGCTGTCGCCCGCGACTCCGTCTGAGAAGAATAGGGGTATAAGAATAGCCTTCGATCTATTCTCAGACCTACCGAATATAGACAAAAAAGTTTCATAAAAATCGGTCAAGCCGTTTCGAAGGAGTTCGACAACAAACACCGTGGCACGAGATTTTTATATATTAGATTGCGCAAGTATGTGAGCGCAGGGAAGTGTGCGCATGAGTACGTGATCATTTAATGTTACTTTTAATTTTTGAACAATATTATTTATTTTATATTATTATATTATTTATTGGGTGAAGGCCGCGGGTTCTAGGGTGGATGCAAGTCAATGAGGGAGGCCTATGTCCAGCAGTGGACGTCCTACGGCTAAAATAATGATGATGATTATTTAAATCACTTTGTTGAGGCCTTTTGGTGGTATCAAGCGACAATAACACTTCTGCGCTCAAAACTGCGAACGATGACCACACGAGAACGGTTGCAATCGCGACAGCTGTCAGTGTCACTATCTTTTAAAACCGGGCGTGATTTCTTCAACTATCGAGAAGGAGCCAAATTTCATCAAAACGCACATAAAATCATCATTGGGTTCATGTGAAATTTCACTAGATGAAAAGAAAATTAAATGTTTTGCACGAGGAATACATTATCTGTCATTGAAGTTGCTCCTGCCGAACCATCCAAGAGATTGCCAAAAGCGCAACCGCATCATAATCTGCTGTACCTACTACACTCTATACTCAACTCAAAGTCAAAATCAAAGTCAAATTCAAAGTCAAAGTGTAAATATTTTGATTCAATTTCGGTTATAACCATCACTTATGATATGAACGTCGAGGAATGACCACTCGTTACGATGGCTGCTTTAATGTGCTCAAAATCAAGGTATTTAAGTTAAAAATATCGTGTTCAACCCCATGAATGGTAAAAGAAAAAAAAGTGTTAAAATCGTAATACCTACCAAACCTACCATAACAAACTTGTTTATTAGGTGTATTAATGTTGTTTTCTACTGTTTGGTGGTGGTACTCTTGTAACCTTAAGTAAAATATTTTTCTTTGTTTCTTTCTTTCTTTCTAATCCAGCCAATATTTTTAATCTTCTTATATTTCAATTTTTTTAATTTGTAACATTTCACGAATACGCCAATCTGTGCTCGTCTTTACATCCCTAGAGCCTTAAATGGAGCCCCGTGCAATGTTTGCTTTGAACTTCCGTCTCTTTCCCCCTCGAACACCTTTACTGCTGAGTGTTTACGCTCTCAAGGTCTTAAAACAACAAAGAAACTTTCTCTAGGAATCTTCCTTTTGTCGACAGCTAAGGGATATCTTTAAATGGACGGCTAAAGAACGCCTACGTAATGTTTGCCAGATTTAACTGTGGACAAAGCTTAAACCCGGTACTAAAACGGTACACCTCTATGTCACCGGTACCATGGAACTACAGCGTAAAACTGATACTAAATGGTACTAAATGGTACTAAATGTGTTGGGAGACGGTTCCAAGCCCAATAGGTATGTAGGTGAGGTTTGACTGGAGGCCTAATTGTCCCGCTACAGGGCTCGTCTGTGCTCGGAGTTTATCTGCGGGATCGCATTAGAAACAATGAAATCCGCGCAAGAACTAAAGTCACCGACATAGCTGAGCATTTTCAGAAAAAAGTGTACCCTATACTTTTTTTTTAAACCTAACAAATTTTTGATTATTTCTACTCAGAATCACAAGTAGGTACTATCAATTTAAGCAATAAAAAAAAGTGTCCCTCCTTTAATTGTCAGTTTTGTGACACAGTTAACCATACATGTTGTATGGACTGTCATAAAACTGACTAATAAATTTTGTATTGAAAATTAAGGATAATATGGCAAAACGGGTACATTTTTTCTGAAAATCCCCAGCTAGAAGAATCGCTAGACTGAGGTCGCATTAGCACGCTGAAGTGGCAATGGGCAGGCCATAATATAACTCGAAGAACCGATAACCGTTGGGGTAGACGAGTTCTTGAGTGGAGACCACGGATCGGCAAACGTAGCGTGGGACGTCCTCAGACTCGGTGGAGCGATGATCTTCGCAAGGCGGCTGGCAAGAGCTGGATGAGAGTGGCCGAGGATCGTGCTCAATGGCGTGCCATGGGAGAGGCCTATGTCCAGCAGTGGACGAACGTAGGCTGATGATGATGATGAAGTGGTAGTGGGCACTGGACTGGAGGAACTGATAGGCCGGGCAAAAAGGTTCTCGAGTGGCGTTCACGGACCGGAAGACGCTGTGTAGGTGGGCCTCCAATAAGATGGAACGACGACCTGGTTAAGGTAGCAGGATCGCGCTGGATTCGGATGGCACGGGACCAATCTGTTTGGCGAGCTTTGGGGGAGGCTATGTTCAGCAGTGGACGTCTTTCGGCTGAAATGATCCTGAGAGGAGGCCTGTGCCCTGCAGTGGGACGTATAGAGACCGAGAATATGATGATGATGACATACTACATAACTATTGCACTAATAATTGTTTCCTTTATATTTTACAACAACGTAAACAGCATGTTACAAACAAGTAAATTATAACATGCGAAATATGGGACAAAATAAGACAACAGGTTTGAGAGTTGATTCAGCGCTGCAACTGCCAAAAGCACTCGCCGGGGTAATTTAGTACGTCTCTATTATCGTGGCCACAGACTTAGTAACAAAAGGAATACAAATATCGTCATCATCGTCATCTCTCCAAATTAAATGCTAATACTTTAACAGACGTTAAATTACATCAAAATAAATAAATAATTAAATAAAATTTTTGTTTTAATTTTCCGAACAAAACAATTAATCTAAATTCTGCATGAACAGATTGTTGTTATACGTACATGCCACAGTTGTTATTCTTATTTTCTCGAAACAAACATTAACTTTAAATTAGTTTTATACTTAATTGTCCTTCTAAGTACGACTACTATCAGCTCTAAAAGTAATCATTCATCATCATCATTTCAGCCGAAAGACGTCCACTGCTGAACATAGGCCTCCCCCAAGGCTCGCCAAACAGATCGGCCCTGCGCCATCCGCATCCAATGCGTTCCCGCCACTTTAACCAGGTCGTCAGGTAATTGAATGTAATTGTAAGTACTCCCGTCACAATGCTGGGTACAAGCCTCCTCTCAGAATGAGATAGCTTGGGCTGTAGTTTCCACGCAGATCCAGTGTGATTGGGAATTTCACACACACCATTGATTTGCTTCGTAGGTGTGGGAAGGTTTCATTAAAGCTCGAGGTAAATTTTATATGTAATTAACTGTTGCCCGCGACTCCGTCCGCGAATAATAGGGGTATAAAAAACCGGGCAAGTGCGAGTCGGACTCGTGCACGAAGGGTTCAGTACCATTATATGTAAAACCGGCAAAAAGTCACGTTTTTTGTATGGGAGCTTAAATATTTGTTAAATATTTGTTTTCATTTAATTTAATTTTAAAGTGAATATATACCTAAATATTCTGTGAATAATTTAAGCGTCTACCTGTTGCCGTTATCAATATTAAGCAAAAACGTGCAAAAATATCACGTTTGTTATATGGGAACCCCCTTAAATATTTGTTTTATTTTAATATTTACTTTTAAAGTGAATATATAACTAAATATTCTGTGAATATTTCAAGCGTCTACCTGTTGCCGTTATCAATATCGAGCAAAAAAATCACGCAATAAATGGGAGGTCCCTTAAATATTTAATTTATTCTGTTTTTTAGTACCTATTTTTTGTTATAGCGGCAACCAAAATACATCATCTGAGTAAATTTCAACTGTCCAGCTATCACGGTTCGTAAGCTACAGCTTGGTGATAGACGGACGGACAGCGTAGTCTTAGTAATAGGGTCCCGTTTTTACATTTTGGTTATGGAACTCTTAAAAGACCGCAGTGAAAGCTTGAAGAGGGAATTAGTAAAATCTGACTATAAAGAGCTTTTCTAAAGTTTTTTATTTTTATTAAAAAAATGTGTTAGTCGGAAATAAAATGTTGTCAGTGGAAATCGAAATTTTATACAGTTTATTGGTGGTAACATGTAGCATTGCCATCGGATGTTTATTTGAGTACTAAAATTAAAAGATCTGATCTATCACCAAAGTGCATCAAAATTAATTTGTAAAATTGGATGCAAAGAAAGAAATAAAATTGTACCTCTTTCATTATTAAAGGTTGTCAAATCACCTCATAGTCAGCTCAAATAGCAGTTCTACTGACTTTACGCTGGAAGATATTGCTACTGTTATTGTAGCATTCATATACGAAACAATCGCACCCGAATAAACAAAGCAAATCAATTTGAATAGTTGATTGAACCAATCAATGTGTGATTTAGTCATTGCAATTGGAATATGTGCTCGATTGCTACCTGCGATTTCCATTGGGTGCGGAAAATGCAAATAGTACCCGAGATTATAATTATCTACTAGCTGCCTAGCCCGTCTTCGAACGGGTACACTTTTTTTATAATGATTGAATTAATGTAACGATATGGTCTTAACTGTCATGTTACATGTAAACCAGATAAATGTATAAATAAATAAATAAATATAAATAAATATTAGGGGACAAACTTACACAAATCGACCTAGTTCCAAACTAAGCAAAGCTTGAACTATGGGTAATAGACGACGATAAACATACTTATATAGATAAATAAATACTTAAATACATAGAAAACATCCATAACTCAGGAACAAATATTCGTGCTCATCACACAAATAAATACCCTTACCGGGATTCGAACCCAGGACCTCTTGCTTCGTAGGCAAGGTCACTACCAACTAGGCTAAAGCGGTTCACATTAAACTTTGTTTTCGACAATTACACCTACAAAAAAAAGAACTAGTCAAATAAGCCGAGAAGGACTAGGTTCTTCTTGAGTTCTTGAATTCTTATAAAACAAATCTAACCTAAAGCAGGTAATGGGTTTTTTAACTTATTTAACTTTAAATAGGTACTAAAAAACAGAGAACTGATAAAAACGCATATTAGCATTTATAATATAAGACGAAATTTTAGAATTACGTTTTCAATTTTACTTTATTTTGACGCATCTACTTTAATTCAATGTGCATCTCATAATACGGACTTTTGTAATTTACGAATAAGGTTAAAAATAGATACTCAAGTAACCTAGCTAGTAGAGCTAAATGCTTTTATAATAAGTTACAGCCACTTTCCGCATTGACGGAGCGTCTAAGAAAGTCCATTGCGGGCTCTATTTCACAGTAGTTCCAGAGCACTCCCATAGATGGCGTTTAAATTAATATGAAAAATGGGTAACACAGCGGGCAAAATACGTGATTAGCAGCTCAGGATTAAATTAAGATTAAAAATAGAATTTAAATTAAAAACAGAACAATGTTTTCTATATTATTTGTAGTTTTTGGATTTATTTCTTGATTTGATATTTTTACTTCACGCCGATTTCCGTAATTCTATATCGAAGTGAAAAATCTTGTATAGGTTTTGATTTCTTCGAATTTTATATTAAAACATTAGATCAAGTAAACTTAAATAGTTAGATATTTAGTTTATAGTTAAGTTTTATTCACTGTATTCTTAATTGTTTTATTTTTATCTGTATTTTCTGGTGTACAATAAAAACTTAGAACTTCAGTTTTTCACGGTTGTAAGAAACCATAATCCTAAATAATTCCAAATTTTTAAACCTCAACGCGTTACCGGGAAAATGAGACTTGAATGATAGACAGACGGACAGCAAAGTTATTTCCTTCCTTTTTTTCCTCGTGAGGAACGAAATCTTAAAAAACGTCAATGAAAAACCGTTACGAATATTTAAGTAAGTACTTTTTTAAGTAATAAATAATAAAACTTCGTGTACTTTATCCCGGCTTCATGATTAACCCATAAAAGTTCGTTACGACTTAATTCGGGAATGTTAACATAATATCGGCTCCTGGAAGTTGTTAAATTTAACGACGCCGTTTCTTTAGACGACAAATTTACACCCTCCTTGAGTGTGCATTAACTTCCGGATTATTATTAACCGATCAGTTAAACGAGCACCCGGGATGTTAATGAAATTTCAGTAAATAAACTGGCTAAATCCGAGTAAAACTTGCATGCTGAGGGTTCCATATAAATTAGATAGCACGCGAAAATAAGTTTGAATTACAATGTACTCCTTGAAACAAGGTATTGTTTGTTTATTCACTGATATATCAAACGTCTAAAGCTATTGTGCACACTGATAAAAACGTTGCGGTACTATTTTTTTTTGTTTGTTGTATAAACGCTTCATTTTATATCGCTGTTTGAACATATTCTAAAAGTTGTCTACATTATCTGAGAGCTTAGCGTTACAGATTTTTTTAAAATTTTAGATTGACCGTCACATTTCGCCTTCTTATGTATTTATTTAACAACGATAGTTATTTTAGAGAAAAACAACTTAATGGTCACAAAACAAAACTCTTTAAAATAGACATAAACAGACAGTTTTCCCTATTAAAGTACCAGGCAACCATAGTCTGCAAGGAGTGACTGCTTGGTAAATTACTCACACTACCTCCCACCACGTGTCAGCGACATGTATTTTATTGCTTGCAAGGAATGCTCACAACACAGTCGTTAGTCGCAGCGGGTACCTACTCTCACATCGTCGATAAAGCGGTACTAGGAGATAATGACACAGTCGGTCCATTTTAGTGGTCGTTGAGTAAATAGTTTCTATTGGTAGCGGTGCGTCTGCTAGGATTCATGTTCTTTAAAAACAGGTATGTTTGAAAAATACTTTTCTAGGGTTTTGTGTGTGTCCTTACTTACAACAGTTTCAGCCAGAAAATGACTCATTATTGATAAAAGATATCTCTGCAGATGAAACCGAGGGTAACAGCTAGTTGTTACATAATAATAATACCTGGGCGACCGAGCTCCGCTCGGGCTGAAACTCGGTACCAAGCGTTTTCCCAGAGATAACACCAAGCTAGATCAATTTTTCATCCCCGAAAACCCCCACATACAAAATTTCATCGAAATCGTTGGAGCCGTTTCCTCGTTTAAAGGTATTAGATTATATTCCGCAATATCTCTCTGTAATCATTTAAATTGAATTGAACAGCTACTTACACACATTAGTTATTTAAAAAAAATAACAAATAAATTAGTGAAAAGAAAAGGAAAATTAAAATTAATGGAATGAAATAATGCTATTAGATTTCTTACACCTGCTGTATTTTTGCCATTAGACGACCCACTGTGCTCGACAGCGTCTTACCGTACTACCAATTAGGTACGACTATATTACACTACCGAGCAAAAACATAAGGGTCACTTTCCATATAAAGTTGTATGAAAGTGAACCGTTATTTTTGCTCGTCAGTATACATCTTTGTATCCTTTTAGGCATTTGTTTGTCTTCACGTGATCAAAGCTTCGCCCTAATGGGGTTTGTTCTTGGGCTATCCCTTAATACTTTAACGTAATTGGAACGTAATACCTCTTTGGTTCTGAGATTTTACAAGGGCTTTCGCTATAATTAGCGAGGCCATTGAACAATAAATATTGCTGTGTGACCTCACCGTGTGAGATAGCTGCGTCTATGCGACATATGCACGTCATATTGCAAAGTGTTCAATGTAACGATTTATGTAAACTATCCACCATCATTGACATTTAGCGTCTGTTTCAGAAGTTCCTGATTTCTTTTTATTGGGTACACATTACAATATCGGAAATTCCTAATACTTCCCTCTGAAATATCGGAAATTGAAAAACCGAATACATGAATACCAACAGCCAAAATATTACTATTTTCAAATGACCTAACATACGAAATCCCGGAAGTAAAATGGTCGCCTAATTCAAATTATGTAACATGCATCTGAATAGGTATTATCAAGATTACTCCATTATAATACCTCATTATAAGTCTCTCTCTAGTACCTCATTAGTTTCAGAATAATTAGGTACGAAGTCCAGCGAAGCGAGGAGGAGCGTTAGATAATACAATTGTGACCACAACGCGAGTGCCGAGCGAAGTAAATTAAGTTATTAATCTACGCTATTAATCGATCAAATTTAAGTTTTCGAGTTTGTATGCTTTCAGTCAAGCGTAGGTACTTTTGGGATTTGAAACTTTCGCTCAAATAAATATTCAGCGTTTCAACATTCGTACTTCCAATCATAAGTCTTATGAAATTCGATCTTTTGAACTGTTTTATTACGCTGCGTACATTTTTTTTTCGAGGTAACACAGACGGGATCGCATATAGCTGACAGCTCCTAATCAGAGAGTTGTGGAACAGGCTCGTTCTCATCATCTCAGTCGTAGGACGTCCACTGCTGGATATAGGCCTCCCTCATTGATAGCCAATCGTTACTGTTGGAAGCGGCCTGCATCCATCTTGAACCTGAGGCTTAAAAAAAATGGAATACCTATCTTGCTCCTCCGCTAAGTAGTGAGGGAATCTATACAGTATTTAAAGACAGCCTGCAGTTTTTACCAAATCGTCCGTCCATCTCGTTGGTGGCTCCCACGCTGCGCTTGCCAGTCCGTGGTCTCCGTTTGAGAACTTATCGGCTCCAACGGCCATCTGTTCCGCGTATTATACGGTCTGCCCATTGCTATTTCAACGAGCTAATCCGTTTGGCTATATCGGTGACCCATGTTCTTCTACGGATTTCCTTATTCCTGATTCGGTCCCGGAAAAAAACCCCGAGCATAGCCATCTCCATAGCTCAGGCTACATAGAGCAGGCTATGAAGCTTTAATAATGTAATTTATTTTGCACAATATTTTACGATGTAAAGAATATACATAATCGTAATCCAAACAAATAGCGAATGATATGACAAATCAACCGAGCACGCCGTAGCCAATTTATGTACGTAATAAACGATAGCAATAACGAGACTTTACCTCTTGATGTCTTCCTCGTTAGGTATATCCTGTAATATTACACATGATTGCTGGATTTCTTTCCATGACATGACATGACACGACATGGCCAAAGTCGTGCGAAGGTCACGAAAGGGTTTGTTTGAATACTTCTATTTTTTATATTTTTTGTTTTATACACGTAATTAAACTTTGATTAATATTTTGCTCCTCCGTAAAAGAGAACAATCAAGCTGAAATACATTTTTCAGAAAAGGGTACTATTTTTAATATTATTAAAAAGTAAACGTATTAAAAAAATGTCATTATCAATTTTTCCACACAATTATTTCGTGAAAAAGTTTACATGTCCCTGATTTACCTGTTCTTGGTTTATTTTTATTAAGCAAACTTCAATAATATAATATATTGTCATTTGAACCTTAAAAATAATCAAGAATGCTTGACAAACTTCAACATAAGTTTTTTTAACTCCATCATAAAAAAGAGGCGTTAAAATTTTCGTTGTTAATTTTCGGATAACCCGGATATATAAGTATGGCACATATAACTTCACATTTGGCTTTGAAGTTGAGACCTTATCCTTGATCCACGAATACCAACTCATCACTTATTTATTTATACGAAAAAGGGCAACCCTGGAGGATAGAAATGTATAACGTAGTTCTCATTTATGAAACTTTCCTATTTGAGGAGTAAAATTTATTGGAAAAGGCATAGGTTCTATCGCGTCAATACATTAAGTGTGAACTTTATTCTTATCCCCCAGTGGGCTTAAATTGGAACAGTAAAATGAATACAAAATTCTATGAATAGTTTCGTGTAGTTAGAACGTATAGTTTTTAGGGTTACGTACCTCGATAGGAAATAAAACCGGCCAAGTGCGAGTCGGATTCGCGCACGAAGGGTTCCGTATCTATAAAAACTGCAAAAAAATCACGTTAGTTCTATGGGAGCCCCCCTCCTTAAATATTGTTTTATTTTAATTTAATTATTTAGTTTTAAAGTGAATATATAACTAAATATTCTGTGAATATTTCAAGCTCCTACCTGTTGCCGTTATCAATATCGAGCAAAAACGAGCAAAAAAATCACATTTGTTGTATGGGTGCCCCCTTAAATATTTATTTAATTCCATTTTTTAGTATTTTTTTGTTATAGCGGCAACCGAAATACATCATCTGTGAAAATTTCAACTGTCTAGCTATCACGGTTCCTGAAATACAGCCTGCCCTTTGGGTACGGAACCCTAAAAAGAAGCCTTGTAGGAGTTCGAGTAGCACACTAAAGGTCTCTCTACTCATTAGACCGTATCATACCATGACCATATCATATCATGAATAAAAACTTGGAAGTGATACGTATTATAAAACAGAGGAAACTGTTGTATTTGGGGCATATAATGCGTAACGATAAGTATGGTCTGCTTCAGCTTATTATCCAGGGGAAGATACAAGGCCGCAGACCACCTGGTAGAAGACGTACCTCCTGGTTAAGAAACCTTAGAGACTGGTTCGGGATGAGTACCAGATCCCTCTTTCGGGCGGCAGTCTGTAATGATCGCCGACCTCCGGTAGGAGAGGGCACTACAAGAAGAAGAAGATACCATGACCGTGCTATGAACGTATCAGACAAGACAAGCAACACGATACATGCGACGCGACGATGTTGGTCGCTGATGGAACGGTCTAATCGGCATAGTCTCATGTATTTCAATACAAAGAATATTTTTTTGCCTGACACGCTCCTATTACAGTCATGGTATGATACGGTGTAGTGAGAAGATACCTTAAATCGGTTGGTTTTAGAAGGAGATATTATTATAATCGATGACGTTACTAAAAGTTTGCCGATCCGCGGTGGCCTAGTGGTTTGACCTATTGCCTCTCAAGCAGAGGGTCGTGGGTTTTATCCGGGCTCGCATATCTGATTTTTTCGGAATTTATGTGCGAAATTATATTTGAAATTTACCATGAGCATTACGGTGAAGAGAAACATCGCGAGGAAACCTGCACACGCCTGAGAAGAAATTCAACGGTGTGTGTGAAGTTCCCAATCCGCACTGGGCCCGCGTGGGAACTACGATTAGTAGCTAGTTCGTTTTAGGCTTGCTCTTTAATTCATCTACCCATGCATTGAAACGGAACAGATATTTTTTATAAAAGATGATCAAAAGCAAAACTTTTACAAAACGGTGAGACTTAAAAAGTATATTATACCAATTTCATGGGTCGCTTACTTATTTTTATTCTTATGAGATTTTTATAAGCTCCCATTTCTCCATTCGCGCGTAGAGATTAAAAATTGAAAGGTATATTGAGGGTGGCTCCACATTTGTCTTCTTTTACACATCCAGTGCCAAGAACCCGTTATGCGTGTTCTCCGTTCGTAGGCAGTTTTTGCTACAAAGATAAACGCTGCAATAGGCAACACCACGAGTGTTGAGACGAATGATTTTATTACACACACACAGCTACATAAGTACTGATTGAAAAAAAAGTTGTGAATGAATGAAATGAGTGAGTGAATGTAAATGTGAGTTATATGATCTTATTATGAAATACTTACGCAATACTATGCATATTATAGATTATATTTTTTTTTATATAACCTATTTTTGAAAAAAAAATAATTTGAAACTGACAAGAAATATTCTCAACAAAAAATCTGTATTTTATAAATAGCGAAAAATATGCTTATCTGATTTAATTAAATAGATCAAAATATTTTATTTTCTGTTTTGTTTGAACTAGATGTATTTTCCTAAATTATTCTTAACGAAATAGGTTGAACAAATTTTTAGTCAATCTTTTATTCTATGTTGAGTCTGTTGAACTTGCTATCGGTACGAATAAATGTCAAAATCCCGCTGTCATTACATGACGTGTTGTTGTGTGCGTGACCTCAACTCTCTTGGCGTTACCTATACCTACTGGGTCCGAGCGTAGCGCGTAGCAATGCATGGCAGCAAATGTGTTTAGCTTATCGAATCTCCACCGCGTAGCACCGGCGAGTATCATGATCGTTTGGACGCGAAAAGATAATCGATCATGCAATACGCCATATTTTATCGATGTGTCACAGTTTATGTTGTACCTACGTAAAAAAATTCAAACACGTCAACAACTGACAAGTAAAAGTTCCATTGTGACACGAGTAGGTATTATCCATACTAATATTATCAAGCTGAAGAGTTTGTTTGTTTAATTGAACGCACTAATCTTAGGAACTACTGGTTTGAATTTAAAAAATATTTTTGTGTTGAAAAGTCCATTTATTGAGAAAGCCTATATATAGGGTATATCAACATTTCACTACGACCAATAGAAAGGGAGCATTGATGATTAACGCGGACAAAGTCGTGGGCATCAGCTAGTTTTAAAACAAAGGTCATGGTTCAAATGTAATTCCGCACATAAATTTCGAAAAACTCATAGAGACCTTCTGCCTGAGAGGCCATAAGTCAGACTGCTAGGCTAACATGACTTTTTAGATAGATACATCACAAATTATAATGAGTTCCGACCTGGGTGCCTTTAAGAGGCGAGTGTACAATTTTCTGCAGGGCCGACAACGCACTGGCATCGCGTAAAGCGCTGGCGGGTGTCTATGGACAGTGGTGATCATTTAACATCAGGTGACCCACTAGTTCGTTTGTCTGGCCTCTCTAACATAAAAAAAAACCGGCAAAGTGCAAGTCGGACTCGCGCACCGACGGTTCCGTACAAATTTATATGTATCTATGAACATCCAGTCTTAGCAGACCCCTGCTCCTAAGCAAAATGTGCGCAGTGTGGGATCATTGTAGATTGGTTATTGATATAGACAGACAGACAAAAAAATTTATGATTTTCGCAATTTTTCCTTAATCTGTGCTATAAGAACTTGCTTCGTACCAAATTTCAAGATTCTGGGTTGACGGAAAGTACCCTGTAGGTTTTGATTCCCTTGCGAGTGTCGAAAATTTGCGCCATAAATAGTTTGGTTACTGATATAGACAGAAAGACAAAAAAATTATGCTTTTCGCAATTGTTCCTTTATCTGTACTATAAGACCTTGCTTTGTACCAAATTTCAAGATTCTGAGTTGGGAAGTACCCTGTAGGTTTTGATTCCCTTGCGAGTTTCGATAGTATGCGGAATTTTGCGTCAGAAACGACTGTATCTTTTGATTGCGTTGGCTTAGAAGTTTGATTTTTTCACAGCTCCAAGGGACAGTAGACTTGAGTATTAGATATAAATTTCAGCTTGATAACTCCACGCGTTCCTGAGAAAAAGGGTCATGACAGACAGACGGACGGACGGACGGACGGACGGACGGACGGACGGACGGACGGACGGACGGACAACAAAGTGATCCTAAAAGGGTTCCGTTTTTTCCTTTTGGTGTTCGGAACCCTAAAAAAGTTAAAATACATACAGAAGTGAGCGACCATTATTTAGAATACGCGTGCTCGATACAATGCGCCTGTATGCTTATTGTATAACGCACAGTATAAGATCTGATGGTGACAGAAAGAGATGTTGAAAGCGACAACAAGCGTCCGCCCGTTAGACAATATAGCCTCTGATCACGATACGCTAAAAATGGTGACCCACCTTTACCTTTCTAAGCACGTATCACGCTATAATATGACATTGGAATTTAAACTCTACTTCAGAACTCGTAAGGTAGACTTTGTAAGGAGTAGGAAATTACGAAGCCTGTGGGAATCATCTGTTTACTATGCGGTTATTTGGTCGAATGAGTTTTATTGGTTTTCTTTATGCCAATATTTGTCATGTTTAAAAGTATTTGACTTCGGAAACGATTACACATGTTTCATGTTGTTCACATTTGAAGGCAATAAATCCATTTAACCGTTTGGTTCAATAAAAAATAAAAATGTTTCAACCCCAAACGATTTAATTACTGTCATTACATTACTTAAGTACAAATGGAAAATCGTCCATTCGAAATTATATTTTTGTCAAATCAGAAAAATGCCAATTTTAAATACGTCATTAGGGAAAGTTGTCCATCCAGAATATTGTCGAAAATGGAATCATGTCCCATGATAAAATTGTCAAAATTGACATAGACCGAAAAAAAATGCCGAAAGACAATCTACTGCCATACGCCTGCCCGGGAGGCGCGCCGGCAGAACATACCTAATTTGCGGAGTGAAACCCCCCTGGTTACGCCCTCATTTTCACATTATTGTACTGATAAAAATAGCGTCACTATTTAAAATAAACGTAATGAAAAGATTTGCAACTAAATTATGCCTAAGGTATTACAGCAAATACTTTTACACAAGAAGAAAGTTCACTCGTCACAAACTCAAGTTTTCTTTAACTTCGGCCCCTTATTTACGGACAGCAAAATGTAAATCATGAGCCGCTGTTGTACTTTCTTCTTGTTCTGTTATCATTCAATAAGGACTTAGTGAGTTTAGCTTCATTGTTGTGACAGTAATCATTTGTATTTGTAGAGGTAGATTTAACAAAATAATTGACGTCGACCAATGTATCGAAACATTTGTGGTTGATAATTAAAAAATGCTAAAAAAATAAAAACTTGTATGTCCAGTGAAACTTGCCAAGCCATGTGCTAAAGAGAGAGAGAGAGAGAGAAAGCAAGAGAGAGAGAGAGAGAGAGAGAGATTTTCGATAATAAAATACATTTAAAACAAGGTACATGGAGAAAATATACATACGAGTTAAGCTTCCAGGCAGCGTTTCACACCCACAGAAAAGTATAGATGGATTACAGCAATATAAAAAATAGCAACATAAAAAACATTATAAAAACACATCATCATCATCATCATCCCAGCCTATATACGCCCCACTGCAGGGCACAGGCCTCCACTCAGAATGAGAGGGCTTTGGGCCGTAGTTCCCACGCTGGCCCAGTGAGGATTGGGAACTTCACACACACCATTGATTTTCTTCGCAGGTGTATACAGGTTTCCTCACGATGTTTTCCTACAAATGTAAGCCGTGATGGCCTAATGTTTTGACCAATGGCCTCTCAAGCGGGGTTCTAATCCCGGCTCGCACCTCTGAGTTTTTCGGAATTTGTGTGCGAAATTACATTTGTAATTTAAAAACATACAAAGATAAATAGATAGGTGCACAGCAATATACTGGAAATAAACGAACAACAATACATTTTCATTATGAGACATCACTTATACTGTCTCGGTATTAGTTAACTACATCACACTAACATTAATTAATTTTGCAACAGCAGTAATATGTAATGTTGGCAATATAATAATAAAAACACGAGTACCAATAAAATGCTTTATTGCTCTCACCAAATGTAATTAAGCGAATGTTGCGTTCCGTTTCGTGTATTCCAAAAAGGTCACAGTAAGATTATTTCCACTTTGACACTCGGAACGTCTCAGTTTTAACCGAAAAGGTAAAAATTCGTGTTTTCTCATAAAGTACTTATAAAAAATCCTAAAATTTAATCACATAAAATATAAAAACCTAACAATAATAACAATAATAATAATAATATGGCCTGTTCTTCAGATCTCTTAACTAATTACAATTAATTTAAACTTACTAAACTATCACTGGATTCTTAAACTTAATGTCTGTCTGTTGTTTTGTTATCTTTCCTTGAACTGTTTGCCAAAAGCCTCCTCCAACTTTTTCCATTCTTTCCTTTCTTGAGTTTACTGTGTTCCACATGACTCCTGCCACTTCCAAAAAAGCCATCCCAAAAATAAGTTGTAAAGACAACGAAATAATAACTTGAAAAATACTCAAAACATGTAAATGACATGAATCAAAACTCATGGCAGCGTGTCCGGAAGCAAATGCCAAGCGACACTGCGCAGTCGATATTATTTACCCGATAAGTGTTTCTAACTATAAATAGACTAGTGTATCTCGATAGCTGTATAAAATTGGAATAATCCCCTTATTATTCGTATAACCACAGTTGCCAACTATTCTCCGATTATTATGCAGTTTCGTTGTGGTTTCCCACTATTCTATTCATAAATTATTCATTAATTCAAATCCGAGGAGGGTTTGTTTGTAAACAAAATGAAGCTAGGGACTTAGTTGCATGACGACATGGGTAGATGGCGCTGTATTCAAGGTTTGGTTAATTTGACTTCTTATCGCACCTTCAGAACGAGACTAACACAATTCGAATTATTCTTATTTCAAAAATAAACTTTGTGTAAAAAGAAAAACAGTTTTCGTTTGGAAATGAGAATAATTCGAATTGTGTCAGTCCCGTTCTGGAGGTGTGTTATAAACCAAAGAAACTCGTAAAATTGTAATACCTTTATACCTATGTTTTACAAATAAAAAAATGATTGATTGATTGATTGATCGTGTAAAATTGCGACGGCTGTTTATTACTCAGTCAGGATCAGCGGTAAGAACATGAGTAGTCGCTACGGAAAATCGTTTTGATTCAATGTAACTTTCTTACATCATAAATTTTTTGAAACTTTATTACTGTAAAAGTAATTGGATATTGTTACCAAACATCGTTTTAAGCATTGAGCGTACCATTTCCAACGATTTTTTGTATTGTTTGAATCAGAGTTAGTTAATTAAAACATTACGCTATTTACCAAACAGAAATGACCTAGAATTAATTAGAATTTTATAATATTTGAATAAATAGATGTGGTACATCATTTCTTACGCATTTCCAATGTAATTTGGAACGTAGGAGTCGTAGCTTCTAATAGTTGCGATGGATGTTACCACACGCCACTGTTGGCGTATGTAAGCGATTAAGAATTTCGGAGGAGTCGGTTGGATGCGACGTGGTTCAATTGGTAGAACACCCGTTGGGGCGCATACCCGGGAGACGTGGGTTCGAATCCCGCCGGCGCACCCGAAAAACTTTTTCGCTTTTAAATAATCTTAGATCGGTGAGCAGCCGTACTGCTAATAAAATAAATAATAATAGAAATGACCTAATTTGCATAGCTGGACGCTAATAAGCAATAACAACACACACGAACATCACTTAGACACCACTAACGCATTTCTGTCAACTATTTTTGCCGTTTCCGATATTGTGAAGGTATTAAGTCAGATAAAATTGTTTTTATAAAATGCAGAGGAGTTCTTGTGGGTTGGTCATCATCCTATTATGGTTATGATTTCCATCAATTAGGATCGTTCATTTTTACTTACAAACTTTATCCGTTTCCCCCAGTGCTAAGCGAAGCTATGAGACAATATGTAAGTATATTCCCTAGCTACGTAGTTCTTCCCATTTCTGCTAGGGCAAGGAACCTTGGGCATTGACCGCTATCAGATCGTCAACGAAGATTGCGGAAATTGAAAAGTTGGGAGCTCGATATCTATAGCGTCCAGTCTCGACGCTATTCAACTTTTATTGGTTTTGCGAGCTTCGAAACTTACTAGTTTAGTTTTACTTACAAGTTCAGTTTTGTCTGGGGACTACAGGTAAACAATAGGTGCATGAACTGTGACGTCGTGTGACGAATTAAATAATTATTAGCTAGTATGCTCAGAGAGATATTTTAAGAAATAAAAAAGATTCGATGACTGTATGAAGTTTTTTTAACCACCAAACACTTACTCCGGTAACAATTACTCCATTATCATCTTCTTTGATATATAATAATATATTTTTCTGTACGTGTTTGTCACCTAACTTCTCTTAAACGGTTGGGCCGATTCCAATTAAATGTTGTGCGTATATAACAATAGGTTCCTGCATAGTTTAAAAATACAATTAGATCCGCTAGGTGGCGCTGCGGTGGACAGAACAACGACTGCCGAGGCCGTTAGTAATATAGTGTTTAAGAAAATTAGCCGTACTAAGTCTAAAAATTCTATAAATAATTGTCTAATTTTTAAACGTTTACCCAGAAAGTATCTGTATACTTTCAAAAAGACTAAAGCTGAATTTGTTTGGTCCAAAAGCAACATCATATAAAAAATAAGATTTTGATATATATTTCATTATTATACGAGCCTTTTTTGCTGCGGTCAGCAAGAAGTATGGTTACTTAAGTTGCCATCCAAACTAAATATCCGTGCCAAAATTCAAGTCAATCCAATCTCTACGATTGGGTGAAATTTGACATGTAACATTGGAGCATTGCAAACAAATATTGTAATTTAAGTTAAAGTTAGAGAAAACGGAAAAAGTGAACAAGTTTATAACTCATGCAATCGTACTTTTCCTGGCAATAATATAAGATACCTAAATACTTCCAATATACCACACAACAGGTCCATTATCTATCACAAAACCACCAAAAACATCGAGTAATTAAAACTGAGAACTGCGCCATCTATCAGCGCGGAAGTTAATTGAAGTAATTAATGATCACAGACTTGAGTCATCTATTATGGTATAAATTTCAACGAGTTGTAATTGACGGTTCAGTTGCAGGTAGGGTTTTGCAACACCAGCAGGTCTTGCAGCAAGTAGAAGCATAATCGACATAATCGAATATAACATAAGGTTGGTTTTTGTAACATCTTAACTAAGACAAGTACGAGGTTTTGAAAGTAAGCGTTAATTTTTTTATTGCTGTGTTACGTATTTAAAATAGGTAAGTACTATTATTTTAAACAACAATAAATAAATAAATATCACGGGACAATTCACACCATTTGACCTAGCCCCAAAGTAAGCAAAGTTTGTGTTCAGTGTTATGGGTACGGGCAACGGATAAACATACTTAAATAGATATTAAACATCCAAGACTCGAGCACAGACATTCGTATTTTTTACACAAATATCTGACCCGACCGGGAATCGAACGAAGGACCTCAACCTTCGCAGTCAGGTTCTCTAACCACTAGGCCATCCGGTCGTCTTATTTTAGTTTTAGAACTTCATTAGATTTTGTTGATAATTTACCATCTAGTTTAAAAGAGAAAAATCGTTAAAGACGTTTCGTCCTATTTCAATAGGTAAATAAGGCCTTATTGTATAACGCACTCGGAAGCACAATCTTTTTCACCATCTCTTTCTGCTATATTATATGTTATAGGAACTATAGGATAAGAGTAGAAAGAGATGCTGAATGCGACCAGGATTGCGAGATACGGCCTTATCGGACACATTTATCTGCTTCGTAATTTATCCGTTAGATACGTAAAGAGCAGTTTATTAATAAGATGGTGAAACAACCCATTAATGTTTACACTATTTTTTTTAGCACCGAAAAGTACTACAATTTAAACAGCACCCATTACAGGCGGTTTGCTCTCATTACGTTAAAGGACCACTTATTAAATAAATCTCAAGTTCCAATTTAAACTTTGTTGCTGCAGTATAAAGTCCATTTCACACGAAACTAATTATCGAATAGTTGGTAAAGTTGCCGTCACGCGGTGCGATTAATCACTCTTTGTGCCCACGTGTTTACATTAACTTTGTGGTTTTAATGTGTAATGAATTATTACTTGATGAATGGCACGAACTTGCACGCTGTATAATAGACCAAGATTATACCAAGAATTTCGTTTGCCACTTTAAGGGCGAGGCTGCACTGGTGCGTTGAGTTGCGTCGCGTCGTTGCATGCCACATGCCGCATGTCGCATGCCACACCTGAGGCTAAATTCAGGAACGGCCCAACACGGTTTGCGAGCGCTAATTCAATCGTTTGCAAGAGGATAGGGAAGAACTGCTATTCAGGAAAGCCAAAAAGTTTGCGAGAGGTTTGGGCTGAGATTGGGATGAGCCTTATTTATTCATTTATTTATTTACAAAGCGAATTAATAGGAAAATAAAGCTCATCCCAAGCTCAGCCCATTCCTATCCTCTCCCAAACGATTGAATTACCGCTCGCAAACCATGTTGGGCCGTTCCTGAATTTTATTTAGGCCCAGCAATGCGTCGACGCATGACAAAAATGTACTGTTAGAGACAGCGCAGCGGCATAATTTTTTAAATTTTAGGTTAAGTACTTTTTTTGGTTAAATTATATTTATATTGTATTTGACAGAATTCTTGACTTGCATTTTTCACAGTGTGTTTGATTATTTATTTAAAGTTAATATTTTAGTTCTTCCAGTCCGAAACACAGGATTTACTAGTTCGGGCTCATGAGTTAGTTACTTAGATTTATAAGGAAACTTTAACCTATTTATGTTATTTCTGTAAAAATCAAATTTTTAATAAATTTTATCTTTATCTTTTATCTTTTATAACCCTCCCCCCCCGTTTCGTCTTTTGTTCATCGATCGGTTGAACCGTCGCGTGCAATGATGCAACGCATCAATGTGGCTGGTAATAAAAAATACATACATCGATACCTTAGCTAGCACAGAATAAGTAATAGTACTAACGTACAGAAGGATCACTCTCGAACAAAAGTCAACTTTAGGTATAAAAACTTGCCTACTCTGATACCTGGTTTACACTCGCGTACGAGTGGCGAGACGAACTGCGGGACGAGCCACGAGACGAGAGTGTGAACAGGCGCGCCTCGCGCCTCGTCTCGTGATTTGCCTTGATTTTGAGGCTCGCTTCCGGAGCGAGACGACGAGGCGAGGCGCGAGGCGAGGTGACGAGGCGAGAGTGTAAATCAGGTATTACTGCTTGCACGCGAAATTGAAACTTATCGTGTGATACGAGCGCTCATATTCCGTTGGGCACCGCTGATCCGAAACCAAGGGCACAGGGTTCCCACTCGCCGATATTTGGTAGGTATATAAATCTAGAAAGATAACAGTGTGTATTAATTCAGTAAACTACCTTTAGTAAGTAAGTAAATTATTTATAAGATCGTTTAGAAGTCATTGTTTGTTGCAAAAATCACAGAAAATAAAGATGCCTAATTACGCGCGACGCGGCTAGCGTGCGAACTGAAGGCCGAGCGACAACCTACTGCCATACTCCTCCCCGGGAGGAGCGCCGGCCGAACATACCTAAACTGCGGAGTAAAACCCCCCTGACCTTAGCGCACAATCGTATTAATTACAATTCAGTGCATAAATAAGTAGTAGTTTTGTACACTAGGAATAACACACAATGCTAATTTATATACATGTGCAGTGCATTGTAATTAATACGATTGCACGCTAAAGTATCGATATGTAAAACGTCGCAGCGTCACCGTTGCAACGACGCAACACACCAGTGGAGCCTCACTCTAAGGCGCAGTGTCTATTTTTGATGAAGGAACTGTCATAAAAAATGGTAAAGCACATGGTGGACAACGTAAAAAAATGTTATCTATGTACTGGCAAGCCGTTTAGATAATCTTAGCTTTATTTATGCGGTAATATTCAGCCACATTGCTTTCTTTTCAGTTAGGGCGTTTGCAAAACAAAATACGGTTCGGAGGACCATATTAAATCCGGCTTTGAAGCTCAAACAAGCATCAAAGTTTAAAGCAAATTTATGTACAAAGACATAAATAATGATCAGTTGGAACGTAACATTTTTGGAGCAAATAAATGCCACCACGCTTTAAATTTTTATTGTATAAAGTAGAGTTTGAACCTGTTAGAAAAAAAGTAGTAGTCAATTGACCATCGCAATGTAATGCAATTTGCATGTATTTTGTAGGTCTTAACTAGGCTTTTAGGCTTAATGCTGTCTCGTATAAGATAATCGTATCGGAGCATCTTATCCATTTATCGAATTAGGCCTTTCGTACACAAGTCTACGTAAATCATCGATACCCGAAGATTTTGGTCTCTAATCGACTACTGCAGTACACATTCATAGAGGTTCGTACACAGGCACGCATGTATAGAAGATTTGCGTAGCCTTGTGTACGAAGAGCCTAACTTCACAGGCGAGCAAAAATTGTTACTTCTTACAGGGGGAGATATAAACTGAAATATTCGTCCGCGTTCGGAGATAAAAGTTTTATTCGTAAATGCTATCTGGTATTGATCAGCGAAGTGAAATTGAGAAGGTTACTGGCGGCGCTGTTGGAGTCCCACGCGCCGTATGAGGCACGTTTATTTATTGCGCTGGTTACCTACTGAGTACTTAAAAGAAGGTTACAATACAATAATACAGTACAATGACTCTTTATTATACACCAGAAATAGTAAGCGATACAGAAAACAGGTACACAGAGAGAAAGTTACAAGGTAAGCAATAGGCGGCCTTATCGCTTAAGAGCGATCTCTTCCAGGCAACTCTTTAACAGAAAAAAGGAAGGATTAGTTTACAGCAGAGTGGTGCATCAATAGTGGATCAGAATATTAAAACGCAACAAAAATAGTACATCTACTACATACATAGTTAGTTACTTTTGCTTTTGGGATATTATTGCAAAATAAATAAATAAATATTACTGTGAATAATCGGCACAAATGCAAACAATACACTTATTTAAAGTAATAATGGATAAAATGTAATATTTATGGAAAACGTGTCAAAAAGCACGAATAAGATGGTGTATGGTGGTGTTGATGATGTATTTGACTTAAATCTAAAATTAGATACCCCGTAGATTTGTAAAATTTCTTACGGATATTAGTGCACAAACTAAAAACAAGGTAAAATATAACACTAAAAATAACTTAACATACTAAAACAATATATATCTAAGGTTTTTGTATTTTTTTCCATGTTCTTGTTTTTCTGTATTGTTTTCATTGTATTGTATTGTATTGTAGTGTTTTTTTTACAATAAAGGATTATTTTTAAACAAGGAACAACTTGGGTTTTATCATGTTTGCTATTATAATGGGCATAAAATCTGAGAAAAATATGTGTTCTTATATTTATATGCATTTATGTACCTATTACTTTATATTTACCTAATGAATTTTTTTTAGTGTAGTGTGGAGCGGTGTTCGTAGAATCAACGTTCAGAAACTGGAAAAAAAAAATCTTTTCAGATATGTAGATGCAATCTTGGTTTTCCCTTTATATTGTCCATTACAATTCCTTTTCAATTATTGGCACAGATTCAGAACTCGCACGCTAAATCTGACCACACCAGCTTATTTCCAGTCGAGTTAATTCGGCTCGGCTGGCTTATAGGAATATTCATCGCATTTAAATTCCTATAACTGGAATGTTGCCATAATTATCCGTTTTCTCCTGTGGCTGACGATAGGAAAAACCAAAAGGCAGCAACCGACATTTGAAAGTATTTTTCTTGTGGGATGACATTCAAAAAGTTTGACACCTTAACACCGATAAGAAGGGTATTCTGAGAGATAAAATATCGCTAAATGGCGTATGGGTCACAACACACGAAATATTATGTTATGTGTGTGTCGGAGATAACCTGCGTGTCACAGCAGGGGTGTTTTTTGTGGCATTAGCGGCTTGTATTTCAATTTAAAGCGGTACAAAATCACATGCTCCTATGAATGCTATGAAAAATAGCGCCTGTGGACTTCGTTCCATTTTAGTTGTAATTTAAACCATCGCAGCCGTGGTATTGTCCGTTAAGTTGTGAAATGAAATGAAATGAGGCCACGAGCAATATCATGGCAAACAAAATTAAACAACCAAATAATTAGTACCAATACTATCTTGCCAATAAATCTCCCAGACACTCATCACTTAAATATTTATTATTCTTTATATTTGTTCGTACAGTGTGGAGGTGGAGGAACTGCATGAACGCACATTTCTTGCATAAACGTAACTATTGTAAGGTCGCGGGTGAGCAAAGTAATTGTTTTAGTTCATTAAATATTCTGTCCCTTTCTTCTAAAAAGAAACATGGCAAAGAGAGATAAGGGCCGGAGAATCGTCCCAGCATACAAACGACAGTCGTCTACCTTGGGTCCCGGTGACTTGAATTTATCTTCATAATAAGCCCGTTAGCCTCCTGATGTCTTATTTCATATGCAAATTGGAGACGTCAGGGTTCAGTACTGCGGCATTAGACACTTAGATGTACACTTAAAAATCACGTACTAGGATGGAACCTCTTCGCTGCAAAAGCCATGTTGTCATTTCATACATGCGCTAAAGAAGTTATCGTAAAATTGATAGTGAAAAGGTTTTGAGGATGCGCTTAATCGAGACAGCCTTTTAGTTTGATAGCTGAGTTTGTTCGAGACAGCTTAGGCTAATATTACTTGTATTTATATAGGATGAGAGTACGTTTGAATGTGGTGTGGCACACACTACAAGGACCTTATATACCCATCGCGTCAAATACAATGCTCATTGTCATCAAATAAAATAATAACTGCAGCTACACCCAACATACATACATACGTACCTACTTATGACTACACCAAATTGTAACACCTACTAATTATTAATGTGATGTGCATTAAAATAAATGAAATAAAATAATAGCGACAGTCAAACACATTTTCTAACGACTGGGTTTCACCGCCCATAGACTTAGGTTCGCAACATCAGAGGACAGATATATGTTTGCCAACCTAGAAGGCTGAGATAAAATGGTAATTTCACCGGCTGTCTTACTTACTAACTACATCGGAACACAGCCGTGTAGGTTTCTTTTAACAATTTTCGTAACTTTTGAATTCAATAACTTTTAACCTCATACAAAGCATCGAATTAGTTGTTTCACGTCTTATTTACAATGACGCCCATTTTAATTCACAAATCTAAATTTCTAATGAAATTGGTCGAGTGAAACGGCGTCGTTTCAAAGTTACTTGATTCAATTATGACTCATCATCCCAGCCTATATACGTCCCACTGCAGGGCACAGGCCTCCTCTCAGAACGAGAGGGGCTTGGGTTATATTTCCCACGCGGGCCCAATACGGATTGGGAACTTCACACACACCATTTAACTTCTTCGCAGGTGTATACGGGTTTCCTCACGATGTTTTCCTTCACCGTAAAGCTCATGGTAAATTACAAATGTAATTTCGCGCATATGTGTAAATTCCAAAAACTCAAATGTGCGAGCCGGGATTTGAACATTGAGCCTCTGTTTGAGAGGCCATAGGTCAAACCACTAGGCCACCACGGTTTTTTTTTATGACTATTGCTTGTTATTTTAATAAAGCTAATTAAGTATTTAAAGATGTATTAAATAATAAACGACGTACTATTTATTCTCAGATCCCGTGTAAACTCAGATTTCAATCAAACTATTAGAAAGTTGGGAAACAAAGCCTATTATAACTTTCAGCGCCGTGGTTACACGTAGCGCCATCTATGCCACGCGAACGGAACAAGCGTGAGTTGCGGTTGCTGGCGGGCTGCCAACAGATGGGGGTACGTTATTGGGCCTTCGAAATAATGAAAAGTTCGGAACATTTTATTCCATAAAGTTTCAATCCACGATAAAGTCCGTTTAAACATGTTGTATATATTGTCAGGTACTCGTAGATAATGCAGTATTTTTGACAATCTGTTTGTTAATATCATTAAAAGCTCTCGTTAGACAATTATAATAAATAAGGGCTAAAACTAGTCGGACCATTCCAGACTACAAGTAATAGTCGCGGATGGAGGCATTTTTTTTACTTTTATGTGTTATTGCTAAGCTAATAACTTATTATAAGAATAAGAAATTTTGTAACTTGCACTATCGCAGAGATAATATAATTAGCAATCCACGTGATCGAAGCTGCCTACGAAGCGTAGCCTCGTAGCATAGCTACGACATACCGTGATGAGATGAATATGCTACGAGTATAAGTCGATTTCGAATTATATTCATTTAATTTCTTCATAAACGTGGTCATTTTTAAACCATTAAAAGGGTCATGCTTTTCCACTTATTCATAAACGGGTGTTTTTTCTGTCACGTGAACAATTGTTAGGGTTCCGTACCCAAAGGATAAAAATGGGACCCTATTACTGAGACTTCGCTGTCCGTCCGTCTGTTCGTCTGTCACCAGGCTGTATCTCAAGAACCGTGATAGCTAGACAGTTGGAATTTACACAGATGATGTATTTTGGTTGCCGCTATAACAAAAAATACTAAAAAACACATATTTTTTAGGGGGGCTCCCATACAACAAACGTGATTTTTACACGCTTTATATTAGCTATACCTGTATGTTTGTATGCATGTTTGTATGTTTGTAGCCGACTCCTTAGGGCGCGATTTTGACCCACTTCCCGGTTTCCGATTGAGCTGAAATTTGCTTTGGCTATTACGGACATCAGCTTATACGTAAGAAGGATATATTAAAGAGGATTATTTACAAGGAAACATGATTAAAGAATATTAAAAAAGAAAACCTAATTTAGGCCTGCAAATTTAACGACCAACCCATGGTTGTTGTAGCATTGAATTTTCTTCGCAGGTAGTGCGGGTTTTGTCAATTACGGTCAAATCTAATTGCACACATACATTCTCATTCATACAACTCAGAGATGCGTGCCTGAGCTTGATCGAATCCGCAACCCTTTGCTTGAGAGGCCACAGTTCAAACCAGGCTACCACTGCTACAGCGCTCTCTATTGTCAAAAATGAATTGCCGACTCCAGTAGAGATAACCTACGATAACATGGCCCGCCCCTCCACCTTAATATTTCAATGTGTTTAGTCACGTATTTACGAAATAATTTTATTACCAAATACCATATGCTATGTTACCAAATGTTAAACTCCAGCATAGCATACGGTTGTGGTAACTCTGAAGATGAGCTCTGGTTGAGTTCGAAACGCGTCAGTGTAGTTTAGTGGTGGTGATGGTTGGGTTTGCGTGATTTGTGTGTGTTCGTACAGTGTGGAGGTGGAGGAACTGCATGAACACACATTTCTTGCATGAACGTAACTATCGTAAGGTCGCGGGTGAGCAAAGTAATTTGTTTCAGTTCATTAGTAGTATCTGCTTTTGTTTGACGGCTGTCTCAACACGCACACATGCGTTGAAAGTTTTGGTGCGCTTTGTAAATACTTTCACAATACATTGAAGACTTCTTGAATTGTGGAGGGGCGGGCCATGTTATCGTAGATTATCTCTACTGCATTATGAAAGGTAAGGGGAAATCTACCACACTATTTACCCAAGAAAGTATCAACATCGTGAACGTTCACTACCAATTACCTGACCACGACTGAAGAGTCACCCAGAATGAATGAATGAACAGTTTATTTACAGACATATGGTACAAATAGGGTGTTAACAGAATTAAGTATATTATTATCCAGATATGTTCAAAGAGCGCATCCATCCACTTATAAGAATATCCTGGACCAATAACAGTTTAAAACCCGTTCTTTTCCCATTGAAGGTCAAAGCAAAGCTCAAAATAAGCAAGTTTAAACCAAGTTTAAGCGTTTATGGTGTCTGTGTGGACTTAGCTAATCTCTGCGCCCCAGGCGACCGCGCTTCCACAAAGTATAAAGCCCCGTCCACACTTGGGCTGAGTGCAGTTCCTTCGAGACTTTAAGTAAGGCATTGTGTTCAAACTCCCTCAAACTCTTTATTGTCGATGATACTGCAATGCCGCATATGTCACTAGAGGAAAATTTTACAAGAGAGAGTTTAAATAAAAATTAAATATTATGTTTCATCATCCCAGCCTATATACGTCCCACTGCAGGGCACAGGCCTCCTCTCAGAATGAGAGGGGTTGAGCCGTAGTTCCCACGCGGGCCCAGTGCAGATTGGGAACTTCACACACACCATTGAATTTCTTCGCAGGTGTATCCAGGTTTCCTCACGATGTTTTCCTTCACCGTAAAGTTCGTGGTAAATTTCAAATTAATTTCGCACATACATTCTGAAAAACTTGCGAGCCGGGATTTGAACCCTCGACCCACTGCTTGAGAGGCCTTAGGTCAAATCACTGGACCACCACGGTTTGTAATATTATGTTTATGTTTATAATATCCTACAGCCGAGAAATCTCAAATGACGTGCTACTTTTGTAGGTTACTTGGCGTCGCAGCATCATTGACGTTATTGCATTAAATGTTGTGATGTAAATCTTAAAAAATATGTACAGCTTCAACATTTACCCTGTAAGGACACAGCAATATACATAATATATAGTAATAGCAACTACGTAATATTATGTTTCTTAAATTAAGTCTTAAAATATTAATAATATGCCACTTTTTGAAACCTGCTAAGAAACAATGTACTTAAATGTATCAAAGACGTGATAAAAATTTGAAATAAAACTAGATATTTTAAAAGAATGGTATAAACTTAAAAATAAACTACATACATACTACATACTACAAAACGTGAATAAAATGGCACTATTTGCACATAAAAAAGCCGTGGTGGCCTAGTGGTTTCACCTATCGCCTCTCAAGCAGAGGGTCCTGTGTTCGAATCCCGGCTCGCACCTCTGAGTTTTTCGGAATTTATATGCGAAATTACATTTGAAATTTACCATGAGCTTTACGGTGAAGGAAAACATCGTGAGGAAACCTGCATACACCAGCGATGAAATTCAATGGTGTGTGTGAAGTTCCAAATCCGCACTGGGTCCGCATGGGAGAGCCCAAGCCCTCTTATTCTGAGAGGAGGCCTGTGCCCTGCAGTGGGACGTATATAGGCTGGGATGATGATGATGATTTGGGCATTTTGTATAATTTATATTTTTTGAATTTTTGGGGTGTTTTCGTAGTAGATTCGTAGGTTAGTACATATAGGTGAGATAGTGGTCGATTACGGGCCAGTTTTATGTAAAAAAAACGTTAGCCCTAGTATCCATTTTATCTATAGACACTGGCTGAGTAATTTGCCTACAATAACCGTGCCGCCACTCCGTTGTAATTTGCCCCGTCCGTAAGAAACGTGCAAAAGGTTCTAAAAGGTCCCCCAAAAAGGTCCTGTGCAAACATTTGTGACGACTTTTAAAACCTATTAGGCAATTTTATTTTATGTTTTCATTTGAAACCGTGCCGAAGGGTACGCTTCCATAGAAGCGGCACGGAAACGTGCAAAATTATCAATCACATTAGTTAAAACCACAGAACTAAAAAATGAATAGATATGGCACGTGCCCTACGCGGCCGCGCATATCGTTAACAAGCCATATGTTTAGTTTTCCAGCTGTCTGTAACGAGTTTAATTGCTGAAATAAAATGGGTTATGGCAGAGATGGTGGAAAAAGGGTAACATTTTATTGGTGAATGCCGTAATGTACTAAAACCTATGGAAATATAAAAAAAAAGCTCATCAAAGAAAATTTTGAAGGAGATTTTTTTAGAACGAAAAAATATAAGCATATTATTATAATTTCTAACGCCTCGATATTTTCGATGTGATTTAGAACGTAAGAGTCGTGATTTCTGTTAGTTTCGAGAAAAAGCACCACAGGTCAATAGCGATTGACGTTTACTAGTAGACTGGTTGCTTTGGGCTTAAAACCACTAAATTTCATAATACCTTATTCACTAATACCCCTAATTTTCAAATTACCATGGCCTTATACTACCTCAAATTTCCTCAAAATATCCAAAAATTTCAAATTGTCTTATTCTTAAAATTTGAAATTGTAGGTATTATGAGCCCACGGTAATTTGAAAATTAGGGGTGATAAGGTATTATGAAATTTAGTGGTTTTAAGCCCAAAGCGACTGGTTGGGGGCAGTGTGGTGCAATTGGTAGCAAGCTCAGCACGGATAGCCAAAAGATGTCGGCTCAAATTCCGTCCGGCAGTCCGGCTCAGGAAAACTTATTCGTTTTTAAAAATGCAAAAGAACAAGTTAGCTTCTCAAATGTATTGAACTATTTCTAGTAACCCAAGCATGATGTTAAGGAATTAGGAAGTCAGTGGCTGCCTTTTCGCCGCTTCTGCCAACACGTCGCGTGTCGCGGTGCCGTTCCTATCTTTGACGATAAAATGTACCACTTGTAGCTCTGAGCTCCGGTAGATTATGTAAAATAGACAACATTTATTATTTTACAAGCTTTCACATATACACGCGGCCAGGCTGCATAGGCGAATTTATCCCTAAAAGGGACCTCTTCCAGTGATTTTTGAACGAATAACAGGACATCAGAAAGAAGAGTTGACAGTCAATGAAAAGTGAAGAGAACCGAAATCTAAAATCTTCATTTACTTTAGAACTTTAGTACTTAGTTACATATTATTTAATGACTTAGCGATCTACATAGATCTCGAGAATTATACGTAAAATGCCAAGAAAAAAAATGCCAGACTTAATAGTTCATGCGGGCGAAGCCAAGGGTAACAACTATAATTTACTTAATAAAGCAATGTTACATTTAAATTGATAGTTCTGAGGGAAATGAGGAGCAAACCAGGGCATGCAGTATCGTTAATCACGCGGAAATGAACTCGCGCCGTATTGTCTTCTCAAAGCCAAATCTGGTGCTACAGTGAACCATCAGATGCTCACGGCTAAACCTCATTATGATCAAAAACCATTTTCTGCAGGAGCCCTGCCACTTCAGTCTATGATTATGTTATGGTATTGTGGTCTATAGTTCTACGTATTAGTAAAGATTTGATAATTGTGAATGAGATGGACATAAAAACAAAAATTACTAACTGATTGATTGTCTGACTGACTCATTGACTGACATAATACCAACGCCCAGCCCCAAACTCTAAGCCCTAGAAAATTAGAATTAGAAGCTGGCATTTTGCATTGAGCCGTTGCGTTTATGATGTGATTGAATTTGTTGAAATATATTCAAATTTAGCATACAAATCAAACAAACTAACTGCTATGCAGTTTGGCAGAGGTATATAGATAATAAGTATTTCTGTACTTCTTTTGTTTGTTTTTGAGTAAATAAATTGAAAAAAAAATAGGTGATTAGATTATAATGTAACAGTAAAAAACTAATCTATGCCGATGTTGAAGACGATGATTGATTTGATGTTGCCGTTGGCAGAGTCTTTTTATTTAATGAAAAAGGTGAAGAAAACTTACCACATATAAATGAATCTGCGCAAAAGAAGTCGCGGATAAGAGCTAGTTTTAATTTTTACATTCGTAAAAACACAGAAATAATAATAAAGAGGATAGAAGTGCCTTAAACGCGTGACCTTGGCGCCGCGCTTGTGACTCGTAGGTCACAAGCGCGCGACTTGTGGCTCAGTGCTATTTGAAATGTGGGTATGACAACAAGTGCTTTAAAATGGTGTTTTGCAGCATTAGCAATTGCGGAAACTCGTCCACACTGTGTAATTACACTAATAAGGGGATTACATTTCATTGGTATGTATTAATTTAATGTAATAATGTGGTTTATATCAAAATACAACTTGAGAAAATATTTCATTATGAAATATTGGTTTACACGTTATTAACACGAAACTTCACCATTGCTACTCATGCCCATAAAAACGCAGATCGTTTTGAATTATACGCAGCAATGTAAAGTAATTTTTGATAACCCTTCTGTCTTGCACAAAAGTTCGTGGTACGGACAAAATAACAGGTTACGACTAGTACAGACATAATGCCGACGCGACCAATAAATGGCGCCGTTGTGTAAATGTGGGTATGAATTACGTTGAGTGTTATTCAACGCTATCTCTAAGGTGTAAGATTCATAATTGTTTGTAAGCAAAAATATTAGTAATTGTGTGCGTGATTGCGTAGTACGGTTCCGGTCTTTTGCATGTGTGCATTAACACAGTAAGTAGAGGGGATGAAGCAGCGACACGAGTTCCGGAAGGCATTTCTATCCTCTTTATTATTATTTCTGTGGTAAAAACACTGACCGAGGGCAACAAAAAACTACTTGAGACAGCGATACACATCTTCAGCATCATTTCGGTCTTTACATGTCCCACTGCTGGATCCGGGCCTTCCCTCAGAATGAAAGTGCTTGGGCTGTATTTCCCGCGCGGGAACTTCACACACGTCATTGAGTTGCTTCGAGTGCCTCACGAGTTTGTCTTTCACCGTAAATCTAGTATTAAATTTAAAATTTAACTTTGCCCATGACTTTTGAAAAAGTCAGGTGCCAGTCCGGCAGGGTAACTGTGTAACTTTTTGACACTCGGCATCGGATTGAAATGACAGTTTTTGTATGGCTGTAACAGCAGGCTGTTTCCGATACCAATTGTCAGCCCATACAAGAACTGTCAAAATGAACACGATGGCGATTGCGAGGGAGTTAGACAATTAGCCTGCCGGATTTGCTTGAAAGGCCATAGGTCAAACCACTAAACTGCCACGGCTTTTTTTAGCTAAGCAAGACACCACAGACGCGGAACTGAGCGAGTGGTTCGATATAGCTCTGGATAAGGTATGCAGGTCAAGATTAGAGGCCTTTGCCTCGCACTGGGACACAAATTATTGGCTAAAAAAAAATAAAAGCAAAAAGCGACGACCGGGTGGCCTAGTGGTTAGAAAACCTGACTACAAAGCTTGAGTTCCCGGGTGCGATTCCCGGTCCGGGCAGGATATTTGTGTGAAAAATACGAATGTTTGTGATCGAGTCTTGGAAGTTTAATATGTATTAAGTATGTATTTATCTATCCGTAGAACTGACGGCCGATGGGGCCGAAAGGTTCTCGAGTGGCGTCCGCGGACCGGAAGATGCAGTGTAGGTAGGCCTCCAACAAGATGGAGCGACGACCTGGTGAAGGTAGCGGGAACGCAATTGGATGCGGATGGCGCAGGGCCGATCTGTTTGGTGAGCCTTGGGGGAGGCCTATGTTCAGCAGTGGACGTCTTTCGGCTGAAATGATGATGTATTTATCTATATAAGTATGTTTATCCGTTGCCTAGTAGGTACCCATAGTACAAGCTTTGTTTAGTTTGGGACTAGATCAATTGGGGATGTCTATTTTTTTGCAATGTATAGTAATTCGAAAACCATTTCGAGATAAACGCTTTTAAACTCGTTTTCTGTAGTTATTTAATTTTAATGTTATGTAATGAATTTATTACATAATAAATAAGCAATGACCTTCATTTGACATTGGTGTAAATTGCGTGACCGGTCCAAGTCGTACTTTATTATGTGTGGTTAGAATTACTCACAATTTACGCGTGGATTATACTACGGAGTTTGATTTGGACCCGCTGTCTGACATCTAACACTTTGACAGCGCCAGTAAAGTGACACTAGTTACAGTGTACCACTACGCAAAAAAAAATTAAAAGGGGTCGCCTTATCGTACGCATTTAGATAGATTTAGAAATTTGGCAGTGTGGGAGCCCTCAATTATAATCTGACGTCATCAACCAAAATAGTTTCAATAATTAATTTTGAAAAAAGTAGTGAACTAAATGACAAAATATTGAAATTACTTTCTTATAATTGACTTTTCTATACAAAAAAAAAAAAAAAAAACCACTGTTAATTTTTTCAGACATTCCCAATTGGTGTCAATAGTCCCATGATTTATTATTATTATTATATTTCAGCCTCACGCTTTAATTTAAACGGTAACAATGTTACTCGCACTTTTACCAGCTAATATACGAATAATCATTCAATTTATTTATTTTATTTTATTAATTGTAGTAACGCGCGGCCGGCGGCACGTCGAGCCATTTCCCTCTTCATTGCGTGTTCTTCCAGGTAATCACAGTGGACCGACCAAATAGGCCGCGTAGTGAACAGGAACGCCCGCCGCACCGCCATCCGCGCTTGTCCATGGCCAGATCGTAACTGTTTAACTCGGACTAACTAACCCACAATTTAATGAACTAAGTCGTGTATTAAAATTCAGAACAGCCTTTCAATATTCAACGGCGGAATTGAATTACGAATAATTTGCAGAAAAACGGGCAGAAGGGACGGCGGCGGGTGATAACTGCTATTATCAAGTTTCCTTTGAAACAAATATCTCTCCAGGATTTCGTTTAATCGCGTATTGATTTCAAGTAAGTATAAAGGTTTTGTTAATTTTGAACTTAGGCGTTTATTGAAATAAGATTTAATTTCGTAGGCTTTACAATCTGTATCTGTAAAACGTAACGGAACCACTCAAGCTAGAGTTATTAAGGTGGACTAAATAGGGAACAAATAGGCGGCAGCATTAATGCGACAGAAGAGATACTACGCGGACAGTAAAAGAAACTTGCCAGGGTAAAACAGACAAAAAGATGGCACCAGTTTGTAGCACATTTAGGGATTTTTCCTAGTTCTCACGGGAAAAGTAACACTAGTCCATTTTTTTATTTTTAAGTCTAGTGGTTTGACCTATGGTCTCTCAAGCAGAGGGTCGTGGGTTCAAGTCCGGGATTCGCACCTCTAACTTTTTCGAAATTTATGTGCGAAGTTACATTTGAAATTTATCATGTGTGAAGGAAAATATCTTGAGGAAACCTGCACAAACCAGAGAAGAAATCCAATAGTATGTGTGAAATTCCCAATCCGCACTGGTCCCGCGTGGGAACTACGACCCAAGCCCTGTCACTCTGAGAGGAGGCATGTGGCCTGCAGTGGGACGTACATAGGCGGGATGATGTCATGATGATGAGGTGCTTGGCACAACTTACTTGGCACAACCGCTTAGCTATGTCTGCTCTGGATATGCGCTTTAATTTTCCATTTTTGATATAAACAACTTCAAAAAGAGGTTCTTAACTCGACTAAAGCCGTCTCGCAGCTCATTGCCTTATCTTAAAGCGGCGGCTTGTAATGACCTGCAATATCCGCAGAGTGGACATGTCGCGTCGATTTAGTGCCGTCGACGTCGATTTAGTGGCACCGCCGTCGATTTAGTCGCGAGGGGAGTTGACTGATCGCATTGCTCGAATTAAGTCGCATTGGGGCTTCAAAGTTATTCTTACTTTCAGAAAGTTGGAAAGATAAATGAGACACTATCACCTGATATTTAAAATATTCAACTAAATATAGTTACTTAAGGAAAGTAGAGTATATGGATGTATGATTTAAGTGTACACATTAAGCTAAGAGCTGAAATAAGGTCGTATGTTATTTTTAACCCCCGGCACAAAAGAGGGGTGTTATACTAAGTTTGACCGCTATGTGTGTGTGTGTCTGTCTGTCTATCTGTCTGTCTGTTTGTCTGTCTGTGGCATCATAGCTCTTAAACGGGTGAACTGATTTGGATGCGGTTTTTTTATTTGAAAGCAGGGTTCTTGGCGATAGTTCTTAAACATGTTTAATCGAAATTGGTTCAGCCGTTTCAAAGTTATAAGCCCTTCTGTTAGCTGCAGAAGGAATCTTAGACGCATAATACTTTATTTTCAAACATATATAGATATGTGCGACCAAATTGCGTTGGTGGGTTTTAAAATTTTTAATTTATCCTTCCTACTAATATTATAAACGCGAAAGTTTGTAAGAATGTATGTATGGATGGATGTTTGTTACTCTTTCACGCTAAAACGGTTTGACGGATTCTGATGAAATTTGGCACACAGATAGTTTATAATCCAGATTAACATATAGGATACTTTTTAACCCGGAAAATTGCATAGTTCCCGCGGGATAGCGATAAACGAATTCTTCGCAGGAATGCCAAAACCGCTAGAGTTACACGTGTGTAATGTATGATGGAAATGTTTATAGTCCTACAGAAAAACCCGCCACAGTATATATCTTTCGAAATTCCCACGGGATAGGGAAATATCTAAACTTTCTTTGCTTTTTTGTTTATAGCAGAATCTCTGAAACTATTGAGCCAATTTTAAAAATTCTTTCACCATTAGAAAGCTACACTATTCTTGATTGACATTAGTTACTTTTTATTCGGGAAAATTAATAATTCCCACGGGATAGTAATAAATTAATTCAATTTCGTACCTGATTTTAATAATTCTTACATATTATGTGATATGACTATCTCCGATAAACAAAAGCTATTTTTTCTTCGGGAAAATACAAAATTCCCACGGGATAGAAAAAACTGAATTCAACTTCGGGGCCGATTTTGAAAATTCTTTCGCCAATAGAAAGCTACAGCTATTCCTGATTGGAATAGACTACTCTTTTTCGGGAAAATGAAAAATTTCCGTGGGATAGAAATAAGTAAATTCAACAACGGCACTGATTTTAAAAATTCTTTCATATGATAAAGTATAACTATCCCCAATTGACATAGGCTACTTTTTCTTCAGAAAAATGCAAAATTCCCATGGGATAGAAAAAACTGAATTCAACTTCGGAGTTGATTTTGAAAATTCTTTCACCAATAGAAAGCTACACTATTCCTGATTGACATAAGTTACTTTTTATGCGGGAAAATTCAAAATTCCCACGGAATAGAAATAAATTAATTCAATTTCGTAGCTGATTTTAATAATTCTTACATATTATGTGATATGACTATCCCCGATTAACAAAAGCTACTTTTTTTTCGGGTAAATACAAAATTCCCACGGGATAGAAAAAACTGAATTCAACTTCGACGCTGATTTTGAAAATTCTTTCAACAATAGAAAGCTACAACTATTCCTGATTGGTATAGACTACTCTTCTTCGGGAAAATGAAAATTCCCGCGGGATAGAAATAAGTGAATTCAACTTCGGGGCTGATTTCAAAAATTCTTTTACCAATAGTAAGCTACAGTATCCCTTATTTACAAAGGGTACTTTTTCCGGGATAGTAAAAAAATCCCGAGGGATAGAAATAAGTAAATTCAACATCGGCACTGATTTTAAAAATTCTTTCATGTGATAATTATGATATGACTATCCCCAATTGACATACGCTACTTTTTCTTCAGGAAAATGCAAAATTCCCACGGGATAGAAAAAACTGAATTCAACTTCGGGGCTGATTTTGAAAATTCTTTCACCAATAGAAAGCTACACTATTACTGATTGGCATAGACTACTCTTCTTCGGGAATATGCAAAATTCCCGAAGGATAGAAGTAAGTGTAACCTTACAGACGTCAATCTGTAATGTTCCACCTTATGTGAACATAGTTTAATTTATTTTTTTTATATCAAATTAAATTATTTCATACTCAAAGTAGACTATTGAATTATTAAATTATCAAAAACAAGCATTTGATTACTAAAGTATCTGGATGCGAAAGTATCCGAACACCTGACCATGAGAGGTCAATGTACGAGGCACGTGTGACCTTCAAGCTAATTTTGGATTAAAGAAAATGCAGCTAAAAACATATGTGATCATAGTTTTAAATATGAAAGTTAAAAATAACTTGTTTTACATAATAAAATGATTTTAAACACAAACGAGGCTATTTAATTATTAATTCATCAAAAACAAGCATTTCATTACTAAAGTATGCAAATAAGATCACTGCATCACTTTCTATATACTAATTTGATACTAATAATACTCTTTGCATTACTGACTCTGGCGGAACAAGATACGAGGTTTTCAAAGCAATTTCTCGGTCTAAGCGGTCCAAACGGCTAAAACGTTCCTTGCGGCAGCGGAGGTCTGGGGGGACATTACGGTTATCGAGGTCGGGGTGACCAGTATGGAAAAACAAGCTACTATTTTAGTATAAAAGGGGAGCGAGACGTGGAAAAAGGATTATTCTTGTTTGTTACGGGTTCGAAGACGGTTCTCCTAGTGGGGTTAAGGTATCATTTTCGTTGTAACTTTTACTGTGTTTTCTCTTACTGTGCTTTCTTTTATTGTGTTTTCTTTTGTCGTGTATCTTTTATTGGGTGGTTAATTGTTTCTTGTGATAGTTAACGGGGGGGGGGGGGGTTTAGTGTGATTGTCTGGCTTTGTGTATTTATTACCAAATATGGTGATGGAATATTCATTGTTGGATAATTACATAGTTGTTTGATAGTTAAAATGGGGTTAGCGGGATTTTGTGGGAATAATGTATGGGTTTTATTTATTTCTTGAGATAGTTAAAAGGGAGGTTTTGTGTGATTGTCTGGCTTTGTGTATTTATTACCAAATTTGGTGATGGAATGCTCATTGTTGGATAATTACATATTCGTTGTTAGTTAAATTGGGGTTTAGTGGGTTTTGTGGGGACAGTGTGTGGGTTAGACTGTGTTAGTGTATGAGAACCTATTCGAGCATCAGCTGAAGTAATAGCTGGACTCTGAGAGGAGATAGACGGTCAACCTGACGGTGCTAACTGTAGTTTAGCTCTTCTCGGAGGCGTTTAAAGGTAGAATACCATCTATTGGAGAAGGATGGGGGTCTGTATTATAACTCAAGAGTCGGACCTAATTTCTCCCTGGGTGTTGAAGGGTTTGGAGCGCCACAACCGGTGTTTCAAGCTCATCAATGTCTAGTCCGCTTATCTATTTATATATATATTACACCCTGGTATTCATCTAACCCAATCCCCTCAGATGGATACTAGGAGCACACAGGTATAGGGGATAGAAGCTGAGTTAACCTGCTCAAACGTAGGCATTAGTTTAGGATAGGCCCTCTCTTATCAGTTGGAGAGGGGCCCCGCGGTAATTGTAAATGTGGAATCCGGATTCCTAGCTTGCTAATTTCGTGTAGAATAGATGGATAGTTTAGCTGCTAGGAAAGGATTATAGGGAGTAGGTATAGTCGTCATTAACTAATATCATCGATCTGCATTATACTATTTGATGTTGGAGGGCAGTGTTATGCTATCTGACTTACTTAATATCATCGATCTGCATTATACTATTTGATGTTGGAGGGCATTGTTATGCTATCTGACTTATTTAATATAATTACCATTAACTATTACAAGTTCTTCATTAAGCTATTTTATGTTGTGGGAAAGGGTTACATTTGTTGACCCAATTATCGAAGCTGAGATCTTATTGACTGACTTTTGACTTAGACTTTCTTGTACTTACCGACGGATGGAAGATTTCAGGGTTTGCTTTCATCCATATGTCCTACATCACAAACGCTGGTAGCTGCAGATGAGTGAGTCAAAAATAAAACTCAACAAACTCACTTTGAATATTTATTAGCTGAAAAGTAGAATCTCCTTTGAAGTCGGCGGTCGTCCCTGGTGAAATAACCTTGGGTTGCCTGGTCCTGTGATGGCTAGTTATACTTACTACATCTAAAAGGGTAAAAGTCTTACCAAACATTTACATTTACAAACCGTCATTCTGACTATAACTGAGGCAGATGCAAGTTAGTGGCTTACTGGTACCATAGGATCTGGTAGCTACTCAATAGTCATTATGATAAACCATCGAGATTACGCTTACTACCAAGGTTCAGCTAGCTATTGCAGAAGCAATGGGATCACAGGTTGGATCTAGGAACGGCCACAGGCTGTAACTGACTTCCCTTTGAATTGTCCTCTCATTTACTTAATGTAATGCATTTATTACCTAAACAAGGAAAAGGTATATGCTTCTTCAAAGCCAGTGGGGGGAGCCCTACCCAAGTCTGGAGTCGCGGGGCTACCTTTTGGGGCGGTGGAGGAGCCCCAGAACTCTGCCACGTAATATAGTACCTTTTCCATACAAATATAACGTAGACTATGGACGTATGACATTAATAAAACTACAGACATTTATCTTTCTTCAACTACTCTTCTTTTAACGACTCTTATGAGTTTATTAACCATATGCAATACTTAAAACTATATGCTATTACTTAAAACCATAGGCAATTACTTAAAACTACAAGCAATTATCCCACTTCAGTTGTTCATCTCTTAAGATCTGCATGGTTTATTATCTATAGACAATTACTTTCTTTAAATTATTCAACTCTCACCATTTCATATTTAAACTTAACTTATGTAGCCATCAACTCCATACCCATACCATATCGAAAAGAGCTGACGGGTTATTCTTTACGGACTCAATGTAGGATCCTTATTCTAGACCGCTAACGATCACTTGGCCAATTTTGTGACTTAAACAAGGTAAAACAACTTGAGTTAGGAGCTAGGTATTTTAAGGACTATTTTTAGAAAAAATTAGGTGCTATAGGTTTGCTTTATAGATAGGCTTCCCTAGGTAGGTCTTAAAGATATATAGGTAGAAACATATAGGTAGTTATATATAAAGTAATGTAGGAATATAGGTAGAGATATATAAGGAATATATAAGGTTTAATATAGGGTTTTATAGGTAGGCAGCTTTAGAATAGGTAGATATAGGGTTAGGTATAGCGGTAGTCGGGTAAGTCGGTACATAAGTCAATCCAAATTTGTGGCTGATTTCAAAAATTCTTTCACTAATAGTATGCTACAG